>VYXB01003694.1:157426-178927 GCA_013397135.1 Pachyramphus minor
CTGTCCCTGCTCCCCCCAGAGCAGAGCTCAGTACCTGCCCCTCCTCTGCCCCTCCTGAGGAAGCTGGAACTGCAGTGAAGTCTCCCCTCAGTCTCCTCTTCTTGGTGTGTGGTGAACACACCAAGTGCCCTCAGCTGTTCCTCATCACACCTCCAGCCCTCACAACTGCCCAGCCCAAAGGAAGCTTTCAATCAATTCCATTTTACATTTCTTTATATTTGCACATCTCTCTCCAGTCTCCCCCTTTCTCTCCCTTTAAAAACAATTAAAAAGTGCTTAAAAGACTCATTGCAACATCCTCTAATTCAGCAGGCTAAAGAGCAGGCAAAACTTTAAATAAAAAAAAAAAGAAAAGAAACTAAATCCTTGATCATTTGCTGCCTTTTGAATTCCAATTCCTGGGCTGAGGATGATAATAACACCAAGTAATCCCAAAGAAGACTTGCTACTAAATACTCCCATTAGCATAATCTTCTCATAATGTAGACTCCACACCAGCACAGGTGCTCCATGTCACTTTATTAACCTATTTTCTAATAAATATTTCAGAAACAGCTTTAGCATATTATCTATAATCACTGATAGCTCTTCCCTCATTTATATTCTGGGCTGGGTGTCCTCTAAAACAATGGGGACAGATGAATGAAAAATAACTGTGAGTTACAAAATGCTGAAGGACAAACTTGTGGGCTGACTACCAATAACCAGGGCTGAGTAAGAGGCACAATGGATTATTTTAACAAAAAAATAGGTTGAGGGTGGAAGGTGCCTCTGGAGCAGTTGCTCAGGGCTGTGTCCAGATGAGTTTTGGGTCTCTCCAAGGATGGAGACCCCCTTGGACTTGAATGTCCTTGCTCTCCCTCCTTTTTCAGCTGCTTTTCTGAGGTCTATGGTGTGGTTTCTGGATGACTTCAGATGCAGGAAAGAAGCAGCTTTAGACTTCTAAACCCTTTTTCAAAAGCCCCAGTAAACTTCATCTTCTGAAATTTTAGCTAAGCTATAACCCCAGCCATGGATAGAACCTTCTGCACTAAGTTTTACCACCTAAAGAATTTTATGGCAGAGCAATAAAAGCCCAGAAATAGTGTTTTTTAATGGAAATGCTGGAAGACAATTTAATTTAGGAGTTTTTAGCTAGGGCTACAATACTGGGAAAACAGCATCTATTGCAAGTGGACAGCATCACTATTGTACTACCCAAAAGTTAATATGCTAAAGGAAGAAGAGTCACTGAATTCAAAGAGACTGTTTCTGTTACAGTAGTTGGCACAAACTTGCATGAGATTTTGTGATTTAAAACATGGAATTTGTTGCAGTACTGCTGGAAGGCACCTCTGCCACCAGGTGAGATACTAAGCGAGTAGTTTCCATTAGAGTGAAACACTTAATAAAATGCAAAAATCTTTGCAATGAACAGAGACCACCTCCTTCTCCTCTGGAAATATGGAATCACAGAATGGTTTGGGTTGGAAGGGATCTTAAAGTCCATCCAGTCCCACCCCTTGCCATGGGCAGGGACACCTTCCACTAGCCCAGGTTGCTCCAAGCCCCATCCAACCTGGCCTTGGACACTTCCAGGGATCCAGGGGCAGCCACAGTTTCTCTGCCCAACCTGTGCCAGGGCCTCATGACCTGACTTGTCACCTTAGTTCTTGTTTTCACTTGCTCTTACATGGGAATTCAGCCAGTTTTTGCAGAGGTAAAAATCAATAAAGCAGAGGATGATTTTTCCTCTTGCACTGCTTTTTACAGAAACATTCAGTCCGGAAAGAGAAATAATTACAAGAGAATTAATTCATGGGAAGGATGAGAAAGGATGTCACAGACAAATTTTCCTGCCATGCACCAAAGTTCTGACTGAATTTGGCAAAAGCTTGTGAAACACTCGACTGTCTCACAGTTTGCAGCACAGGAACCTCCCCTGCTTTGTGCTGAGGGCACTGCCTGCTGCACCTTCCCCATTTCCATGGATACCTAGAGGTGATTAAGGCTACTTTAGCTAATTATGGATAAATCAATAGAATTGATCTGCTACATTTCAGATTCTTTGGCATTTTCATCAATCTTGCAATCAACTGGGAAGACAATTGCACCTGGCTAAACAAACGTCATGAGGCTGCTTGGAAAAGAATCTCAATTTTTTGTGTAGGATTTAATTTATCCAATTCTGTAAAAGAATACTAATGAGGAAAAGGAAAGTGATCTGCAGATGAAGATGTCCAAAGGTTTCTTCATCACCTTGTCAGTGCTGAGGTCACCAATCAGGTGTGCTCAGAGGTCCTTTCATTACCCAAAATGTGAAGTTCACTGTGGTGGCTGATGGCAGAAAGTTTCCATGGGAGTAAAATTTGGCTTCTAGTCCTACCCCTTATTTTCTAACTACAAGGAATCACAGACAGAGAGCAGAACTTTCACAAAATTGGGATCCATCTCCCCAGCAGACAGACACAGGCAGTGTGTTCTCCCTGGGAAGAGGCTGAAATGTGATTTCTTGTAAGTTTAGCAGGCTAAACCTCAGCAGCTGCTCTGCTCTGCTGTTCCACGGGTGCTTATGTGGCTGACAGCTTTGTGAAGGGGAACACTAATGCTGGGAGAGTAAAGAAGTCTTGCTGGAGCTTTAGGTAAGCCTGTGTTTGATCCAAAGTGTGGCTCTCAGATATTAAAGTGACACAAACCACTTTAAGGAGGCAGTGGGGTGTGTGAGGGAGGGAGTGAGGCGAGACGGGAATGTCGCTCCCCTCCCGTGCAGCCTCTCCCAGCCATTAACCTTTGGACAAGATCACTGCTCTGCTGTTCTTCCCCTTTCTCCTTCAGCCTCCTGTTTGTAGCAGTGAGACAGGAGTGCAATAAATGCTTCAATACGATGCTCCAACACCTGCCAGCAACACAAATCCTCCCAGCGCGATGCCCGTCCGCCCTGTGGTTATCAGCAGGATTTTTGGCTCATGGGGAAAGGGTTAAATCATCCCACAAATGAGGGATTGTACATGGAAACACAGATGATACAGCACAAAAATCAGGCCTGCAGGGCAGATAGCAATACTATAACACCAAGAAGGTTGCTGATTTCTGTTCTAGTAGGACAGAAGGGCTGCAGAGGGGCATTCCCAGCACTGCATTTAATGCATTTAATGAGGGATCACCTGCATCGCACCAAGGGGCTCCTGTGCAGGGGGGCTGCAGTGCAGCCTTGGGAGGGGCTCAAGGCCTGGGAGGATTCAGGGCTGGCTCAGACATTCCAATCCTCCCAGGAATTTTTAAAGCTGGGATTAGTTTCTGCCCAGTGAAGTCAAAGCCTAAGATGCAAATGCAACTGGAGTTACAAAAAATGGCCAAGAGTGTCAATGGGACAAAGGTGGTGCTAAAATTTTTTGGTATTAGGTAAGACATGCAATATAATAGTGGATATAAATCCTTCCCTGTGAGGGTGGGGAGGCCCTGGCACAGGTTGCCCAGAGAAGCTGTGGCTGCCCCATCCCTGGAAGTGTCCAAGGCCAGGCTGAACAGGGCTTGGAGCAACCTGGGATAGTGGAAGGTGTCCCTGCAGGTGGCAGGGGTGGAATGGGATGGTCTTTAAGGTACCTTCCAACCCAAACAATTCTATGGTTCTATAATATTATGCTATATGAGGACAGCTTCAGGTGTTACTCTGTATATGGATTGAAAAAAGTGAACATGAACATTGGTTTAGGTAGTTTTTTTTCTGGGTAAGAAAATCTCCTATTGGGGCTGGTCTGAATTTTTCCCCACTTAGGTTTTTTGCTTATATGAGCCCATAAAATAATTACAGTCTGCTCCAAGAGAAGCTGCTGGCTTTCAGCACCATTGGCATTATAAATTATCCATTTAGAAGTAGCCAAACTGTGCAATTCAGGCCAGGGGAGAACATAAAAAGAGCATAAATGGTGCATAAATGCTATGTGGGCCTTTTGCCCAACTCTACTTTGACCCAGTGCAGGGAAATCAGCCGAGTGGCATTGATTTTTGGGAGGGGACTGTCTGGCTTGTCCTTGTGAGGCTCAGAACCACATTCCCATGTCCAAATTAACTTCCCTGGCACTGCACTGCCCTGCCTGCACTGTGGGATTGATGCAGTTCCAGTGTGCTGCTGTCCAGTGATGCTGCCGGAGTCAGGAACTTCCCAAATAAGGGTGACTTCCAAACTGCAAGTAAATAGACCTTACACAGCTTTAGAGATGCACTTATTGCTGCATCCACATTAAAGCAAACTGTGATATGGCTCTGCCTTGGGAAGGTGAGGGTTCTTCAGAGCAGCCCCTGCAGGTTGTTGCTCTGTCTCACAAACCCAGCTGTCAGAAATGGAATTTTAGTCTCGCGGTGCTCTAAACTACTGTTTGTATTTCAAAAGCTACATAATTTTCTATAGTTTTAAAGTTCCTTTATCCTGAGCGTAATTTAGCAGCTTAAAGAGCTTCCTCAGGATTAACAGACGGAATGGAATTAAAGTATTTCATAAAAGGAATTGCAGAGGACCCGATTTCACGGACTCACAGGAGGGGTTGGGTTGGGAGGGAACCTTAAAACCATCTCGTTCCACTGGCACTGCAATGACTCGTGAAGGGCAAGAAAAAAAAAATCTGCTTTTCCAATGGATATTGATGCTCACAGAGATCAGACCTGCCAGGATTTTCAAGTCCATCTGCAGCAGATATTATGGAAAGCCTGGCAACAGCCAGGAGCTCTGTAGGCCAGCACTGCTCAACTGGAGGGTTGAACTAAGGTTTATATAAGGTAAAAAGCACAGTTTTCTGGATTTTTTTCCATATGCCAAGCAGAGAAATTAAAGGCAGAATGGTACACACAGGTTGTCCAGATTCTTACATAATTTCAGCTTTAATGTCAGCAATACCCAAACCCTGATCCCTGAAAACTGATACCCAAAAGACACTTCAAGTGAGATTAAGATCTTTCCCCAATATTTTAAGTCTTTTCCTTTTTCTCTAGAAAGAATGGCTTCTCTCCCTTGCTGTTTGGATTGGGTAATTTAAATTTTACTGGAGAAAACAGTGAAAAGGTTATGATCTTTTTTTAAAAAATCTATATCTATCTTATTATTTAATTTGCTACATTGAATTGAGAAATTCTCACTTTATTCATACTTAAAAGTCAGACACTTTCTCTGTCCTACACACAGCACATAAAGGTGCAAATGAGCCTCAAAAACTGTGATTTAGTCCAATCCATGAGAGAATATTGAGTGATGACACCACTCAAATGCTGTCCCTACAATGGGAATTATATTCCTTTATGTACATTCACTCATATCTGTAATTCATGGTAAAATGATATTTTTATTCCCAAAGAATCATGAGAAGCTTAAGAGTCAAATGCCAAAAGGGATTTCAAAAGGGAGAAATAGAAACTTGTGCAGAGACCTCCTGTGATTCAACCCCTCAAGAGTTGACATTTCCATCAGAAATTATCTAATTTGCTCTAGGAAAGTTGTTCACTCACAACTGGGGCCACAACCACTGATCAGAGCCTCTCACCTCTCATGGAATGAGCAAACATCACTAATCTGGTTTTCATCAACAATCCAGGCTCCAAGCCCTCCTTCCACAGCCTCATTAAAAACCCTTCCATTAAAAGCACCACGCTCCAGCCCAGCTACAAATAAGTGTGATCTTTTCTGTGCCACAGCAGGATAATTTAATTGTACAGAAACACAAAGGCAGAATTAGAAACAACTCTTGGTCCAAATTAACCCTACATGTATTATTTCTGCAAGAGACCATCTTAATTGCAATTACACATCCAGGGACCAACACGGGGCTTCGTTCTTAATTTGGACGTCGGGTAACGAATGGGTTTTAAATTAGTCAAAGAAGTAAATATTAGTCTGTGACAAACTGTAATTACTGGATGATCACAGCTGTTTAAATTCACTTCTGACAAGGAGCTTTAGGTTATGGTAAACACAGATTTTTTTGGGGGAAGTTGGTGTGTGCAGCACAGGAAGTTGGGGCGTCACTTATTTTCTTTCAAAATTACTTAAAAACATGTTTACAGGGACAGGACTGGAAATCATAGGAACATTTTAGCACCTTGATTCCCCTAAATTAATGACCACTGCAATGGGAAGAGCACTCAGTCAAGTAGATGTGGCACCTGGAGACAGGGTTAGGGATGGGCTTGGCACTGCTGGGTTAATTGCTGGACTCTGTGGTTTTAGAGGACATTTCCAACCTAGACAACTCCATGATTTCTAACCTCATTCCTGTATTGGGTACAATGAGGATGGAGGACAGCACAAATCTGGATGGGTGATTCCACAACAGGAACAAAATCTCTGGTAATTTCCCTGGACATCCTGCCCTGGAGATGCAGGGATGGGAACTCCTTTCAAAAGGTCAGATTAATGAACATGGACAATAAACAAACATTGAGAAAAATCAGGAAACAGTTCATATGTGAAGAGATGATGGTTCAGTGGAGAAATACCCTCTTTTTAATATGGATTAGCAAGGGTGGAACAGATTGGGGATGTTTGCTTAAAAGGCAGCAGAATAAGCCAAAAAACTCCAGGATAACCTCAAGACATGGCAAGTCCCACAGCACATGCTCTGACAGGGGCTGCATGGAGTGAGGGACACGTGCAGCAAACATCAATGTGGAATCAGAGAATCATTTAGATTGGAAAAGACCTCTAAGATCATTGAGTCCAACCATCAGCCCAGCACCACCACCACTAACCTGGTCCTCAAGTGCTGCATCTACCTGTTTTCTGAGCGCTTCCAGGGATGGAGACTCCACCCCTGCCCTGAGCAGCCTGTTCCAATGTTGGACAACTCTTTCTGTGAGGAAATACTCTCTAATATCCAATCTAACCCTCCCCTGGCACAGCCTGAGGCTGTTTCTCCTTGTCATGTCCCTTGTTCCCTGGGAGCAGAGCCCAAACCCCGCCCTGGTTCCCTGCTCCTGTCAGGGAGTTGCAGAGCCAGAAGGTCCCCTCTGAGCCTCCTTTTCTCCAGGCTGAGCCCCCCCCAGCTCCCTCAGCTGCTCCTGGTGCTCCAAATCCTTCCCCAGCTCCCTTCCCTTCCCTGGACATGCTCCAACACCTCAAAGTCCCTCTTACAGAGAGTAGGGGATGCCCCACCCAGTGAGGACACACATCTGGCTGAGCTGGAACTAAAAGGGTGCTGAACATCTCTGAAATGTCAAACCTATTGTAGTGACCCCATTTTGTACATCAGAAGATATTAATGAGAAGCAAACAACTTTTCATGTTAAAACCCTGCCCTGCAGGCCATGAAATTCCAACCTTTGATTCTCCTACTCTCCTGCCCTCAGGTGAAACCTGTAAATCACAAATCCAAGCCCAATTGATCTTAATCCTGAAACAGGAAAATGTTGGTATGATGATGTACAAACAAAATAAAGGGTATTAGTGTTTTATCTGTGGTGTTAGAGAATAAATAAAACTTCATTCACTGGAATTGCAAAGGTAATTTTCACTGCTGCCTCTGAAAAAAACCTGGAAGTTCATCTTCTCATTCTTTAAGTCTCAGCACCCAAAAGGGTCTGATTGATCAAACCTGTGCTTGCCTTCCTCCTCTCCAGCTGAATTCAATATTTTCTCCTTTCATGTGCAGAGCAGTCGATGGACACGTCCCTGCCCAGGTACCCAGACGGGATTATTGGACTCAGCAGTGGGAGGGAGGGACACAACATGTGAAACTCCTCATCCAAGGGGAATAATCATCCAAAACCTTGTGGATCTGGGCTGGGAAGCCTGTAAGTGCTGGCAGATCAGTGCAAGGACTCTGCTGATCATAAAATCATGGAATCCCAGAATGGTTTGGGTTGGAAAGGACCTTAAAGCCCATCTCATTCCAGCCCCTGCCATGGGCAGGGATACCTTCCACCATCCCAGGTTGCTCCAAGCCCCATCCAACCTGGCCTTGGACACTCCCAGGGATGGGGCAGCCACAGCTTCTCTGGGCAACCTGTGCCAGGGCCTCACCACCCTCACAGCCAACAATTCCTTCCCAATATCCCACCTAACCTCGCAGTCTGGCAGTAGGAAGCCATTGCTCTTGTCCTGTCCCTCCAGGTCCTTGTCCCAAGTCCCTCCCCAGCTCTCCTGGAGCCCCTTTAGATACTGGAAGGGGCTCTGGGGT
The DNA here is from genome assembly GCA_013397135.1 of Pachyramphus minor. Taxonomy (NCBI): domain Eukaryota; kingdom Metazoa; phylum Chordata; class Aves; order Passeriformes; family Tyrannidae; genus Pachyramphus; species Pachyramphus minor. The sequence continues at coordinate 165,568 of VYXB01003694.1, forward strand.
CTCTCTGGAGCCTTCTCTGCTCCAGGTGAACACCCCCAGCTCTCCCAGCCTGGCTCCAGCCCTCAGAGCATCTCTGTGGCCTCCTCTGGACTCATTCCAACAGTTCCCCATGTGTCAGGCAACTACCCACAGGAACAACTCCAGTTTCAAACAACAGATTTAAACTCATAATAAACTGAAACTGTGGGAAAGGGTTTACAGTGGCTCCCCACGGCTTCTCCTGGGGAAGAAATGCTATTGGAAGAAATAAAACCCTACTCTTGAGCCCCCTCCCCAGATGATGTGATTCGCTGACACAGCTTTAGAGCTGCCCTCCCCCTGCCAGCTGCTCCCCTGTGCCCCTCCAGGCACCAAAGGCGATGTGTAAATGTTTTTTAACAAATCTACATTATAAATGTGTAAAGTAATCACATGAAATCTCCACCTGTCTCGAACAGGCCAGTTTTACATCATCCTGTGCTCCTGCCTGCACAGCATCCCTCTCTGCAAGAAGCCATATCCAACCTGGAAAACCAGCTTCCCAGCCACGGAGTCTTGGAGACAAGAACTGAAGAAGCCTGAGTGTATAACATTTATTTCAAATTAATTTTCTGCCATCCAGCTCCAGCAGTTCATTTTTCCTACTGAATGGGATCTAATAAGACCTAATAGGTGATAAATCAGTTTCCTGGTTTAGGGCATTAAGGAACTGCAGTGATATGTTCTGCTAGACCAGGAAGGTCTCCAGTGCTCTGTTCCACAACAAGCGGGGCATTAAATAGTCTTAAATCACCAGGCTGTCCCTTCCTCAGCTCTGTGACCACTCCTGAGGCTTGGAAATTTCAGAATGAGAAATCATTCTTTCCAGCAAACTCTGTAGCTGCAAGCAAAGCAATTTAAAAAACACTTTAGGAGAGTGGTTGCTACATCCTGCTCCTGTTAAAAATGACTCGGCTTTGGTGTTCACAAAATACACAGCTTAAATAATACAAATGGGTTATCAAATTATCAGGATGGGAACAGATAGAGGAGTCGTTTCCTATCAACAAATTCATTACAAATAACAACAAAATGGGATTATTTACTCAGCATCTGTTCATTCCTACTCGTTTGGCACAGTGTTATCAGCACTGAAGCTTTACATGCAAAACACTCCAATTCTTGGGATAATCTGATAGTGCTACACATGTTGCCTGATCCATCTTTTTACAGGAGAAAGGTGAAATAAACCTTTGTGCTGACAACCCAACCCTCACCCAGCTCTCATGTGGCAAACTACATCCAGCCCACCTGTGAGCAACACCAGTTCTGCAGAAAGTTTGGATGGGGCTGACACTTATCCTTGGATTTACAACCCACACTCCAAAGGCTTTATGTTCTAAGTTTAAAACTGAACAAGGCTTTAAAGAAGGTTCTGCAAACGAAGAGGCTCCCACCCTTCACCTTCTCCCTGTTCCTGCTCTCATCATCCATGTCTGTCAGAAGTGTTAACCAGTGTTAACTTGGTTTATTTAAACCACACAAACCATCCCAGCTCTTTTTGCCCGAATCCAGTGGGAATATTTACACAATGTGCTTTTTGCAGCAATATTCTGGAAGTGATAACCTCCAGCAGAAAGATGGGGATCAGGAAGGACCAATGTTCAGCTCAGAGAGGAGAAGGCTCTGGGGAGAACTTGTCAGTCCCTTTCAGCGCCTAAAGGGGCTCCAGGAGAGCTGGAGAGGGGGTTTGGACAATGGATGGAGGGACAGGACAGGGATGCAGGGTTAGATGGGATACTGGGGAGGAATTCTTCCCTGTGAGGGTGGTGAGGCCCTGGCACAGGTTGCCCAGAGAAGCTGTGGCTGCCCCATTCCTGGAAGTGTCCAAGGCCAGGTTGGAGGGGGCTTGGAGCAACCTGGGATAGTGGAAGATGTCCCTGCCAGGGCAGGGGGTGGGAACAAGATGGGCTTTAAGATCCCTTCCAACCCAAACCATTCTGAGACAATTCTATGACCATCAACACTAAACTTCACAAAAGTAAATAACCCTATGGCCTGTTCAGGATGTTTGCCTACGCCTTAAAAAACTAAGTATTCCATTGACCTTCCTTAATTTGGCATAAAACTTCAAATGCATTTTCAACTTCTGCACCCAAGGGCTCTCTCAGCTGGACATAGGGTTGATATTCATAAGGAAAATGCACTGGTTATTAAAATGGAGCAGAACATTCATGTGAAAATAATCTATGATCTGAATTCTATTCTTCACTGCTGGTTGTTCACTGCATGGGCACAGGCAAATTACTTCATTCCTCCATGAATCAACTTGAACATCTGTAAGGTCAACATAATGCAGATGATCTCCCCCAGATGCTCTGAGATTCTTACAAAAATAATTCAAATTAATATTATTGTTGTTATATAAAACTGTCACTGTGAATCTCTCTTTATGGCAAACAAAGCATCTTTGACAAAGGCCCTTTAGCAAAGTAAGAACTGAACAAGTTGGGAAAGTTTAACTTACCCATAATGCCCAACTGTTTGAGTAGCAAATCCAATGCATGTTTTTTCAGATTAAAATGTAAAACCAACATTATATATATGTATATATTCTTGCATATGAGATCAAATTAGGCCTGTTTGTCATTGATATTTCTGCTGTAATTATCTCAAAAATAATTTTAAGTTAACTGAATTCAAGCCAGAAGTATCTTTAAATTAAATACTCAGTTAAGTAAGTGGAGTGCGAATGTAATATTGAATTTATATGTAACTTTGAACATCACATAAAAAATAAATCCTTTACTATGACAAACCAGGTATGACAATAAAATGCTTATGAAAAAAAGTCATTAGCACATTTCAGACTAATGTTTACAGGAAATGGAACACCACATACTGGTTTCCTGATAAGGAAGTAATTGATTTTCTTGCACCTTATATTGGCACGAGATTCAGAAAAACAGTAGGTTGGAGTTTATACCATGGATCCCTCCCAGCCTTGGGAACCGGCTCAAAGACTGCAGGAAAATAACATTTTAAGGTAAATTAAAGTAATCCAAACTGCATCCTTGCTAATTAGAGAATCACGGAATTTGTTAAGGTTGGAAAGGACCTTTAAGATCATCCAATCCAACCATCAACCAGCACCACCACGTTCACCACTCACGTCCTCAAGTGCCACATCCACGTGTTTTCTGAGGGCTTCCAGGGATGGAAACTCCACCACTGCCCTGAGCAGCCCCTTCCAATGTTGGACAAGCCTTTTCATGAAGAAATTTTCCCTAATATCCAATTTAAACCTCCCCTGGCACAGCATGAGGCTGTTTCTTCTCATCCTATACCTGCAGTATAAATTCCCTGTGCTGGTGTTTTGAAATACCTGAATTTTGACATTAAATCTGTCCCTTTTCTTATCTTTGCTATAATTCAGACTCCAAAATGAACTGAGGAACTTAAAAAAATGGGTTAAAATTCAAAACCTTCACATATCATGTCCTTCTTAACCCACTGAATTTGCATGGCAGAATGTGCTTCCCTGAGCAGTTTTCCTGCAGTTCTGTTGGATTCTGTGCCCCTCCTCAAGCAAAACTCCTGAATATGAGTTCAAGTACAAAAAGACATAAATTTTTGCAGAGATGAGCAGGTTTTACTTGTTGTTGCTTGTTTTTTCTTTTTTAAACTTCTTCAGAGGAATTCTTAGTGGTACTTTTAAAATCTCTTTCACATCAACATAACCCACTGAAATGCCATTAGAAAACAAAAACCAGAAGTATTTTACACTGTTACTGATAAAAGAGAAAAAAACAGCCAAAACATGAAATTATTCACTTAGACCATCCTAATTCTGTATTTGTGAATTGGTATAAAATAACATAAACATTTAGTGCAAAAAATTTACTCTGGTTCAACACGTTCAGGGAATGAGGGTCAGTGCCAAGGAACGAGAATCCAAGGAGTGGTGAGAAGGAATTGTTGGCTGTGAGGGTGGTGAGGCCCTGGCACAGGTTGCCCAGAGAAGCTGTGGCTGCCCCATCCCTGGAAGTGTCCAAGGCCAGGTTGGATGGGGCTTGGAGCAACCTGGGATGGTGGAAGGTGTCCCTGCCCATGGCAGGGGTTGGAATTGGATGGGCTTTAAGATCCCTTCCAACCCAAACCATTCCATGATTCTGTGTCACAGCAAGGCCCATCCCATCCCATCCCCATCCTTTGCTGGGGAGCAAGGAAAAACTGCATTTTTCACCCCTCCAGTGACATGTGGAGTCAGACATTGTGCCCAAATTACATTTGCCCTTTTCAAAACCTGGGCTTTAATTTCCTTCTTCATTTTAATCTCTGACCTGTCCTGACTCAGATATAAACAACCAACACACACCAGATATTTGTGCCTTGGATTGATGAGCTGCACTTTGGGTGACTCCACATCCAGTTTGCCCAGCTCAGCATCCTCAGCATTCCCCCCATCCAGAGCCAGGGAATTTATGATTTGGGGAAAGAAGGAATTGTTTAAGGGGAGTATTTTGTAAGCTGACAATGGTCACAGCAGTTCTTTATTGCAGGCAAGGAGAGCTCAAGGACACAAGGTGCACCTGGAGCCCAAGAGCCACTGGTGCCAAGTGAATTGGAAAATATACCACAAAAAAAGAATAATTTTCATAAACATGAACTTTTAATTGTCCTATTATTTGCAGATCAGGAGACTTACACAGTAGGATAAGAATACCTTATAAATTTAGGTTGGAAATTTAAGTCTGTGTAACCAAGACATAGAGATTAATCTAAGAAAATTTTAGTATGAAGGGGGAAAAGGGCTGAGCAAGATTTAATACCAGGTATTTATTTTTCCTGTGCATTTTACAACTAAAAAAAAAAACAAAACAAACAAACCCAGGAAAAATAAAATGTTGTAAAAGGTAATAAAAGTTTAGAATCATTGTTGGACAGGGCTTGGAGCAACCTGGTCTATGGAAGGTGTCCTTGCCCATGGAAGGGGGAGGAATGAGATCATCTTTAAGGTCTTTCCAGCCCAAACCATTCCATGATTCAATGTTTGTATCATGAGCTGTTTGCTCATGCACTCAACAGCCAAAACACAGCACTCCAAGAGTAAATAAATACATAAATCAAAGCAATTAATCAATATCCAGAGGGGGGAAAACATAAAAAAACAATAAAAAAAGGCAACAATAAAGCAAATTTTTCCCAGTGCAATTTGAAGGAGAATTTGTGCAGGGAAATGACCAAATAAATAACACATTTAAATTGTTCTTATAGTGTTCCAATGGACAAAATTCACAGTGACCAGCACCAGAAAACTCCTTCAGCTGTTGGTGCATCTTCAGTTCATCCTTTACATGGAATTTTCTAATTGATGTATCAAATTTAGTGATACAGAACTAGAGAGTAAGACAAGTTAAAACCTTTACATGGTGAATTTCTCTCCAAGCATAAAGAAACCAAACCACGTAAATCTCTCTTTTTTATTTTAGAAAAGGCTTTTCAGGATTGCTCCTCTGCAGCCTAAAGCTCCTGATAGATCCTGCAGCATTCCCAAATCCAGCACTGGCTCTGTAAGATGCATTACAATAACTTACATCCCAAACAGGCTTATTCACTGCATGGAGAGAATTCATTTATTAATAAAGAGCACTGGGGAGGAGGTAACAAAACCCCAAAACCCTAAAGCAAGATGGTTCAGTACCACTGTGATTTCATTTAATAACACAGCTAGAAATGATGTGGTGGGAACACTTTCAGAACATGGATAGGACAAGGGGAAATGGCCTCAAAGTAGAGCCAGGGGATGCTCAGGTGGGATATTAGGGAAAATTTCTATATGGAAAGGGCTGTCCAGCCCTGGCACAGCTGCCCAGGGCAGGGGTGGAGTCCCCATCCCAGCAGGGATTTAAAAGCCACATGGATGTGGCACTTGGGGATATGGGTTAGTGTGGCCTTGGCAGTGCTGGGACTGGTTGGACCTGATGGTGTGAAAGGGCTTTTCCATCCTAAATTGGAAATATGTTTCTATATTCTCTGGCTTTGATCCCTTCTGCCCATGCCATGGATGCTCCACTGCCACGTTTAGAGCTGCAGGGGCATCTCCCACCATTCAGGTGGAGAGAACAGGACCTTCTCCTCTTCCTTAGGATGACAGAGTGGTTTGGGTTGGAAGGGACCTTAAAGCCCATCCAGTCCCACCCCCTGCCATGGGCAGGGACACCTTCCACTAGCCCAGGTTGCTCCAAGCCCCCTCCAACCTGGCCTTGGACACTTCCAGGGATGGGGCAGCCACAGCTTCTCTGGGAATCTATGCCAGGGTTTTACCACCCTCACAGGGAAGATTCCTTCCCAATATTCAACCTAAACCTACCCTCCTATACCTTAAGGCCATTCCCTCTTGTCCCATCCTGTTTCTTAACCCAGTGAATCTCTTCTACTTCAGAAGAACCTCCCACTGGCTCCCACCATGGTTTAACAGCATTTATTTGCCATCTAACATTCCTATCCACAAAACACAACTCAGCCCTTCCAGATTTTCAACTGAATTAGCAGAAAAGCTTGGGAAGCCCACGTCTACCAGTAAATCTTGTCTCATCCCAAGCTGGGTATGTCAGGATAATTGTGGTTGGTTGATGTCTCCTGGCTTTCTGTGAGACACTGGTCTGTCTGAAAGATTGGAAAGAGTTTTTCTAGATCTAGAGATTAATTCCCAAAATCACCCAATTTTGGAGCCCTACTGCTCACCCCACAGCCACACCTCTGCCCAAAACCCACTGCAGGGTGTCTTAATCCAAACCCTTCCTATTTATCAGCTCTAACAAACCCATCCCAGTCCCCACATTAGATCAAGGCAACTGCTGGATTTCATCCATCACAGGGAGGATTTCCATGTCAGAACAAGAGAACAGCTTTAAGAGAAACATGTAAGTAAAAGGGATTAGATATTTTACAGCAGAGAGAACAGTAAGCTCTGATACCAAACTCCATGTACAGGCAAAGTTTACAAGTTTCAATCAAATCCAGGTTAAGCACAAAAAATGGAGGAGTCGGCCACGTCAGGGGAACCATGGAAAAACTGCTGAATGCAACAGTGTTTTTGTACCTTGGCTTCAGTAAAGTAATTTTTTTCCTGCTAACTTTCAGCCCAAACAAATTAGCAATTTGTACTACAGAAGTCAGAAGTTATAAAGGAAATTAATGCAACAGTCAAACTGAAATGAGACTGAGGAAAATGGTATTATTTTCCCTGTGGACTCATATGTCCACACACCGAGTTCTGCTTTGTGAAGATAATATCCAGAAAGTGCCCAGCAAAACTGAAAAAAATAAATATCTAAAACAATCCTGCTTTTTTTCTTGTTGTTTTTTTTTCTTTTTCAGAGGTATACATGAGTGTTGGGCTGAGGTTTGGGGGTTCTTTTAAAGATCTGATATCGAAGGATTTGGTCTAAGTTTGTCACTGGCAATACTCCAGTTTTCTTCTAAGGGGTTTTACTCCATGACTTTTTTTCTAAGACAAATAATGAGTTTGAAACCCTGACTAACAATGAAACAAACTCTTCTGAGTTAGAAGTCCATCAGCTGGTGCATGGATACGACAAGGGGGAATAGCTTGAAGTGGAAGGAAGGTAAATTTATATTGGATATTGGGAAGAAATCCTTCCCTGTGAGGGGGGTGAGGCCCTGGCACAGGTTACCCAGAGAAGCTGTGGCTGCCTCATCCCTGGAAGTGTCCAAGGCCAGGCTGGAAGGGGCTTGGAGCAACCTGGGCTAGTGGAAGGTGTCCCTGCCCATGGCAGGGGGTGGGACTGGATGAGCTTTAAGGTCCTTTCCAACCCAAACCATTCCATGATTCTATGAAATCCAAAGCCCAGTCCAGGATGGGATCCAGTGTGCAATCTGCTTATTCATACAAGCCCATCAACAGTTTTAGTCTATGTTCAAATTTCCCATCAGCAGCTCTGATGTCAGAAGTTGAGCCACACTTTATGTGGATGAATAAATCTCAGATGCCATAAATTTTTCAAGATTTCCTCATAAATTCCTCATTTCTTGGTGTCAGTTTTCTTGGCAGAATCTAAAATATAGGAAGCTGTAAAAACATCAGGATGCTTTAACTAAGCCAAATGCCTGCGTTGAGTGGTATCTGACAAGCACTGGGTGATGCCATAGATCACCCAGAACACACATCCAAGGCTGCAACGGCCCTTCAGAAATACAGAGTTTAAAAAACCTGCATCACCCCTGACTAGCTGGTGACCATTGACAAGCCTCTTGGTTTTTATATTTAATACCTCTTTGTGATTCATGTTCATTATAAACTGTGTTTTTAGCACCAAATGAGAGATCTTTACCTTCTGCAACCAAGAGACAAGAGTTTACCAGAGTGGTGGATTTTTTTCTGTTGGGAAAACATTCGATTAGACCAGAAAATAGTAAATTAAAAGAGGAGGAATGAAGAAATGGATTCCCATCTGGAGTACTGAGGTCTGGTGTCCCCAACATAAGAAGGACATGGAACTGTTGGAGCAAGTCCAGAGGAGGCCATGAAGTTGATAAGGGGACCTGGAAACAGGCTGGGAAAGTTGGAGCCTGGAGAACAGAAGGTTGTGTGGAGACCTCAGAGCACCTTCCAGCGTCTGAAGGGGCCCACAGGGAAGATGAAGAGGGACTGTTCATCAGAAAGTGAAGTGACAGGACAAGGAATAATGGGTACAAACCGAAAAAGAGTAGATTTAGTTTGATTATTGGGAAGAAATTCTTCCCTTTGAGGGTAGTGAAGGTTGGAGTGGGTTTGGAGCAACCTGGGCTAGTGGAAGGTGTCCCTGCCCATGGCAGGGAGTGGGACTGGACAGGCTTTAAGGCCCCTTCCAATCCAAACCATTCCAGGATTCTGTAACTCGCTGCAGAATGAGAGTCCTCAGACATCAAGAGAGATTACAGAAGGGATGAGAACAGAGCTGGTAACAAGGAGCTCTCTTCTAGGAGCACCAAGCCCCCACCCCCTCCCTCAGCAGCAGCAGGACATGGTGAGGCTGAAAAATGAGCTTTGGAGGTTTGGCTGCACACACAGAAGTGTCATTTGATGGAAAGCCAAACTCAGCACACATTTGAATCATTTCCTTGCTACACCAAGGTACTCCAGCAATGAATTTGGCAAGGAATGACAATGCAATGATCCCTCTCTACACCCCTCCATCAGTATTCACCTGGAGCAGCACCCTTGCTTCTTGGCACTGCTGCCGTAGAAACACTTGGACAAATGGGAAAAGATGAAGAATAATTCTTTAAAAAACCCAATAAAATCCTGAGATGCTGTCAAAACCACTGAAAACTACAGGTTTATGTAGATCAGGAAAAACTCTGGCTAAGAAGTAGCATTTTTTAGGTACAAGACAGTGACAAGTGCTCAGTGCATAACTCTGAGCCTAAAAAGTGCTTGGGGCTGTACCAAAAGAAGAAGGCACATCCTAATATGACATCAAATATCAGGTAATAACTATGATTCATATCTCAAAGATGGAAATATTTTTCCTTAAGAAAACTTTTCCTTGAAAAACACGACTGAAGTGGTTGTGGAAGAAGGATGTTGTCAAAAATAGTTTGACAAACAAAAAGTTATGCCGTGTTCGAGAAGAACTTACAGAAAACATGTTTGGTTTTGACAGCTGGTAATTATACTCTGATTTTTAAAAATGAAACCTGGTTTCTGGCTGGCAAAACAGTCCAGCAGGAAGAACATGAGACAACAATGTGGGAGGGAGAGTGAATCCTCACAAATACATGGGAGTATCACACCTCCTTTAAAAAGTCACTGACAGCAACACGCAGCTGAATTTCATCCCAGAAATGTTTCTGCTTGGATATCTTTATCAGTGAAGTGTCAGAAAGTCATCAATTATATTCTCCTACATCTTTTTTTTTGAGCACTCCTGTTACACCTTGCATACCTCAGATGTGACTGGGCCAGCTACAGGCAAACAAACTAAATCCACTTCATCAAACACAGAGAGGAACAAACCCAGGGATCACTGAATGCCTGAGCTCTCAGAAGGAAAATCCCAGCATTAAGGAATGTCATAAAGGTGATTCTGTAGAACCCAACCCCCTGCCATGGGCAGGGACACCTTCCACAGACCAGGCTGCTCAAGGCCTTATCCAACATGATTTCAGCACTCCCAGGGCTGGGCCATCCACAACCTCCCTGGGCAACCAGTCCCAGGGTCTCACCACCCTCACAGTGAAAAATCTCTTCCTAATATCTGACCTAAATTTCCCCTCTTTCACTTGTAGCCATTACTCCTTGTCCTATCAACTCCAGTGCCTGATGAAGGGTCCCTCTCCCCTCAGTCTGGATCTGGAGCGATCCCCATGCCGGGAACTGGCTGTGGCACAGGAGGCACAGCCCCTGCACCAGGCAGGGCTTTAGTGCTGGCTCTGCACCAGCTGCAGACAGACAGGTGACACCTGAGCCAGCACAAAGGCTGCCAAAAGCAATTAAACTGTCAGAAAATGAACAAATGGGTTCAGGGGACGCTGCTGCACCAGAGGAGCTCTGTGTGTCACAGGGAGGTGTGTCTGTCACCCAGGAGCTCTGAACTCATCTGCAGCAGCTGTCCCAGTGCAGGCAGAGATGGGATCAGGGATCAGATGCTCCGTTTCAGCTCTCTCTGTAGCCACTCGCAGAGAGACTTTTCATGTCACTGATAATCACACTGACCTCAAACAAGTTTTCCCACCTTCTGGAGCAGCCATTTATTTATTTCATTTTTTTGTATTTTACTGAAGTCTCTGGCAAGCAGCAAACAACTCCCACAAAGGCGAGGCTGATGCTCTCCCAAATCTCAAGGCGAGGGCTTAGGCAAGGCTTAGGAAAGCCAAACAATCAAGCGGGGGTGGGAAAGGTCAGCGGAGGAACAGCAAAGGCATTTGCAGAGCTCAGTCCTTCCCACAGCTGGAGTGGGCTTTGGATGCAGGTTGGGAGCACAGAAAGGCTTGGAGGGAGATTGGTGCAGGTTTTAACAAGAAAAGGAGAATCCTCTCCCATAGGGGCAAGACAAAAATCTGGAAAAGCGGGGAAAGCAAAGCTCCTGTCCCTGGCAGAGCAAATACAAACACATCCTGAATATACTGACAGTAAAAACCCTTCCAAGCTCAACAGGCATTTGCTGAACCTTTACATACAAGGAATTTAAAGAGGGAAAACATTTGCTTTTAATATCTTTCACATTATTGTTTTGAAGATTCCAAATGAAAAACATCCTGGAAGTTTAAACCTCAGCCACTCAAAGAGCAGGATTTGCACAGCAGGTGCCCCAGGATGAATATTTTCTACCACCAATGATTGGATGTATCTATTACCTGTATATTAAGGGAGCCCCCACTTTGATTAATGCTCAAAAATTATGAATTTACCTTTTCACTTCAATCTGTTCATCCCAAGATCTATCAAAATCTCTGTTTTACTGCCTGCTCAGCTGGAATACTAACCCTCAGGATGGAAAAGGAGAAACATCCATCAGGAATGGCTTAGCTCAATCTATGCCTGCAATGCCATTGAGGGAGAGAGAAGATGATTTTCAGTCCTCATACTCAGTGATATAAACCCTCATACTGGTGATGGCCAATGATCTGGCACCTCTTTTCTCTCTAAATATACTTTAAACTCTTCCAGTCCTATAATCAGAGTGCACAATTTGTTACATCAGAGCATGGATAATTTCTTTTTTTTTGAAAAAAAAACCCCTCTGCTTTTTCCTATACTGGCTGTGTTTTCTCATACTTCAACTGTAAAAGCTTGTTTTCTAGAATCTGTTCATGAAATATTTCTGATCCTAAAATTTAATAACCCCAGAAAAGGCCTCACTGGCTTTTCATGCATCGAGGCTGCTGCTCTCGAAAGCCAAAGTGCTGCATAATTGTCAGTCATTGAAAAGGCTGGAAACACAGAAAAGGGATGTGTTGGCAAGATAAAAACAAACAGGGCTTTAGGTATATCTTATCAAAATTGTAGTAAATTCATAACTGTGCTGATCAGTATTCTTGTGAATTATTAAAAATTAATATATTAACAATAAAGTATTATTTTCTAACAGGTATAATATCTCTGTTTAGTGAAGCTGCTCCTCTTGCCATGTTCACTTGAAATCATGGAATCACAGAATGATTAAGGACGGAAAAGCCCACTAAGGCCATCAAGTCCAACCACTCCCCCAGCATTGCCAAGGCCATCACTAACCTGTGTCCCCAAGTGTCACATCCACACAGCTTTTAAATCCCTCAGGGATGGGGACTGCACCACTGCCCTGGGCAGCTGTGCCAGGGCTGGACAGCCCTTTCCATGAAAACATGGCTCCTTATTTCCAATTTAAACCTCACTGGCTCAGCTTGAGGTCACTTCCTCTCATCCTGTCCCTCGTTCCCTGGGAGCAGAGCCCAACCACCCCCCTCGCTCCCCAGCTCCCCGCTCCTGTCAGGGAGTTGCAGAGAGCCAGAAGGTCCCACCTGAGGTGACAAAGGACTTTCTCAACACACAGTAACACAAGAAGCTTCCCAGCATCACAGTTTCACCCTTCCCTGTCCTTGGGCTTGTCTGGGCCAAAGGAAAGTGGCTCAAAACATCACTCCTTCCACTTCAAGGGAAGCTTGTTCACCTCACCACTCTTAAAGGGGAGCTGGTGTTCCCAAAATTAAAACCAGCCCAGCCCAGAAGGCTCTGGGAAGTTTCTTTATGTGTTATCCCGTTGTCACTTTTCACCATATCCTGGCAAAATAAAGCAGATGAGATTTTTGAAAGGGCAGAGAGTAAAAGGATAGAGTTCTGTATACACTTATCAGTCCTAAAAGCATCTCCCAGGCAAAAAAAAAAAAAAAAAAAAAAGGAAAAAACCAAGAACAACCTTTAATAATTCTTAAGTCTGATAACCTGATGTGTTCTTTATATCCAGAGCTACCCAGCCACACTCACTGCTTCAGCATGTGAAGGTTAAACTTCTCCAGGAGCCTGATAAATTTTTCTGTCCCTCATCCCTCAGGTTTAAAGCCTCCTGACTTCTCATACCCACAAGGATAAAAGCCCTTCTTCCATTTCTTCACTGATGGCTCTTGAGATTGGTACAGCACAAGGGACAATATTGGAGCTTTTATTATTTCCCAATATGTTTTTTTTATTCCTGTATCCAAAGGTGATTGATGGAAGGCAATTAGAAGGAATAACCTGGGAATGTTACAGATACTGATCTGGCCAGGGAAAGTAAATCAAGAGGAATCAACACACTTCAGTCTTTCCTGCAATGTTTGCTGGGAGACAAGGAGAGGAGCATGGATTCAACTCTGTTTTCCTTTGCAATGTTACAACCTTCTCCCAGAATAATCCTAGAACAGTTTGGATTGAAAAGGA
>VYXB01003695.1:9010-78807 GCA_013397135.1 Pachyramphus minor
GGGGGGGGGGAAGAGGAGAGGGACAAGTACAAAGATCTTCCTGTCTTGTCTCTTGGGGATAAAAGGAGACGAGGTTGCCTGTGTCTGTAACACTTGTGTGTTCAGTTTCTCTCCATGGGAGACCACCTAGCTGGAAAAAGGCTTTTAAATGTAAAAAAGGCACGAGAACATTCTCGGATGAGAGTGGCTGAAGGAAGATGCTTCTTGGAGGACAGGCTTTCTGAAGGACCAATTTTGATTTTTAAATCTTTACTTATGAAGTACAGACATTCTCTGGTACATTTTTATGTATTCTGCTGCCCCATAAAATAGGATGCATATTAAATTCATTTGGATTTGGTTTAATTCCCACTAATCTAAAGAGAGAACAAGTTGACAGGCAGTTTGTGTTTACAAGTGTTTCTCGCTCTTTTTAGAGGTCTACAGAAAGACTTAGACTGTCTGTTTTGCTTGGAAAATGAGTCAGTGTCAAGATTTGTTAATTTGTCTTTTGTGCTATACACAACCAATGAAAATAAATGTAAGCTCTTTTTCTGGTAAGGTTGTGTACATGAATATATTGGATGTGTGTTTGCAAATAATTTTTTTTCAGTTAGTGGGAACTCAGGGTGTAAAGGTCAGCACTTCATGACTTTGAATTTTATATGAGAGCAAACATGGGCTGTTTCTTTCTAATCAGATAGAAAGCTTGTGGTGGAATTAAAGCTGTTCAGAATATTTTAACCTGCAGCAAAGTCCACTGGGAATTTAAAGTACTTGCTTAGTATGTGTTTATAACTGAAGATTTTTATTTCCTATATTGGAATCCTACTGTTGCTGCATTGTTTATAGGCTTACTTAAATTCACGTCTGGACTTTTAATTTTAAATGCATCAGGTGATTTGTCATTCTACTGGCAAGAACTTGTTTACAAGGTATTACCTTGCTTACAAGGCAGTGTAACCCTCTGTTGTCTCGGAACTGTTCTCTGGTGTTTCTAGTGAGTACTTTGTGTTGGTATCCGTTTGGGGTGTCCTGCAGCGTACCCAGGGAACATGCTGAAGCTGTTCTTGTGTTTCACTTGCTCTTGGTAGAGTCTGCTGTCTTGGATGTGCTGTTTAAAGAGCAAAGTAACAAAGCTGCGTCCTATTTTGTTCAGAGAGAGGGAAGACAAAGGTGCCTTGGGATAAAAATAGTGATTGTTTTGAGGTGTGGTTCTATGAAACAAGTTTGTATACAAAGTGTTTCAAGCAGAAAACAGTGTAATTGCTCTGAAAGACAGCATGTTGTTCTGTGAGAGTCTGTTACGAGTGGTTAAGGATACACTTTCAAAATTATTTGAATAATACTATATCAGGAATATTATGTGCATATTTTGATTTAAATGCTCTAGGAAACAGATTATTTTTTGTAGTTTCTTATATCCTGGAATAAGAAAGCTAATAATGATGAGCAAAACTGTGTATGTGAGGTTTGCCTTTAGGAATAGCTGTATTAGTCACATTGACAGCCCAGTTCAGCCTAGGGTTCTGTCTTATGCCCTGACTGATCAGGCTGTAGTAGAGTTTTGGAGGAAGGTTGTATTTCTTTTTTCCTGTTGGTAGTGGGTCTGTGATTTTGAACCATGAGAGTTTAAATCTTCTTATTTTTCTATTGACTCTGTGGTGAGCAAATCTTTGAGCTGCAGATCTGTTCCTAGGAGTTAGCTGGGTGACTTCCCACCTTCCTTCCTATCAGTAGTTAAACTGTAATTTGCATCCAGTTTTTAACTGCTTACAGATAAATGACTTGTTGACAAATCAGACTGTCAGGTTTACAGGAGAGGGATTGGAATGGTTGAGTGAAAATGAGAGGTTGCCAATGTGGAAAGAAGTGTTGGTCGGTCCCAATGGGGCACTCATTGCAAAAATGTAATTTTCACAGAAAACAAAAGAAACCACAAGTGTGAAGATAAACTCAATTGTTCATAATGTTTATTAGTTGTGGAGAAAACAAAGCTAGTGGGGTTTTTTTGCTCCCACATAGCTGTTCCACATTATGTGTAATGCAGTGGCAGTGGGGAAATAAAGATGGAAGGTTTTTATACTATTGTTTTAACCATCGAAAACGATGTCATGATCACTTTTTGCTGGACTCTGTGGTACTACAACCAAAATGCTGGACATTTTTGCTGTCCTGTTTAAGATATAGTGGACTTAGGCTTGATAGAATATTACAGTTTCATGAAGGCAACAGCTTCTTACAGCACCTGTCTTCTTCATCTGGATGATTTAAAGACTTAATTCTGGGCTTGTATCCAGCTGTAATGATGTCAAGGCAGTAAGAAATGTATATGTGACTGAGTATTCCAGCCTGCAAGTCTTTTTCCTCTTTTCATCCTGTGTCTCATATATGTCTTCTCTGATGTTATGTAAATTATTTATTTTACTGTGTAGAAAATAAGAACATGTGTGGTTCTAGCACACTTGGAAAGCTCATGTTTCGAATGCTTTTTTTTTCATCAGTGTGTCTGAGCTGCTTAGGGAGAAACTTGTAGTAAACAGCTGAAGAGAAACGAGTGAAGTCAGCTTTGCTTGTTTGAAGCAGCAGCAGTGCATTTGAGTGAATTGAGGTTTGAATTACAGCAGTGAACACTGACTACTGTCTTTAGGTGATGTTGCCTGGATGTGGGTTCTGAAGAGAAGCAAAGACAATGGATGTGCGTTCCACACTTGGTGAATTCTGTTTGAGTGGCAAACTAATTGCCTTTTCCATTATAACACCAGGAAAAAATTGTGGTTTGGACAAACTGAATGTTTGAGCTGTTTTCCCTTGTCTAACAAACCTTCTTTACTTGCTGCTGATGGATTTATATTACTCTTTTTTCTTGTGGATAGAGTAACACAGATGTTCTAAAGCAGCACATACATATTTTCAAAATGGAAATTCTTCCAAAAATATGACATATTTATTTCTCTAATGATAAGTTGACTGGATTAAAAAAAAAATCACAACCAAACCCCATGGTTGACAAAATAAGCAGACACAGTCTCTCGCTTACTACAGTTTCATCCTAAACTAGTTTTGAGAGAACTATTTTTTGTAACTTCAGTCAGGTCATATGTTATGTGATCACACATTTAATTCAGTTAGCAGTACAGATGAATAATCACATTTTTCCAAATTTGGATATACCTACCCATCTGCTTAGATAAAAGTAAGTAGGTGGGGCACTACTAGCATAGTACTACTATGTGCATGGATGTTACTTAAAAGGAAAGATACAGATTTCTTTTCTTTTTAGTACTATAGAGCCATCTCTGTCTCTCTTAGTCTATGTAGTGAGGCTCTGCAAAATGTGGGTGATTTATATGCAAAACCACAACAAGCATAGGAAGACAGTAAAATACATATTCAGCCAGTAAATGCCTACTCCATGGAGAAGACATGGTTTTACACACTGATATGAAAATAACTTTGAATCCAGTAATTCTGTTACTTCTGACCTTGAAGGAGTGAGAGAGTTTGACTTTTTTCTCCCCCTTGATTGGCGGAAATAAGACTTTATTTTTTTTTTTTTTACTTAAAGCTCTAATTTTGTTTAGCAAAACCATACTTTGCAGAATTTAAAATGGGATATTGTATGTTTTTGCTGTTTGGGGTAGCTAATTTTTCCAGTGAATTTTGAAACTCCCACTCTATTACATATTCAGAATTTATTAGTAGTTGTTTTGTTAATTGGCAGTGGCCTTTGCCTTTTGCTCCAGCCATGTTGATGTGTCTTTCCTTTTCCTGGTTAGTGCTGCTGCTTTCCTTATTGTGGGAAGAGACCTCATCTGACAAATTTAACTTTAAATGTGTTTAGAACACAGCTTTTGAGTTGACTTTTTACTTGTTCTTTTTTTTTTTTTTTTTGGTAGGCCGAGTTCTCACCTGAAAATACAGAGTTACAGAGCAGGTTTAAGAAACAAATAAAAGCGAAGCTCAGAGTTTTCCTTGTATGCCTTTGCTGTATGTATTGGAGACCCTTTTAAAGATTTATAGTTTGAATCAATAAGGGAAGTTATATAGCTTTTGTGTAGAAACCAACCACGGTTGGTTGCAGAGCTGCTTAGAACATAACCTTGAGCTAGGGGCTAGAGAAAATAAATAAAATTAATTAATAAGGTATCAAGTGAGGGAGTACTGTTACTGTAACGGCTTAAAGAAATGAATTGTGTGTTTGCCTGCTAGTGCAACTTGGAAAAGATATACTATGGACTAAAATGTTTTTTCAAGGTGGTTTGTGTTAGTGAACAATTTTAAATGTCTTGGAAGATTTGCAGTGAAGCCAGTTGATTAAATTTAGGTCTCCCTTTTCAATACAGTATGTCCTTGCCATGCAGTGGAAGTTGGCAGTTAACCACTGGTAATGAAGAAGTTGGTCCACAGTGGTTGTTTTAACCTCCTTTAGACTGTTCAGTTTCTTGTTTTCCGTGTAGTATTGTCATTAATCCCTTTGTCAGTAACCTTTTGACAAGGCATAACACAAAGTTATTTACCTTATTCGAGTTCATGGGCCCTGATGTATTCTGAGTACCATATTGTTTGCATTTAGGTAACAACCAGCGTAGCTGGCTACCAGCATTTTGGATTTAGCTTGCTCTTAAAGCAGTTAAGAAGAAAAGAGGTTTTCAAGTTTACAAACATGAGAAGATAGCACATGACCTTTCTGATTTCAAAATAAAATGTAACTTTTTTTTGTTTGTTTTGTAATAAAAGTCAAAGGAATATTGGAATGGGACAGAAAGAAGCACCTAGAAAAGCAGCTAGGCAAGAAGAACCTTGTAAGCTGAGTGAAATCTGTATTCCTAGAAATCTGACATGTAACTGTTATTTTTCTTTCCTCTGTGCTTGCAAATATCAAGATAGTAAAATACAACACTCTAACATGCTATTTCAAGTTCTTTCATTCTGTGCTTGAGAATGTGATTTTACATCAGTAGCCCTTTTTCTTTGTTAAATTAATAAATAAATTGACTCTTTGGTGATTGATTAGTGAGCCAGTGAAGTGCAATAGTATGTTACCTATAAGGAAGGAGGAACATTAGAACAGTTTTGAATCTTGCAACTTTGACAATAATAATAGCACTTTGATCTCTTATTTTTTTTTTTTTTTTATAAACTGACCAAGTACATTGTATTAAGCAGAGGAAAAAAAAATACCTGTTTGTTTTATGAAAACTAAGGTACTGGGAAAAAAAAAAAAAAAAAAGTAGAAAAAAAGAACTGTTATCACTAAATCAGCTTTTTTTTTTTTTTTCTTTGAGGGGAATAAAAAAAGTAATTCTTTTTGTTGTTTGAAAAGTGGAGGAAAGCAGTGCTGAGTTTTGATTTCAGAGTAACTTCCTTACTAGCACTTTCTTCCTTTATCACTACTCTCTCTGGGGAAGAAAAAAAAGCAGCCTTAGAACTTGATTAGTTGTAGTGATACTTAAGGTCTCTAGGAAAGTTGGTTTTCTTTTTTTGTTTTTCTCTCTCCATGTATAAAAACATATTGAAATCTGCATATGGTTCAGAAGGGGTTTTATGAATGTTGAGTTCTCTCTGTAGGGATCTAGACCGTTGTGAAATGAATTAAAGATGCTCATGAGAGACTGGCAATGACTGTGTGTGGCAAAAGTAAAAGAGGCAGAACTTCTGTGTGCAGATAGGGAGAAGCATTGAAGGAAACTTACCTGAAACAGTGGCTTCTTAGTAGTCTGTCCACATGTGTTACCAGCAGATGCTCCTGCTTTTGTTTAAGAGGGTGGGCTGTGACCTTTATGTTTAGTACACTTCCTGATCTCTCTGTACTTGGGGAAGTTTGAATTGTGTTGTTGGATTTATTCACTGTTTGCAGTGCAATTGTAGCCACTGTTCTTTTGTTCCATTTTTCTGTGTTAAAAACAAAGTGCTGACTAAATATGAAATGGTTGGTGATGAGTGTCAGATAATGCATTTTAGGCGTATGTGTATGCACGCACGCACATTTAACAGCAACCTGCTGTTAAAAGACTGAGGGAGGACTGTGTATTTCAGGTGTCTCTACTGAGTTTTTGTCAGGGTCCCAGTAAGTGGTCTTTTTAAATGGCAGATGCTGGCTATTGTGTGAGCCTATTTCTGTGCTATTAAGACTGCATCTTTTATGTCACATGAATCTTAGGTCTGAGCAGAGTGAACTGGCTGGTGTTATATGTATAAGGCAATTTTTCTCCGCTCTGAGTGCTGTATAAGCAGGCAAACGTGTGTATATTGAATTTGTGCCATTTTCATAGATGGAAACTTATGTATAAGTTGTCTGGGCAGTTCTCTTGGGACTTTTGAACTGCGCAGATGAAAGTGATCGTTGAGTGTTTGATAAGATCATTAGGCTTCTACAGACAGCAGATTTTATCATTGTAACTTGAATAACTAGAACTTTAGCAAATCTGCTTTTTACTTAAGATTCAGCATTTGTCTGTTTAGTTAATGTTTTTGCTGTAACTCTCTTGGGTGTAACCCAGTGGGTTAGGTATAACAAGGGATTCTTGCTAAGGTCTTTGGGATGCCAAAGGAAGTTTAGGTTTATTATGAGCACAGACATGAACTATGTAATATAACAATTCTTTTTTCCTGACATAACCAGTGAAACATGTTTGGGAAAATTCAACCAATGCAGAGATTATAATCAGTCAACATATTTGATAACTAGGCTGCTATCATTTTGATCTGCTGTTAAGGGCTGTAATAACTATTGGGACTGAAATTAAATATTTGTATGCATATCTATTTACTGTCTTCCATATTTGCTGTCTCCATACATGAAAAAGTATGCAATTGTCATTTGGGGTGTGAGACCCAGGATGCAGAATGGTTAGGTCGGGTTTTTTTGGTGGCTTTTTTTTTTTTTTTTTTTTTTTTTCTTTGGGTTTTTTTTTTTTTTTTTTTTTTTTCCCCCTTTGTTTCCTTTTTTTTATTAGTTTTTTTTNGCTTGCATAAAGCCATGTTCATGTCCCAAACTCTCTTGAGTATTGGTAAAATACAGACATGAATCTATTGTCAATTTTTGGCTTCCTTACGTGTTTGCTTTTGAAGAAAGTATAAAATTTTAAGTTGTTTTTTGGCCTAGCTTTGCAAAACTGTCTCTTCCTCACCAAGTTATGGTCGCAGATCAGGTGATCAAATTAGTTTTCAGCAATTTGAACAGATTTTTTTGTTTTATCCTTAGTAGTGAACTAAATGAACTTGTTCTATTTTGTACCAAAGTTGAACAGAAACAGCCTTAGAATGAGGCATAGTGTCTCACCAACTGCATTGTTTTAAGCTGCTACATCTCTTCAAGTGTGTGTGGAAATACATCCATGTTTCTGTTTGTTACATTGATTACTTTCTTAATATTAGACACCAATCAAAACAAATAAGAAACCCAAAATTACACTTACGAAGGAAATAGATTTTGAAACCTTTAGGGCATGTTTGAAGTTTGGTACAGGTTGCAGTGCAGTCCTTGAGATAGAGGTTGTGTTCCACTGATAGTTGGAGCAAGTGTCAATTTAAATAGCTGATTTATGAACGAGATGTGCAAGCAAATGTTTTCCAAGACAGGTCAGTGACATCCTTGCAAATGTTGCACCATTTATAAAAGTCAGTTTAGGGGGTGTCAGCTTGTGCTTGATGCTGGAGAAATATAATTATACTGATTCTACAGCGGGTGCAGATGTGTAGCTGTAACACTTCTTGAGACTGTAATTCCTCTCCAAAAGTGAGACAACACTGTGAGGAGAGCTCTGGCCTAGTATTTGAAGTTCTTCCTGCTACCCCATCTTAACTCTGTGTAAAGGAACTTTATACCTTTTTACTTTTACTCCTCTTTGGCCAAGCCTCTGAAAATTTTCAGGTTAGATTTTCAAAATAATAATGGAAAAAATACCTTTGGCAAAATGGTTCAAAAAGGAGCAGAAGTGAATTTTCAAGGGAACTTTTCTGATCAACATTATGATTTTATTTGGTGTATGTCAGCTGGGGACATTAATACTTCTTTACTGAAGAGAATCAAACATTAAATTTTTATTGAAAAATCAGAGAATTGTAATTTTTTTTATTACAGTGTAAAAAAATTAATTATTTTTATTATTATTTTGTTTCTACTATTACTATCTGTCATTGTTACCCTGCTGTGCCAGAAAATCCTATAAAACCTACTTCCTGGCATAGAATTGAACTGTGCTAGTTTCCAAGGGTTGTCTTCATCTGCAATTTGATTTTTTTTCTTTCCTTTCAAGAGTCTCTAGCAATTTGGATTAATTTCAGTTTTACCTACAGAATTTTGAACTTTGTGCTTAGTGCATGAAATTAAATTGTTTTCAGTCACTTCTTGATTGATCTTGGTGACTTTTTATGAAGACTGATAGGAGTTCCTGCATTATAAAAAGATAAGAGTGTAAGTTTGGAAAATAGTAAATATTGCACACGAAGTAGAATTATTGTACTAGATTAAATATTTGTTCAATTGAAGCATTGAGATGTAACTTTGTGTTTTGATAATTACAACTGAATTAATTTGTCACTAAAATTAAATTGTATATGGGGTCGATAGTCCTGAACATAAGGACTGTAGTTGGCTTCCTCTTTGTTTATTGTTTTTTTTTGTTTGTTTGTTTGTTGGTTTGGTCTGGGCTTTTTGTTTATTTTTGTTTTGGCAACCTCCATACACTGGTGCTATCTTTTGAACTCTGAAATTCTTCTGTCTCCAGGAAGTCTTATTTTTGCTATTGCTTGATACTTTTTTCTTTGTCCAGCTGATGAATGCTGGTTTTTTTTAATCCTGATTATACTTTTTTTCTCCACTACAATTGATTAGCAAAATAGATCTCCATCAAACTTTAATCAAGAAAATACTTGTAAATCTGATTAATATCCTTACCATACCATTCTTGGTATGGTAAAATGCATCAAACCCCCTACATTTAATTTCATTTATTTCATAATATTTCTGTGTAGTAGCAGTGGATTAGGCTACTTTACTTGTTCCATGACTTTAACCTCAATTAATTTTTTTCCCTTTATACTTAAATGAAGAACTGATTCAAAAATAGTACTAGGCAAATTAGGATATTTTGAAATTTTGAATGAAAAAGTCATTCATATTAAGTGTTATTTTTGCACGTTAAAAGTTTACTTTTCTAACTGTTAAGATTGCCTCCCCACACACACCTGCCCTCATCCTAGGTTGTTTTCTTGGTATTATTTTGTAGATGGTTTAAATATTTTTTTCTTTCTATTAGTTTCTGCATTCAGATGCTGCTATAGGCTCATTTGTGGATTATGTTTGCCTATCAGTGTCTGTAACAAGTATTACTTGGGTATTTTTGGGAGGCTCCTATTTGCTTTTGTTTTTAAAGTGTACAATTAGATTTCAAAAAAGGAAAGCTAAGATTGATTGCTGTCTTTTAGTTGGTTATATTGTAGCCCTTAGTACTTGATTTTTTCAATTGACTTATTTTAATTACTTTTATGAAAGTGAAAATTAAGAAGTTCCTACAATTACTGGTTCAGCATTGTGTTTAGATTTCTCTTCCGCTGTTACAAAATTAATTTCATTTGGTTGAACCCTGATTATGTAGTCAACTGAATTTTTCTCAAATACTGCATATACTAAAGGTGTTTATACAAGTTGCATAGGATGAGATTTTCTTAAAGGAGAAAAATATCTCTAAGTAGTGAGGAAAAAAGGACATTTCTGTCCCTATATGGGTATTCTTGTATTTCACAGTTTTATAACAGGAGAAACTACATCTAAAGAAAGTTGTAATATTTTCTAACAACCTGTTTAGGTGTAGAATATTCATTGATTAATTATAGATCTTTATTTTTTTTAATACGTGGTCTTTCCTATTTTGTAGCCTTCTGTTTATTCTACAGCATGGTGATAATAGTTGGTTTAAAAAATGTAGTTTGTCGAAAAAGCAGATATGCTGGGAAAGCAGCTAGACTTAATTTTAACTGGATAAATTTTTACTTTCTTGAAACAGGAGATCAGCAAAATCTCGAAGCAGAAGTCCATATTCATCAAGGCACTCGAGGTCTCGCAGCAGACACAGATTGTCTAGATCCAGAAGTCGTCATTCAAGTATTTCTCCTAGTACACTGACTCTGAAGAGTAGCCTGGCTGCTGAGCTGAACAAAAACAAAAAAGCAAGAGCTGCTGAGGCAGCCAAAGCCAGTGCAAAAGCTTCCAATACGTCAACACCTACTAAGGGAAGCACAGACACTGCGGTAAGTGCACCTCAAGTGAACAATGTAAAGGATCTGAAGAAGATCAAAACTGAGCATACACCTTCTCCTACCAGGAGCACGAGTCTGAAAAACGACAAGGCAAAAGCAAAGGTCTCGCTTCCTGAAACAAAAGGGGAAAATAATTTAATTGCAGACAAAGTTACTAAACAGAAGCCTGCAGCAGTGA
Source organism: Pachyramphus minor (assembly GCA_013397135.1). Classification (NCBI taxonomy): domain Eukaryota; kingdom Metazoa; phylum Chordata; class Aves; order Passeriformes; family Tyrannidae; genus Pachyramphus; species Pachyramphus minor. The sequence continues at coordinate 19,431 of VYXB01003695.1, forward strand.
AAGAGAATAAATTAACTGTTGTAAAACAGCCACTGGTCACTGTAAGAGAGAAGAGCAAACAGAGTGCACCAAGTGTAGTAGCCAAGGAAAAGGAACGAATTGTTGCACTACCAACCTCCACGCTGCCACCCTTGCCTTTGCCTCCCACGCTGCCTGAAGACAAAGAAACTGATAGGTGAGTTGTGACAGATTTGCTTTTGGGGTTGTCTGTTCCTTTTTTATTATTGTTGTTATTATTGTCTGTTCTTTTATTGTTGTTGATATTGTTGTTATTATTTCCTTTGCAAAATAAGTACAAACCTATTTGCTAGATGAGACTGATGCATTATGTACTTTGGTTTTGCTCTTCAGTTGTTTAACAGGTGGTTATTAGTTAGGAATTTGATCTTAAAAAATAATTTAATCACAGAGTCACAGAATATGATGAGTAAAGGGACCCACAAGGATCGTTGAGTCCAACTCGTGGCCGTCTCCAAGAGTCACACCGTGTGTCCAAATGCTTCTTGGGCTCTGTCAGGCTTGGTGCTGTGACCACTTCCCTGGGGAGCCTGTTCCAGTGCTGAGTGAAGAACCCTTTTCAAATATCCAACTTAAACCTCCCCTGACACAACTTCAGGCCATTCCCTTCACTGGTGACCACAGAGAAGAGATCAGTGCCTGTCCCTTCTCTTTCCCTCACAAGGAAGCTGTAGAGTGCAATGAACTGGTTCTTGAAAAGAAAAGGATTTTGTGTCAGAGTAATCTTTCAATAAAAAGTGTACTGAAGAGGTGATTTAAAATTGCTGGTACATAACAGCTTTGGGACTAATGCAAGGATGCATTCAAGGATTCACGATTTCAAGTTTTGTGTGAACATAAACTTCTGGAGAAAAGTTGAATTCAGCAGCAATATGTGAAAATTCTTTATTTAGCTGGAGTTTGAGGTAAAGATTTCTTTTTCCTTTGAGAGATAATTGTTTTATAGCTGTGCATTATTTTAGTGTAATTTGCCTCAAAGTTCAGTAGTATTATAATACTGTATGTATAATGGAAGTGAGGTTTGTGGCTTATCATTTGTGTTAACTTTTGAAGTGTAAAAAATGGTCTGTAGGGAAGAAATTAATTTCTGTCTTCCAAGTGTCATCTGAGTTTTGACTGTGTTAAGTCTGTTCATAGTCCAAAGAGAGAATATGTGTTGTGATTTGTATTGGAAAATTATGGTGTTAGGCTGTAAATGACTATTTTTCTTACAGTTTGGTGATGAGGAAAGTTGCTTTTGGTTTTACTCATGGTGCTAAATGCCTCTCACGTGTTTGCAAGAAATCGCTTCTCACAAGTAAACAAAAAATTTTTAGCTAGAGGTGTAAATGTTTCTCTTGTGTTTGCTAGTAACTTAATGCTGTATTAAACATTAAGGTGCATAGGAGACCTTGGGAAATAAATGCAACCTAACAGTATTAGACAGATACATTCCTCTTTTACTACTAAAAACAATCTTGTTTCTTGCCCTTCAGCACTGTAGCAAATGTAGAATACCTGTGTGGCAAATGTTCAATTGCATTTAAATGTGTGTCAAAGCCATCCTGTCTAGGTAAAGGAGATTCCTGACACTGTGAGCAAGATTCACTGTTTTAACTAAAAACTAGGCTAACTTGTTTAACTAAATGTAACTGGCATTGCAGTATTAATTGCAATAATATGAAATGAGATTTCATATTGAAACTGCTTATTGTTTCTGATTATTATTTTTTAATGTAATGCCTGTTTAAGTTTAGCCATACTGTACAGAGGAGTTAAGCTAAAATTAAGTTGTGGTTCTTTCAGCCCTGGGCTCATTCTTTCAAAAAAACCCCCTAATGCTGGCAAACAGTTGCATTAGAAAGATTAATGACTAGTAATAAAATGTCTTTTATGCTTTGCTTAGTTTTTGCCCATAGGATGTTATAAACTTCAGATCAGAATAGTTTTGATTACAAGTCATGATAAAGCTGAAGCCATCAAAGGAAAAAGATCAATGTTTTTAAGGGCGAAGGAGGACAAAGGTATTTACCTTGGGCTCGTAGTTACTATGGGGAGGTTGTGCCAACAAAGAAAGCTTGATGCTATTCCAGTGTGTAAGATAGCTGAAAGGGAAAATTGCCCTGGTTGTCAATGATGTGTGATTTAACAGACCTAAAAAAAACCTGCTCTTGTCTGCCTCTGATTTCATATACCACTTTTAAAATCTGCTTCAGAACCTTTCAGATGTTATAATTTCACGCATATTGAAAATTTGGGGGCAGAATTGTGAGAGAAATACAAGTATATGAACTTCAAAAATAAGTGTTTTTCATTACCATGATAACTGCATGCACTGTGCTAACATGGTTTATTCTTTATAGTATGTTAACCATTTGTGGTAAAGGCAGTATATGCTTTATTTGACTGTATAAAAATTGCTCATTGCAATTAAAGAAAGAAAAAAATACATGCATTCTCCAAGATGGGAGTTGGCAATATCCTTCCGTTTACAGAAGTTTCTGCTTTATCTATGAAACTAAGCAGGTAGGAAGTTGCAGAAAAACCTTCACAGAGAAGGATGCTGACATTAGAATAGTGTGATTTGGCAAATGCAGCTGTCTTGGCAAGTGTCCCCTCAAAGCATGACTTAGTTTTCTTGATATGGTGACAGAGTTTGAAATTTAAAGAGTGAATCCTGTCAGAGAGTCCTCTAGAGGAGAAATGGTTATGTAAGAGGTTAGAGGTGGTCCTGGCTTTAAAATTGATGGATATGCAGTAGCTGCATAAATCTAGCTAAACTAAAGGAAGTTCTGGTAAAATGGAATCACATGCTTAAAAAAAATCCTGCAGCAAGTATGATGTTTTCAGACTTTGGCCATTAAAATGGGAAGAGCATCTCTCAAAGATCATTGTGTTTTGTGAAGGAATACATTGCTGTACATGTTTGGGGATTTTACTCAAGACACAGAGACTGCCAGTATCTCTTGTCTAATTATGGTTGATCAAAAATTGGTCAGAGATCAGTAATGACATAAAAACAATCAGTAATTTTTTTCATCTGATTTTTTTTTCCCACTTGATTTGTGTGCACTACAAACATGTTAAATCTGGAGTGTTTCAGCAGATGTCTGAGATTAGAATCTGTAAGTGAGGTGGTGTGGACAGCCTGGTAATGCCCTGCAGTGTTACTGTAACCACAAAACTCATTATCTGTGGAGGCCAACTTCATAGAGAACTGGATTAGGATGATCTTCTCTTTTATATGAGAAGTCAGTCAGAGTACAGATTTTACCATTACACTTGATGTCTGGCAGCACCTGCGATTTAAATATTCCTGGTAGTCTAGGCCATAAGCTTGGAAAGAAGCTTGTGTGGAAGACGTCTGGCCTGGTAAGGCTCCCTGTGTCGTCTGACTTCAGCTTTCACCAGAAAAATCTGATTTTTATACTTCTGTAGAACTGTGGTAGTTACCTGTGCATCTTCCAGAGAGCTATTTGTGAGCCTGTTATCCGAGTCCTGCAAATTCTAAGAGCAGAGATTTCAAATGTTGGTGCATTGATAGTCTGGAATGTATTTTTTTTAAAAAAATAATTCTGTTTTCCGTTATGCATGTTAATATTCTGCTGTTTCCAACTTACTAGCAAAATTGTGGTTTTTTTAATAGTTTGCGAGAGAATATTTCAGTGAAGTCAGTTAAAGAAACAGAGAAGAAACTTTGCCATCTCCTCGCAGACTTGCCACTTCCACCTGAGTTGCCTGGAGGAGCTGAGGTACCCAAAAGTCCTGAAGAAAAGAAACCAGCGGTTCAGTTACACAGCAAGAGAAGACCAAAGTATGTTTATTAGACTTTTTAAGCCTATCAAGCAAGTAGAAATGATAATAGTTTCTTTAAAATATATTCTTGTCAATAGAATTCTGCTTTTTAATGCCCTTTTTTAATATTAGGGAGGCTTGAGCTCAAACTGGGTGATTTATTGCCACTTAATGGTAGTAAGACAGTTAACTAGTAGTTTTTCAAATAGTTAGAATTGAGGATTCTTCAAAGTTAAGACAACCTCTAGATATATTAGCTGTATTCTTAGAAATGTTTGTTGCTTTCTAGAATATGTGGACCACGACATGGTGAAACGAAAGAAAAAAGAAATAGACTGGGGAAAGTGCTGTGTGGATAAATTTGATATCATTGGTATTATTGGTGAAGGCACTTATGGCCAAGTTTACAAAGCCAGGGATAAAGATACAGGTAAGTTTAAGAAAGTAAATGTAGTTCTGTAATTTTAAGTGAATGGGATGGCTTTGTTTTAGTTTTCATTTTATATTGAGTAAAATTTGAGGTATTCTGCCCTCCAATGTTTGGAAAATTTTTCGTGTTGGGAAATTTCTCCTCACTGTAAATATGGCAGTGACCCTACTGCTTGTAAAAAGTATACTGTCATATGCCTCATATCTTGAACTGTGTAGTATTTCTGGCTAGATACATGCATTCTGACCTGTGGAGATGTAGTATTAAGAAACCCAGAGCAGTCACAGGCCTCTGTTTCTAAAGCTGCTGCTGATAATCACTCTTTCTTTATTGGTAGGCATGGTGTGGAATATTGGGACAGGTGAGTGAGGTATGCAGAAGGAAGAAGATAGGCCTTACAGTGGGTAGCTGAAAACTCCCACTGGTAGTTTTGCTTCACCACATGATGCTGATTTCTGTTCAGCATAATGTTTGGTGCAAACATCAGAATGTTGACTGTGTAGTCCATTCAAAAACAGTAACAAATGGGAAGGGTTTTACAAACCAACCAACCAACCTAATACTAAAATCCCATGGTTTGGTCACCGATCTTAATGGTTTTTATTTAAATTTTCTCATAGGGGAAATGGTGGCACTGAAGAAGGTACGTCTGGATAATGAAAAGGAAGGGTTTCCAATTACAGCTATTCGAGAGATTAAGATTCTTCGACAACTTAATCACCAAAGCATTATCAACATGAAGGAAATAGTGACTGATAAGGAAGATGCTTTGGACTTCAAGAAGGACAAAGGTAGGTACACTAGCAGAAGGGTAGCTCTTTCTCATCCTGTTCTTAGTGTTACAGTCTGCTATGGTAGATTTGAAGTTAAACTTCACTAAAAGGTGTATTTCCAAATTGTGATTCTTGACAAGGGAGTTAAATTTTGATTTAAATACAAATAGAAGTTGTTTGTTTAACTCACTTGTGCCTTTTGCTCATAGAAATGCTTTCTGAAAAAAAATTGTGGTATAAAAAATGTATCCATTTTGCTACAGAGGAACAGATAGGTGTTTGTCTCCTTGACACCCATGGATTAGGGAGGCCAGCAATAATAGGAAGCTCTTAATTGTGAGCTTTTCTAGCCTTATAATTTTTTGTAGTATTTTTCATATCATTTAGAGTATTGTATGCTCAATGCTGAAGAGATGTTTTCATTCTAGGCTTTGTTTTTGTTTGAATTGTGCTTCAGTTACTTTTTTCCTGATTGAGCATGTGTCTTGAGGGTTAGAAGAAAAATAAATTAAAAGAATGAAATGCAAGCCTTTATAGTATAGTGGTAATGTTTTTCCCCAAATAGAAGGCATGCAGACTTCTACTCTTTTGGTTCCTTCAGTTTTAAATCTGTCTTGTTGCTGCAACCTCCTTAACTTAGAGAATCAAGCAAACAATTAAAATCATCCAGTGTTGTTGCTTGGTCCTTTTTTTTTTTTTACTTGATGTCTTTGCCAAAAGAGACTGTTACCTCTGAAGTCCAAGTCTTATAAACATTTCCTGGGCCTTTTAGTGTCCTGAGGGCAATTTGTCACCTTGTTTGACTGAGGAGGATGTTTGTAATGTGGTACCTGCGCTTTCTTCCCTTCCCTCTCTCCCTGAGTTTCTGCACAGCAAGCCCATCACCAGTGCAGGTAGAAGATACTGTATGTGCTGCATAGCCAGCAGAAACACCAGTGATGTTGTGATGAGTCACAAGGTGGATGTCTAAATTAAGCAGGAATTAGTTTGGGATATTTTTCCTAGCATCTTTAGAGAGTATAAAAACTTGAAGGGTATACAGCACTGACGTGCTTTTTTGTTGTGTTTAAAAGTAGTAAGCATCTATCAATAGAATTTTTCTAGAATTGTGTGAGTTCAGTGGTCAGCACTCACACTAAATACTGACAGTCTGCAACAGCCAGTTTAGGCTTTGTATGTGAATCTTGTATTAAGTTTTAATTAGGTCTAACCTACTTGGCTAATGAGACCACACTGAGCCTTGACTTAATACTTAATGACTCATTAATTAATTTTCTCCTTTTCTGTTTGGTGCCATGTTTAGAATTGAATTGTAAATTTTTTTGCTGTACTTCAAACTTTGTGTCTCATTAATTTCAAATGTGGAGGTTTTTGTCCATGTCTGTATTTTTGATACTAATTTCCATTTAATTTCTCATTCTTATTTAAAAGCCTATTAAAACATTTTCTGAAAATTTGCAAGGGCTTCTCTGGAGATGCTAGAATAGAATTTTTTCTGACAGTTGATTAAGTCCTGATAGTTTCTTGAAAGCATTAGCAGGATAATGAGACTGCTGTTTCGACTTGTCTGTGAAAAGATGCAAGTTGTGGGTTTTTTTCAGGCACTGTATTCTGTATTTCTCTAATGAGTAGTTCATTGTGAGATGGGGATTTATAGCTGAGTTGTGGCCAAATTGTAGTCTGTGCAGGGAACCTGTGCAAGTGGCAGGAATTTTGGTCATTTTTATGGTAAAGTGTTGCAAATGTAAAAAGCAGGCTGCTCAACAAGGAACTATTAGAAGAATGTAGTGATATCTTACAAAGGCAGAGTTTACAGTAGAAGCATCTGATGAATATGCTTGTGCTTAGTGTCTGTTATATGTTTACCTTAGTTTTGAAATATAACCTGGAAAACCCTGTTGATATACCATTTGTGAGAGTAGGGAATGAGAACATGTTTACTGACACGTTTCTCTAGTTAGTATGAGTAAAGTTGATATGGTGTCTAAGGCTGTCTGCTGTATCCTGACATATTACTTGTCTGCTTATTCACTTAAGGCAGTGTGGGGTTTTTTGTTTGGAACTCAGTAGTTTAAAATGCAGCAAATTTAGTTTTCAGACAGTAATGTAAGTGTTGGGCTCACTTTGTACAGTACTTGATTTAAGGATGCTTTTTCAGGTAGTTACATTGGACTGCAAGCCATGGCTTTGTCCTAACACTTTAAGCTGTGTTATGTGTTTTTAAGTGACATATTCAAAAGTTTGGAAGAGAGAGGATTACCTGTCTCCCATGTAAAAGTGAATAACTGTCTCTGTCTCAATATTTTCAATAGCATTTTACTTTGAAAGAAAATGGAGGAAAGTATATCTGTCTTTTGTCTTGGCCAGCTCGGATATAAATTTAAAGATAAAAATGGCTTTGATAGATAGTATTGGTTTTATTCTTTCTAGGCCAACCATTAGAAAAGGAAGTTTAGCACCTTGGAACAGCATGTTACAAATGCCCTACGTTACAAATATTCTAAGTATTTCCATCAGTGGAAATACAGCACATCAGGCAGCACAGTTGTTTTTATAAGTTGGGCACATACACAGCTGAGTGGGTAGTACACAGGTCTGTATACTACAGATCAGTAGTTTTTAACTTTGCAGTCTTCGTCATGCATGAGATAGGCTTGATGATAAAGTTGGAGCACAGCATTACCGATTACTAATTGTTAATGTAACATCTTGATCCTGAGGCACAATCCTGAACGAATAAAATGTGCCTGTTGGGTGTGGCGACAAGGAGTATCCATTTTATATATTTCTTGTGTAGGCTTTTCTCACGTTCCTATCATTCAGAGAGAGATAGGTGAATACACAAGTTTAGGGATGGGAACATGACTCACTGCTTCACTTTTCCTTTTTGTTTGCTTCCTAATAGTTCAAATTATTTGGAGTTCACATTTATGAACTTCAGTTCATGTCCTTTTGGAGCAGGAGGATTGTACTTCATGGAAGCTCTTCGTCTTGTCTCAGTGGTTTTCTTTGTTTTGTCTGAGAAAGCCTGTGTGACATTCCCTTGCAACAGTTGAAGAAAACAGAAGTTGAAAACAAACAGCTATTTCCTGGGTGTATTCAAATCTATACACCTCATGATTCAAGTTAGTTGAGTCACTTTATTTGATATAAAGTGAATCATAGGAAAAAACCGCCTTTCTTATTTTGGGCTTTTGTCAGCTCTGGTTTGTTTCCTCAGTCTGTCATTTATATGACTTGGGTGTCTTTTTTTTTTTTTTTTTTCCTTTGGGCACCTGAGATGGTCCTTCAGTTCCCAGTTGCCTCTTTATCAGCTGGAAGCTGTTTGCAAGTACTCAACAGTCTAGCTATGGGATTGCCATGATCTCTTTTTACTAAACAAATGGGAAGTGCCTGACTTAGCTTTTCTTGCTGTGAATGTAAACGCAGTAGGTGTGCTGACTGACATCCCTTCATCCTTTTGAATGGAATAGGCATTTTTGCTAACCTGAGGAAGGATGTAAAACTTTGCATGGAGACCAATACAATAATAACAGATCTGGTTAACACTGTGGCTTGGTTTGTTGTTGTTGCGTTGTTGTTTTTTGGCCTTTTGGGGGTTTGGGTTTTTTGGCTGTGTAAGTGTGAATTCTGTTTGGATTGTGTGTGTGTTTCTGTAGATTAAATTTTGAATGGATTTGCAGTACAAATTAGCAAACTTTTTAGGCATGAAGTTGATATTTATCTTGACAGTACTGTAGTACATGAGGACACAGACTCTGTAGTATATTGTCATATGACTAGCAGATTGCTTTCTCAGAGCTGTCAAGGAGTACTTAGTCTGAAAGCTTACGGTTTGGAAGGAGTCTGTGACAGCAATCCTGTAGTCATCAGAGGGTGCTTCTCTATAGGGTTTATTCTCTACTTACATGGAACTAGCTTTGTCAGGGTTTCCTAGGAAGTTGGGTAAAACCAAACTGAGCAGAATTTCAGAAACCTCTAATGATCTACAGGTTGCCCTGCTGCTTCTGAAATAGCTGATAGAACTGTCTTACACAAATAGTTTTCATGCTACAAGTTAAGGTATCAGGAATAGTGTGATTGCTTGAGTGGTGGTTCCCGTTTATGTGTGCTGTACTGGACTCTGGTCTGGAATGAGTGCAGACCTGATTGTGTGGCTTTTCAACTCAGTCTATGGCAAAATGATTAATCAAAGATTTCTGTTCTTCTGCTGTAAGTTGTTTTTTGTTTGGTTTCTTATTTCCCTGTAGTATATGATGAAACAAGGACAACATTTAATCCTAGGACTTCTGTATGCCTGTTTCAGGACATACATGGAGGTTGGGTTGGATTTCTTTCAAGAGGAGAATGCAATTAAACTTTCCAAGGGGAGAATAATAAGAATAACATTTTCATTAAATAGAAACTTAATATTAGGTGAAAATATATAAAAAGAAAAAATAATACAGCATCAATGGTTTCTTTAGTCTTCAGGTGATCAATTCAGTGGCTATGCCAATATTTGGTGTTTTGCAAATCATGAAACAGAGTAATAAAACATGAGTAGAAAGACAAGATAAATGTCTGTTTAAGGGACTTTAAAGAGATCAAATATAAGGAACTTCAAAGAACTAATGGGCAGTTTCTTCTTTGGTTTTCAAGCTCTGTTTGATAAAATCCTGTTTAAAACTCTTACAATATAGTATATCATGAGTACTGAAAGAAATATTAAGGAAAGAGAAGAGTAACTATAATCCAATTGTATTTAATCAATCAAGGCAAAAAATTGTATTGTGTAGAAGAAGCTGAGGAGGCTTTATTAGCAAAATGAAAATCCAATAAAGCCCCATTCTGAACAGTGAGCACAGAAAAAATGTTGAAAACCTGTGCAACAACTCAGCGTTGTACATACCATGCACTGAATGCAGCAGGGATTCTGAATTTGTTTTGAAGCATTTGTGTACTTCAAGATAAAATTGTAAGCATTTATACTAGAATTGAATTAAAATTTGCATGTAATAGGGCACTTCTGGTCTCCCGGTTCCTCTGATGTGTATCTAATCAGATATTTTGAGAAATACCAAACACTTTCCCTATGAGTTACATTTGGAAAATAGTTTCTTAAAAACTGTCATCTACAGAGGGTTTTGGATCATTCTCCCCTGCTGCACCCTCCTCCCCGCCCCCCATCTGAAGCATTTGTGTCTTTGGGAGCAAGCGCATAACTTAATGTCCTGTTTTGTTGCATCTGTGTGGATTTGATGACAATCCAAAAAAATCCAGAGCCTGTCTGTGTCACAAAAATGCAAAGCATGTTTTGTTAGGTTTTTTGGGCCTCTCAGGAAAGAATTAGATTATAAGTGCCATGTTTTATTGCTTTACCTGTTTTGTATGCATAGCTTTACGCCACTTTACCCCACTTATTTTGTGTTAAGAAATTGCTAGTGTTGGAGCTTTGTGACTTGAAATATGTGACCAAGAGAAGGCAGTGTTAATCCTTTAATTATTCTAAATTGGTATCTCACTTGATGAACCCCATCAATCTTAACTGACAAAATGGTCAGAAAGATGAATTTTTCTAAGTGCAAACAAAAGTAGTAAGGTGAAGATTATTTCCATCCATATGAGTCTCCCTAAGAGATTCAGCTGCTCTCTCTTATCCCATATTTAGAAGTAGGCAGTATTACTACTGTTCAGCTGTTCCAGCTGCTGCTCCATCAATATGTAGTGACATTAAGGTTTCTTATTATCTCAGTAGATAAAGGAAAGGAGATGAGCTGCATGGTATTGGCAAAGGAAATGGGGCACCCAAGACCCCCCCCCCATTAATACTTCCTGTGTTAGCACTTGTGTATGGAAATGGACTCTAGGCTTCCTCCCACCTGACAGGTACTTACTCATTGGGAAGTGCAGGCCTTTAACATGGCAGAAAGATGAGGAAATTTATAGTCAAATAAATAATGGTCAGTTCATTTGAATTGCATGTGCCTTACTGTTAAGAGAGCTTCAGGTTTTTATGACACTGTGTCATGGGTTTACCAGCCCCCCTGGGCTGAAATAGTCAGGTCCTGGTGTATTTCTGGAGCAAAGCCAATCAAAAGTTTTAGTAGCACCTCAGCTAATGACATATTTAAGAAAATGGGAGAGAAGGGGGATTGTGCAGAAGAAATTAAGCAGCCATGTAGGAGGGAGGCAGCAGGCCCCCTCTCCCCGAGCCCTGGGCCGGGGGCAGGTGTGGCACTGAAGCCCCAGCAGTCGAGACATGTAACAGAGAGGAGAAGAAATTCCAGAGAGAAACATGCTGCCTGAAACATGCTGCAGAAGGAATTCCAGCTTGGTGGAGAGCAGAGGAGGACTTGAGATAACAGAGCAGCTCCAAGGTCAGTCTAGCAAGAGAAGAGAGCAGAAGCATGGGGGGAGCTCCCCCCTCTCTCCCTCCAGCAGGGGAAAGCCTCAAAGTTGAAAGCCCCTGCCACCTGTAGAAGATTACTGATAAACAGGAGATCCTGAGTTCGACTCCCAGTGGCACCTCCACAGTGCAGAGATCCCCTGGCAGGTCATGAAGGAGCTTGTGCTGGAGCAGACGAGTGCATGAGGAGGTTGTGACCCTTGTGAGAGGCCTGAAATGAAACAGAGTCCTGCTAGAGACCTGTGGCCCTTGGAGAGAGAAACCTACGCTGGAGCAAGTTGTCCTGGGTAGGACCTTGTAGTCCCAGTGAGGGATCCATACTGGTGCAGTTTATTTGTGACCCTAAAGGACAGCAGAGTCATGGAAGATCTGTTGTCCTGGGTGAACCCACAAGGAGAGGTCTATTTAAGACTATCTCGTGGGAAGGAACCCCACAGGAATAGGGAAAAGGACTCAAAGCCGTTCCCTGTAGCCTGTGTGAAGACTATGGTAACGCAGGCTGTCCCCCTGCAATCCATAGAAGGGATCCCACAGGAACAGGGGAAAGGACTCAAAACCCATTATCCCCTGTAACTGTGGTGCAGACCATGGTGTTGCAAGTATCCCCTTGCAGTTCATGGAAGACCTCATGGAGCCCGGGTGTGCCCCCCTGGCCTCCAGTCCTGGCCGGAATGGACAAGGTCAGGCCCAATCCTGAGATCGACTTGCAGCAGAGAGAGAGGGAGACAAATCTCCAGCTATGACAAATCTGAGTTGTCACCTTAAAGATAATAGAAGAGAAACTTTACAGTGCTGCAGAATTGCTTCAAAAAAGAAGAGACTTTCTCCTCCTGGACTGATACAGGGGGGAGAGATACTTCTGTAAATACCTAACATTTTCTTCCTAAGATAAGCAAGCTTAATTAGAATTGTTGTATATATTATTCTTAGTCTTTATTTTGCTAGTAATAAATCTTAATATTATTCACCCACATCAAGCCTCTCTTTTGTCTGTATGAAACCTCTCTCAACTTGTAGCAACTGTGTGTGGGGGGAGTGTGAAAAAAAAAAATTGGTCCTGAGTAAACCCACGACAAACTGCTTCTGGAAATGGGGATACTGGGCAAAGCTAGCATGAAACAAAAGGTCATTTTAAAGTGAAACTTCCAAGTTATCAAATGTCTTGCCTTAATAAAGGAACAAACTAATTTTTTTCTGTTATGTTTCCCTTTTTGGAGAAATGGATATTTATGTGGTGTTGGTTTTGACAGAACTAAACTATGCTGTAAATTTGAAGTTGCAGTAAGCACGCTTCTGCCTGTGCACAGTTCACATGTGAAGTCTTCAAGACTGTTTCTTCTTCCTGAATAACTATAGCTTCTTTCCTTGTGAAAAAGGATCAGATCCTCCAATCTGATGAAAAGCGGTGGAGATTTGAAATTATCCGATGGAATAACGTACCTGTTTTGTTGACAGAAACTGTAGATCTCCATCAGAAAAGGGGACCATGTTTGTCTAGGAATGAACTAACAGGAGTTTCATTTCAGTTTGCTTGATAACTTTCTTGAAGCTACAGTCACTTCCAAATATAGCTGGAGTAGTAGCAGTAATCAGGTTTTAATGGTTAGATTGCAAAAGTTAAACTGGTTTTAATAGTTTCTCATAGCCAATGAAAAAGATTCAGCTTTAAGTTTTTCTTTTTAAAACAAATTCTAACATTGTCTAGCATGCGGGTAGGAAATAGGTAGTAATGTACAACTGTAATGGATCTGTGAATTTCCTCTTGATCTTATATGGAAAGAACATGTAACATTTTTACTGTTCTAGTGTATGTTTCTTAATGAGAGTTGCAGAGAATATAAATAATCAGATCTCATCTCCCAGGTACTACTCTGCTTTATTTACAAAGTGTCTCCATTGTTGTCAGCTTTCCTTCTTGCATGAGGGTACCAGTTGTGATTGCTGGTTATAAATAGCAGTGAAAAAATCCTGAGAGCTAGTGACAGAGCAGGAAATTGCTTAAGGCATGGAGCCTACTTTGCATATAAACAAGAGGCCTCTGGTCAGCTGTTCTTACTAAACAGGTCTGCAGTCAGTCTTTCTCCTTGTCATGTACACCCATGCAGCCAGCTGCCATGACAGAATTAACTTTCCATAGTATTCCAGAGCAAGAAGATACCAAGATTCACTGGTATTCAGTTTTTTTGAGCTGACATCCTGTAAAGGGCATATCTATGTCATTGTGACACTGCAACATTAATACCAGGTGTTTGTTTCAAGGCATTTTAAAATATGTCATGGTTCATACTTGAGTAGTTGTCACTGAAGTAGAGCTAACAGCAGATTACCATCTTGTTTGAAAAGACCAAGATTAGGAGCCTCTCTGCTTTTCCATGCTGAGCTGGTAAACTGCATTTGTGAACTCAGTTATGCAGTTAGTAACACAGCAGACTTTGGGTTATTTGTGGCTCTTAGTAATTCCTTCTCTCTTTTTGAAGTGATGGGGTTTTGTTCTACCTGCTTGATTCACCTCTTCTGTACAGGAGTATTTTATGATGAGTATTTTACTTCCTCTGTATAACATACAGCAGGACAAAAGTACCTAAATTAAAAACAATGAACTCTTGAGTGTCTTATGCAGTGTCCTGTGGTTTAGCTGATCATTATTACAAGTTTAACACTTACTGTATGGGTAATCTTTTTTTTGCTTGTTAAATAGCAGATGGACTTAGCATTCTTTCTTCCTTTTTCAGCTACTATACAAGAAAACAAGTCAGTTCATTAGAATGTGGCCGTATGACTTCTCGTTATTGCTCCAAGACTTTCACTAGTTTTTGAGTTGAAACTTCTTATTTAGGAGCGGGAACCTGTAATGAGTTCTTGTTGGGCAGAAGCTATTTGAAGTAGTTGCTTTGAGAGGAGACTTTTCAAAATGCAAGGTAGATGCACCCTCTTGAATGTGGTTTCTTCAGTGCTCTGCAGGGGCTTTGCTGTCCTGTCTGTCCCAGAGTTTAGAAGGGAAAGAACGAAGTACTAAAGTGTAGATTGTACTGGGTGTGGTTATGCTGGAGATTGGCTGTTGCTGCTTCTGAAGCAGTCAGGACTTTTCCTCTGTAAGTGTACTTACATGTATCAAAGAGCCTTGGCTTTGATAGGAATTACACATGCTGTTGTGAGATAAGACCATATTCTCTTGTGCTTAATGTATGTATGTGGCAACTTGAAATATAAACTCCATCTTTGCAGAGCTACTGTTACTAATAGCTTAGTTTTACTTCCTCATTTTGTCCTGTCTTATAGGTATTTTAGTCTGAGAAGGACAGGCTTATTTCTGACTCAATTACATAGAAATCTTTTTAAAAAATCAGTCACTGAATCATGACAGACAAACTAATAATGCTTGTACATATTTTGTTTCTGTATTTATCCCCAAACTTTATATGGGGGATATTAGCACAGTTAAGTTTTCTTCAATAAAATATATGGAGATTGAGGTCTACAGGGAGAGTACATGTCCATCTAGATTAAAGCATCATATGTTAGTGTTATATTTGTTTCCATAAACATTTGACTAGTACAATTGTTTACATGGAAAAGCAGTTTTATGAAAACATTTTACTGCCCTGTATTTAACTGCTGTTATTGGACATGAAGTACAGCTATAGATAGTGAAGAAAATGAAAGCAGTTGCATGAAAAATACTTCTGATTTTAAAAAGTAGGCAACAACAATGCTTTGGACTGCTGTTAAATCAGTTTTTATCTCTGTTTCTTGTACCCTTTCCCTTTCTTTTTCTAGGTGCATTTTACCTGGTGTTTGAATATATGGACCATGACTTGATGGGACTGCTTGAATCTGGTTTGGTTCATTTTAATGAAAATCATATTAAATCTTTTATAAGACAGCTGATGGAGGGCTTGGCCTATTGCCACAAGAAGAACTTCTTGCACAGAGATATCAAATGCTCAAATATTCTTCTAAATAATAGGTATGGATATTACTTAAAAGTCTGTAACAAAAATTGTTTGTTAATATCTTTAAGTTCTTTTAGTCTTCAGAGTTCACTTGCTTTGAGACATTAGCAAAACTTATTTTTTAGATTCCTAGTTTCTTCAAAATCAATTGCAAAATACTAATGTGTTAATGTTCCTGCTTAACACTGGGTCCTGCAATTATGTGTTAAATTTATCTGTGTTAAAACAGCAGGATTAAAACTTGAATCTTTTAAATCAGAGTATTGGGGGGAAAATTGTCTGAGTTCAAATATGTTAAAACAGAATAGTAAGACAGAAGTGTTTGATATGTATTCTTTTTGCCATCTTGTTTCAAGATGGAAATGTGGCTTGTTCGTTGTGACATAATTCTGAGGTTCTCATCTTCATCAGTCAGGATAATGCTTTAGAAAATATTCAATCAGGCATGTTCAAACATGCCTTGGGCTTGCAATTGTAACTACAATCAAATGGGGAGAAGGATTTCTTTCTTATTGCTTTAACACCTTGTAATTACAAATCATATTAGTAACCGTGCTGCTTTAGGTGTGCAGCAGCAGCAAATAAAAGGCCGGTGTGAAGGTAGTGGACGACTTTATTACAAACTCTTTGTACACCAAAACCTGCAACTGCAAGACCAAGGTTTATAACAGGTTTTTAACCTGTTACAGAGCAGGTACTCAGTCACCTTCTGGGATTTGTTGTCACAGGAGGTTTTCTGGGTAGTGTCAGGAGTTTCAAAAAGATGAGACGTTCAAGGGATAGGATCATTAGCCACCTGGTAATAAGAATGGACAGGGATACCTGTGTTAGCATCCTTAGCACAATGATTGTGGGTGGTGGTTAAGTATAAGGAAGATGAGCCCTAAAGTGAGCTGGGTTCATGTGTTCTCCCTAAAAATCTACTGATGCTGTTGGAGATGAAATACTGGGCAAAATGGTCTCTTTTGGTAGAACCCTAGTTTTCTCCCAGCTTTCTCCAAATAAAATTTCCCATTTTCTCCTCCTTTTTCCCTTAGAGCAAACTACCATCAGATTATTTTCAACTCTGGATCCTACCACAGTCTTGCCAGATTATGATACAGACTTTTGAACAGATGTACATGTTCTTCCCCATCACTCTCTGTGCCCACACACCTAATTTTATTGCCTGCTAGTCTCCAGGCTTTGTGTACCTTTGGGAACTCAGAAGCTGAGGTATAACCTGAGAGTGGAGAACAGTGAATTATGGTAGAGGAGGAGCTTGTTATTGTACTATGCTCCCTCCACTCCAGGATACAGAGTTTTGGGTTTTTTCCCCGAGGATATTTTCTGAGCATCTTTAGATTTTTCCACTGGTAGAAACAAAACTCGATAGTTGATCTGAATAACTTTAAGCCAGTGTTTCAAAAATTCCATTACTAGTTACAGCCTGAAACTGAACACATGGATTATGTATCTTTTAGATACGCAACTTCAACAATTTTTTGAGCAAAGACATTTATCTTTTACAAATAGTCTCTCTGAGGAATAAGCATGTATATTTGAGGGGAATATTTCTTTGTTTATGGGGGGTCTTCAAGTGTTACAGCAAATCTGAGTATACATTTGAGGAGAAAAGTGGATGGAAACTATAACATATATTATCACAAAATTGTCATTCTTATGCACATCAGCAAGTCTTGCCCTAATTTGATAAAATATGTATTTGGAAGTAATGGGAGTTATAAAAGCTTATCAGTATAGAAAAGCAGACTCACATACAACAGCCCAACATTCATTTAGAATGTATTAGAGAAACTCACAGATAGCTTTCTGTTTAAATCATCCAGACTTTACAGGGGATTTCTGGTCATTGAGCAGTGCCTTTTAGCTGTGGGAACTGCCAGGCAAGAGCTCGGTATCTTCTACTCTTCCCCTTGTATATGGGAAAACTCAGGAGTGGGTTAGGGGTTGTGTCGTTCAGCAAGTTGGCTGTTGGCAAAATTAGAAGCCCTTATCTGGTCAGTCACCCTGATTTAAAGGCTGTGTGTAAACTGTATTAGAGCAGAACAGGACTTTGATGGCTTCCTAGAAGGAAGAATGACTGTTGTACAAATGCTTATGCTAGCAGTAAGGCATGAGAAAATAGTTTCCTCCCTCTGTTTTTTTTTTCTGCAGATTTACTGACTGGAATACACCTAAATTTTTACTAACATCCAGTGATGTAAATGCCATTTGATGATACCTAATTTTGCTTACTTGCCTTTGCTATTCAGTATGTTAGTGTATTTGCTTACTGAAGAGATGCACAGATGGCAGGGCACTGCCTCTTTGTTAATGTGGTTTGGTGAAGATCAGTTGCAGCTGTCTCAGTCTTAAACTTTACCTGATTTTGCGGAGGAAATCTCAACAGGATTAACCACTAAATAATTCTTTGCTTTTTCCACCAGAGGGCAGATAAAGCTTGCGGATTTTGGGCTTGCTCGGCTGTACAACTCTGAAGAAAGGTAAGATATGATTATACTGTGAAAAAGAATTCAGAAGTTTAATCTTTTTGCATAACTCTGCTATGAGAGCCAGAAGACTGTTTTGTTTAGAGGAAAGCTTATTGTACTGTAATAGCTTAGGAAATTTAAAGAAGTGCACGTTGTCTTGCATTACATAAAACCACAAAAGTCTCTTTGTGCAAGTGTATTGCTTTTCCAGGTGTTCTGGATAAATAACTGTAGAGAGTGGCCATATTGATTGGAAATTAAGAGTTACAGTCTTAGGTTTCTGGTCCTGTAAACCTAAAGTATGTTTTTTTGCATTCATATGCTGAAGACTTTATTTAGGGAAAGCAAATTTTTTTTGCTGGCACAAAGTAATATACTGTTCCTATTCAGTGAGCGTTACTTTTTTGTAAGATGTAACCTTACTTTTGAAGAGGTTCATTGTATTCCTTAGGCAGTCAGTCCTGTTGAATCTGCTGGAAACAGAGATACAAGTTTAAATAAAAGTTATCCTGAAACTTCTTGTGACTTGTGCGTCTGTTGTTCTTGGCTTCATTATGCTTGTACTCCAGGAAACAGGTGCACAGTTTCTTATGATTGAGAACTTCAATATTTACTTTGTAATGTTGTATTTCTCATGTGGAACTGAGTTTTCAAAATTCAAGCTGAGTGTTCACTACACTAGTATGTACATGAGGTAGTTGGATACCTGAGCTTACTTTGATTTCTGCATGCTAATTTGGAAAATAATATCAAAACATTAGCTCTTTGGGTTTATTGTTTTCTCACAGAGCTCTTAGCTTGTTGATGAACCTGATAGCCTTAGTTTCACTGTATTCTGAGCTGTTGTTTCAGGAAAATATGCTTAAGTACAGTTATGAAAACTGTTGAGTATAGTAGCAGGGTAAGATAATCTTAAGCAACTGCTGCCTAATTATTTTTTTGGTTTGGATGTACTTAAAATAAAACAGTTTGATGTTATTCTATCTTCTTGTTTTAGCATGCACCAAACTGACCTAATGGTTTGGTTTTTTCCTCTAGTTTACCATGTTTTGTTTTGGTTTTTTAATGTCTGTTTTTAAATGAATTTACATTTTGCTTGTAAAACTTGCTGTTCATTAAGGATTGAAAGTTCAGTGTCTTTATAGTGCAAATGAGAGGTTTTACTGTGCATCAAGCAACAATATTACACTATTATACATAAATGAAACCAAGATTAAAATGTAATTAAGCTAGCTAATAGAATTGCCAGTTGAACTTGGGGAGATAATTAGAATCTCATTAGTAGATTTTTGACCATTCTTTTGTCATTCATTTCCCTCCCAAGTAGTTTCTGACCTGCAGTAACAGACATAATTAATGTATACCAACAAGTGTATAATGGCTGCTGCTTTAAATTCATGTATTTTGTATGTGCTTTCCTGTTGTTTGGAATTTAATACTGTTTAAAAGGGTACAGAATTTAGTAGGAACATAACAGGGAGGAAATAAAAATGTAATTTAAATAAATTCTCATTGGTTGTTGTAGTTGTGCTCCTTTAAACGTTATTTTGGTGTATTTAACATGTTTGGAGTAGGAGATATGACAGATTGCGTGAGAGGACATCTGTTCAAATAAAGAGCACCATATACTAATATATATGAGCAGTGTATCTGTAGAGAAAGTCCATACCATGTAAACATTTCGTAGAGGAATGCTTGCTTCAGAGATAAATATGACAAATGATGGCATTGTTTCCAAAAACATGCTACATTTTTAAAATGAATTGTGGAGTTCGTTAATGAAAAAATACTCAGATGATTTTGCAGAAACGATACCTGTACGACTGAGTATGTTATAAGAACTTGTTACTTTTTTCTATGGTCATTCATACTCCACAATTAATATTACTCTGTTTCTGTTTGGGGTTGCCTGGTGTTGGTAAGAGTGAATTATTAAAACTGAAAGAATTCTGGGATCACTTTTAAAACACCCTTGCTGAAACAAAACCTAAAGTTGAACATCTGTTTTCTGCTTGCCATTCTGAACTGTTGATACTATATCTCAGCCTGTGCACTTAAAAATGTGTCTAAGATAGTGGAAATCCTTCCTTCAGTGGGAGGGTGGAAAGGATTATTCCCAGTGACCAGAACTTCTGGTCAGAGCTGTAGAGAATTAAAGATGTTGTGAAATATAGGAAGATATTGGAAGCATTCCAGGCTTTGGACTTAAAATTGTTGAAGGATGTAGTTCCAGAAAAGGCTTTGTGTCTCTTTTGCTCCTACTTAAAGAGGGAAAAGTGACTTTTTTTCTTCTTTTTAAAATGCTTGTAGAGGTCTTATATTCAGTATGCTAATAATCAATATTTATCTGGAAATTATTGGTTTTATCCAAGCAGGTTGTCCTGGTCCTGAAATGACTAGCAATGTAAATATACAGTATTGCTCTCTGAATAATGATTAAGATACATAATTCACATAGCATTGCGATGGCTGTGTGATTGTTATTTATATCTTCAGTCTGGCCTTTGATTGCCTTGGTCAAACAGTTGCGTTTGCTTTTGTGCAGTTGCCACTTTGCAGGACTAAAATTAAGTGTGGAAGATTGTACAGCATCACAAAGTCCTTAAGGTATCACTTTTTCAGAGGTGAGATCATAGTAAAATGATAGTTCTCTCTTTTTCCTCCCCCCAACAGCCGACCATATACCAACAAAGTTATAACATTATGGTATCGGCCTCCTGAACTTCTGCTTGGAGAGGAAAGATACACACCAGCTATTGATGTCTGGAGCTGTGGGTAAGAGTTTGGACAGAAGTGTACCAAGGACAAAAACAAGCTAAAAATAAATCTTAAATGTTTCTATCAATCTATGTTGAAAGCCATAATGATGGAATTATGCAAAACTGTTTTACAGCTGCATTCTGGGTGAACTTTTTACAAAAAAGCCAATATTTCAAGCAAATCAAGAACTTGCACAGCTGGAACTCATAAGGTAACTTGCAAGCACTGACCCATAGTAGGTGCCTCATAACCTAACAGGTTTCTTTTGTGGGTGTTAAAATCAGAAATCATGCACTGAATGTTGGAAAGCACTCAGTTATTGCCTTGAGTGAGATGTTAGAGGTTCTGAGGGGTGTGTAAAGCAAATGACTTTTGCACAGACATGGAGAAAGGGGTTTTTTTTGTGAGTATTCTGTGCTCCTAACAATGTACAGTGATTAGTAAGAGGCTTTTTTTGTAGAATGGCTGGAGTTGCCTATTACTGAAGTTGTAAAGAGAGAGAAATCAAAACGCCCGTTATTTTTTAAGATGATGTTGCGACTTCCTTGCAGCAAATCAAAATAAGAACATAGACAATAATAAGGACAAGTGGTCTTAGTGTTGAGTAGGTCCTTGGCATGCTGCTGGCCTTGAGTACTTGTTTCAAGCCTACCACATGTGCACCTGGGCTTTATTATTTTTGTGGGAATATTTCTTTTCCCTTACAAACCACTAGACAGTTGATGGAGGTAAAAATTCTGTTCCTTCCCTTGTTCTTAATAAATCACAGAATGATAGGTATTTAACTGAGTGGAACCAAGAGCATCTTTTTTCTTTCCCTTTATTCAGCAAGCAAAAATTGCTTGATTCTGATATCATAATTGGCCTTATAAACAAGAAGAGATCCTCTTCCTAGAAAGAGGGGGAAGAGTTCTACAGAAGAGTTTTACAGAACCAGAACAGTACATGTTCAACATTATTTTAAAAATTAACTTAATAAAAAATATTACAAAGTTATATACTGAGATTTTTTTCAAAACACTGAACAGTAGCATGTATCTGTGTGAAGTGTTATTAGCCAGCCTGGACAAATTAAGTTTTTAGGAGGTGCAGAGCATATCAGTGGTCATTTTCAGTGTAAGGACAGTTAAACTCATAAATTGGGGAAATTTTGCTTTTGAGCACTAGATGGCGTTGAAGAATGCTACAATGAGTCATTTGAGGGCTTTTTTTCTTAGTGTTGTACCTCTGGTACAGAAAACTAAAACTTTGCAGTTCTCTTCTGCTGGAAGCATCTACATTTTTCCTCTTCATTGCTGCTATGCATTTACTTTAATGTTCAAAGGTAGAGAAGTAAATTCTCATAGGAAGAGGTAGATGTGTTATTTTTCTTTTCCCTCCGGAAAGTTACATACACCAAACAGTGTAAAGTCAGACTGGTTTGCATACCATTTGAGAAGTGACTAATAGATCATTAGTTCTCTTAGACTAACAGTTTAAATCTAGTAAATAGGAGGGCTGAACTAGCCAAATGCATTTGCAAAATGTCCTTTTACGATTGCCTGCATCAGAGTTTGAAGCCTTGAATGTATGGAAATGCCTCCTTGTTCTTCTCCATTGTGGTGTTGATCAATCTGTGCTTAGCCATCCTTCGTTGGATAAAATGGGTGGAGATTGCAACAGTAGGAATAAGGCTGTGAACAGCTCCATCTGTGGACATAGATGAGCCTTGACACAGAAAACTTATAACTGAAGTGAAAAATACAGATGTTTTCTAGTGGTCAAATCTTGCTTCTGCCTTGAGGCCTTGCTGAGATTTCCCCCCCCCTCCTTATGTGTTCAGTGTTAAATAAATTCTCAGTGAAAAGTGGGTTTTCAGCCATTTGGTATATCATCAGTGGCATTGGGAGCTAAGGACATAAAAGTTTATTCTAACCAGGGTTATTGAGTTCAAGTCAAATACCCAGAGTACTGTTCACACATAATTAAGGATGTGTGGGCTGGGCCGAGGCAGAAACAGTAAGTTTCGTTTGGGCGGGGTGATCACTCTTTGTAGACAATTCCCCGTTATTTAATGTATTGAACATTTGACAGGAGAGAAATTTTAGCTAAAAATAACCTGAGCATTAAAATTGAAAATTATTTTGGTTTTCACTGTACGTGCAAGAATAAAATGACAGCTGTGCTCACTTGTCGGTTTGGATCTCATATGCTTTTTTCCCTTCTTTTTGGTACAGCCGAATTTGTGGGAGTCCTTGTCCAGCAGTGTGGCCTGATGTTATCAAATTAGCTTATTTCAACACAATGAAACCAAAGAAGCAGTATCGACGAAAACTGAGAGAAGAGTTTGCTTTGTAAGGATGAAGAATTAATTTAGTCAACTGTAGTAGCGTTAGGTTTTCTTGAAGACTTTGTGAACTTCAGTATTTTCTGGAGAATGAGCATAGATCAAGTGTAAAGCAAAATGGCTTTGGGTTCTTGTCCTTCCCATGATACCCACAGAGCTTGTATTAAGCCTTATTTAATAGGAACTTCAAGAAGGGGAAAGAAAGCCCGAAAATTTCAGCCACCTGTCAGCTTTCACCTTAGGAAACATTTGTTTTCCATGTTTGGTACACCTGCTTGTTTCCCCTGTCCAAAAAACTTGATTGTTTTTTATTAGTATAACTGGCTACAGCTGAATATGTGATCTGGTTAACATTATAGTCTTTTGGGTTATAAATCATTCAACACAGAGGAGTTATCTGAACTGTATGTTCTAAAGGACTACCACTGGACTAGTTTTGTGCAAATATCACAAGTGAAAGTTATGGAAAACAGCTGTAAGCTTGTTTTAAAGGGTTTGTTCCACTCCTTCAGGTACTGGGGTTTCTGGAGAAATGCATCATCTGTGCATACTAATGAGACTAATATCTTTAAAGCAATAAAATTATTGTCCATGGACCAATCAGAAGCGCAACTCCCTGGGTGCTAAATTCCAAAGTGGAAAGTAACATAGCTTAAGCTTAAAAACTTGGGGATATTTTTATTAAGGACAACGTTTAAACAATTAAACAACACAAAGCAAAGAAAGCTTATGTTACATGGTGATATGCTTGCACAAGTAGTAAATGGTGAAGTTTATCTCTACTTCTTGCTACCGTGCTCAGGTTCTGAGTGGATTTTGTTAATATGTAAGTTATTTGAGGAGTTAATGATCAGTTATCTTGGAAGGGACATGTTTATTAAAATTTTGTGTGGAAGTGTACGATACAAAGTAAAAATGCAATGCTTTTCTCCATTTTTCACTTTTGTAGCATCCCACCAGCTGCATTAGATTTATTCGATTATATGCTTGCTCTGGATCCCAGCAAACGCTGCACAGCTGAACAGGCTCTTCAGTGCGAGTTTCTGCGAGATGTGGAACCATCTAAAATGCCTCCTCCAGAGTAAGTAATTTCCATTGGTAATGGTCCTTACCTCTATGAAATGGGAATATGCACTGATTTCATTAAGCTTGTTATGTTTCAGTTAAATTAGATGGTGGCAGAACAAAAACATTGGTATATACAGTTGTTGAATGGTGATTCTGCAGTAGAATGGTTGTGCTGCTGAGTGACTCTTACACCTGACAGCAGTGCTTGTGAGCATCTGAGAATTGTTTCATTTGTCATTCCTAGAACTAGTTACTGAGTTACTTCCGTTAAAGAAAATACTCTTCTGTGAATGTTTCTAATGTTTAGAAACCATCATTCCCATTTTATCTCTGTTTATGAGTGTCTACTTTTTCCAAGAGTTTTGAGGTCTTCCATGAATCTGAATTGCCTTCTTTGATGGTAGAATGACACTGGGTATAGAATTCTGCAAAGGTACCCAGCAGTTAAAGTGAAATACCATAAATTGTTTCCTGAGCCAGATGAAACTCTTTGTTTTACAGGCAGGAAAAGTGAAATACTTTCTGCAGGATTTTTCCTGTCAGTTCTCTGAGGGCAATGTATTACAGTGTCCAGTAGGATTTTTGCAGTGTCCCAATCATCATTTTAATGAGTACAAATCATATTGAAACAGGCCCTGAGGAAAACAATGAGAAGGTATTACAGAATCTGCAGGTCTCATTCTTTCTGTCAGAACGTAGAACGTTCAATATTGTTTGAGTAAATTGAACCTTCAAGGCAGCCTGTACTGATTTCTTTTTAATTAATTATCAACTGGAAAAAATGTTTGCATTTTATCTAAGGATTTTATTAAAACTCTTTCAAGACTTACCTGTTAATACACATAGTTGTTACACAGAATCACAGAATGGGTAAGGTTGGAAGGGACCATAGTGGGTCATCTGATCCAACCTCCCTGCTCAAGCAGAGTCATCCTAGAGCACAAGATTATGTCCAGGTGGTTCTTGAATGTCTCCAGTGAGACTTCACAGCCTCTCTGGGCAAATGCTACTAATGCTCCTGAAACACAAGGCTAAGAGGTTTCCTTGCCTGAATATGACTATATCACTGTGTGAAAATCAGAAATCAGCAATCTTAGGCTGTTTGCTGAGTCTCAGAATGACTGTACAGAATGTTGCTCTATGTGCGTTTTAAAGTAAGTGAATGGGAAGAACTTTTGTTCTTCCGAAACATGGTAATGCATCCATTCTAGAAGCTGATATGTGGTAATTCAAAGCAAACTAGTCATTGGTGTCCTTTTAAAAATTAAAAACTATGTTCACTTCTGGCAGCATGAAGAGGAAAGTGTTGACTCTTCTGCTGAAAGACTGAAGTTCTGTTTTGAGAAGAAGCAGCTATTCATTCAAAGAAAGTAACAGTGCTGATTGCAAGGCTGGTAGGATATTTCTTGCAATGAGGTCTTGCTTGCTTCCAGTTGTTTTTCAGAAAATACTTGGCAGGTGTTTGACCTGCTATGTGCAGGGAGAGAGTAAAGCAGCTGTAATAATTGCCTTTCCAGTGTCTCTTGTCATCTGTCACCTAATTTTTCTATGTTCCTGGGTGACAGATCTGCTAAGACAGTTACTAATATGTAATAGGAAAACATAAAACACTGTTTTTACTGCCTATCTCAGTATTTCTGTTATCTATGGATGGGTCTTCACATTCCATAGGAAACCAAAATTGAGCTGCCTGCAGGAAACTGTAATGGAAGGACAGAATTGGTGGCTGATGAGTTCCTTAGGAGACTTTTGCATCTGTCTGTCTTAAAGGACTGAGACATCCCTTGTTCTTCGTAGTATCCCAGCTTTGCTAGTGTTAAGTGCTATTTATTCATGCAGCTTATTTCTGCAACTTCTTCCCTTTTTTCCTACTTTTTTGGCTGGCTATGCTGTACACTATAAATACTAGATGGCCACATCTGTTATCGTGGACAAATATTTGACCTAATGAGGCAGTGGTACTTTTACAAGTGGACAGGAGGACCCTGAAAAAACCACTTTCATATTGATAACTTTGTTATCTGTTACTATGCAAATTGTATTTCATAGCAAGTGTGTAAAGTCTTGAATTACATAAATAGTTAGGCTTTCCATAAGTATGAATTCAAGAAAATAACATTCTCATTTTAAGATACATATTCCCCTTTTCTGCTAGAAGGACTTGTGCTTCTGAAATAGGCAATCAGTGAAGAGATTTCAGCCAGAAAAAGCAGGTCTGAGATTTTGCAGGCTTTTGAGTGTTTTCTGATGTGTTTCTGGGTTCCAGTACGTTCATATTTCAGAAGTTAAATTATGTATAACTTAAATGTTTATTTTACCAGTATAGTTAGAAAAATAAAAATAGTTCTGGGATAAAACTGGTTATCTCTAATCATTCTTTGCAGCCTTCCTCTGTGGCAGGATTGCCATGAGCTGTGGAGTAAGAAACGCAGAAGACAGAAGCAGATGGGCATGACTGATGACTCAACAGCAGCTAAAGTCCCTAGGAAGGATCTATCCCTAGGCATGGACGAGAGCAGAACCAACACCCCACAAGGCATGCAAACTTCTTCCCAACTCAAAACTCAGGGCAACTCTAGTGTAGCAATTGGTCAGTAATATTTTCAGTTCTTATAATTACCTTCTACTTGGATTGCACCTCTAAAAATTTTAGATGTTGTTTGCAGAGTATTGACGTCTCCTGGATTCTTGAGGGAGTAGCAGTATTGTAAGTTAAATTTTTGTTATAAAAGATTTACCTTTGCTTTTGGAAACTTTTCAGTTTTACCTAGTTTTTCTGTCTGGTCAGAGCAACTATCTTGCTTGCTCTACAGTTTGAGAGGATTTTAGCTTTTGCTCGTCAGTCATTCTTCTGTGATCCCACAAGCCAGTAGCTGTTCAAAGTTCCTCACAATCTCCATAGATTGGAGAAATGTTATTGGTGTTGATAAATGGATCAGAAGTTTACAACAGTCATCATTTTAAAGGGAACAGAATCTATCAGCAGGTTACGTTATTCTTCAGCTTTCCAGGTTGTTGGGGCTGAACCAAGTTGTAAAAAAAATTAACACCAAAAAACACCCCAGAACCTCATAGGCCATGAATTATCTACCTCTGTAGGTTGCACAGCCATTAATTCTGAAACTTAACCAGAATATCTTGCTTGAGACCAGTTTTATCAATATAATAAGAAAAGTAATGGTTTCCTATATGGACTCCATTTGAGGTGCTCAGCAGTTTAGCGATAGTTCTCTTACAATGTGTAGAAATGCACAGAGTAACAACACCAAATGGATACCTGATAAGATTAGTTTAAACCATTTTTGACTGTTGAAAGTGACTGTAAATCCTATGGCATTGATACAGGAGTTCAGCTGAAAACCAAACAATTAATGCATTCATAGTACCTGAACATTCTTTAATACTGACCATCTTGAATCAACCCTTAATTTAACAGTAGAGCATAGCTCCAAATAATCTGTGCAAATATATAGAGAATATAGTTATTTTAATAATATTTTATTGCAATGTATTGCCTCTTGCTCCTGTTCATCCAGTTCCTTACTGTAAACCAACTGTGAGCTTCTGCTACTCCATATGTTTAGGTTAAATTTTTGGCAACATTTTCAAGAATGACTTTCTGTAGCCCTTTTTCCCCCACACATGAAAACTATGTTAGGAGTTTAAAGAGTCCAAAGGAGAGTCGTTATTTTCTTTGTGCTTTTATAACAAGTAGCCTGATGAGAGACTAGTTTATTAGTCATTACTACTAACCATGCAAAATAATTATTCAGACCTATGTTGCTCTTTACCCATATATACATAGAAAAATATATCTAGGTAGAAGACATTTTAATTTGCAGAGGACATAGAGGTGTCTTCTGTATTAAACAAAACACCTCGGGAAGTCATAATGCACTGTAGATAATATTCTCAGTAAGGCATATTATATAGCTTGCATCTTGCAATTTAACAGGAGGTGTGCAGAGGTCAGTAATTCTGTTCTGGTAGAAAATGACAGATTTCCCAGAGTGCAGTTTGCTGTTGGAATGAACTTGAAACTAACCAAAAGGTACAGAATAGGTAGATTAGTTTCCCTGTTTGGCATTTTTCTGATGCATTTTCACTGAGAGTCTGAGAGAAGTTTAGTGTTGAGTATACCATCCTCAGATGTGACAAAGTTGACTGTTAGTCACAACATCTGAATGAGACAGCAGTACAAGGCATTATAAATCACAATTTTTTTTCTGTATTGCCAAATTAAAGGTAGTTTTAGTTTTATATCTATATAAAGAGATAAAAATTTTGAAGTGCCTGGATCCTGCCTGAGTAGTTCGAAGTGGTGCACATCCACAAGTAGTGGGTTTTGTAGCACTTTCTAGATGTGCTGCTCTTCAATCTTGCAAGGCAAATACTTAATATTTTTGTGTATGTGACCTTTTTTTCTTGTGCGTGGCTTTTAATCTGATGTGATTAATATATTGGTAAACAAGCAAAAGGACAAGAATATGTTCATGCTGATCTGGGTTAAAAAAAATTCAGGGCTCTGCCAGCATGCTCACACACACACTCATTTTCTAATATTTACCTACTTTCTTCTCTAAGCCATCTTCTCCTAGGGCATGTTTAAATCCATGCTGCTTCGCTTCTTTCAAAATAAACCCCACAAAAAGTGTTTGAAGCTAATAAACTGTTTTGATATCCCAGCCTCCTGATTCATGTTCCCCTGCATCATCATAATCTCCTCTTATTTGTGACAAACTCTGTTTAAATGAAGAAACTGTACATTATTACGTATTTCCTGCTACTGAGCAATGGACTTCTTATGCTTCAAACTCAGCACCTGCTTTTGCATTTATACTCTGAGGTCCGGGGCCATCTAGATCCTGGTCACTTGTGCAGGTGTTAGAACCCAGATGCTGAATTAGAATGGGCCAGAATATGACTGGAAATGCATTTTGCAGATGGCTACTTTTTAAGGGATGTGATATGTCAAAGATAGGAAATTTTGTGGGGATTGGATATCTTACAGATACCTGAAGCAAGTGGCCTTAAGCCCCAGCTTTGTTGTATTGTAGAAAATGAAACTCCAGCTTGATGTTTTTCCATCTGTCCAAGTGCATGTGTGCACCTCATGGAAGTCAGTTTCTTTATATTGGATCTTACTACTCCATTTCCTCTAGATACTCCCCCAAAGGCAGTTAATGTGTAAAAGCATTCCATTTCTATGTTGTCCAAATCCATGCTTTGCCTGTTGTGTCAGCCATGCTAGATTAGTCTTCTTTTGAGTTTTTGAAATATGCAAGTTCTAAATAATACTTAAAAACACCTTTTTTGTCTTTAGCGAAAACAAGCACTGGACAGCAGTTAAACCAGAATGAAGTGGCAATCCTGCTAAACCTGCTACAGTCTAAAACAAGTGTTAGTTTGGCACAGTTTGCCCAAGTATTGAATATTAAGGTAAACCCAGAGACTCAGCAGCAACTAAATAAAATAAATCTTCCTGCTGGAATTTTGTCAGCAGGTGAAAAACAGTCAGAACAGCAGCAGCAGCCGCCGCCACCTCCGCCACCCCCACCAGAGCAGGAGCCGCTAAAACAGCAGATCGTCACCCAGCCTCCTGTGCCACCTGCGCAGCTGGGCCAGCCTAAAGTGGAGACTGATGCTGCCCAGGCAGCTGTGCAGAGTGCATTTGCTGTTCTGTTGTCTCAGTTAATAAAGGCTCAGCAAACAAAACAAAAAGATTTTGTGTTGGAGGAGAAGGAAAACGGATCAGGAAATGAAATGTCATTACAACTCAGGCAGCCTCCAGAGCCCTCCACTCCTGCCTCTGTCAGCCGGGATGACGTGGAATCTCCAGCACCTGGCTACCCACATCTGATCAAGTCATTATATATGTCTGCAGGTACTGAAGGCCTTTATTGTTAACCAGCAAATACCTTAAGCACTGGAGGTGCAATAGTTTGGGGTAGAGAATTAATGTTTGCCATATGAATCTGTGTGAGTTTAGGAGATCAAATTGCTTTTGTCACGTTTTATGTCTAAATCATAGAATTTGTGTCTTAGTGTAACAGGTGCCATGCTGACAGAGCAAACGATCCCCATGCTAAGAGGTACACAAGTATTACTGATGAAGCACTGATCATTATTCTGGGGGGTTGGGGTTTTCTTAGTGGTGTGTGTGGTGGAGAAGACAGTCTTCTCTAGCAGATGCATGAATGGAATTTGCCAGTTTTGACTGTGTGTTTAGGTAAAGCATATTTTGAGAGGTTATTTTATTTGGGGGTTTTAGTGCTGATTAGAACAATTGCTTAGTGTCCGGTTCTGTAAGTGGCTATTTGTAACTGTCGCACACATGGTTAAAGATTTCCATTGGGGTATAGTTAAGGCTTCCATAATCTTCTCACTGTTTAGAGCTCTGTTGTTCATCTTTTTGGACTGCTATTTCAGTTTTTATTATATGATGGTGTATGTATTGCTGTGTGGTTTTGGGCTGTTTTCTGAGGGGTTTTAGTTTTGGGGGGTTTTTTGAGTGGTTTGCTTTTTTGTTCATGTTTTTTTTTTTAAACCTAGAGTTTTGCTGTTCCTTGATAGGGTGACCTTTTGTCCCTCAAGACTTTTATCCTATTTGTGAATCTTTCCTGATCCCTCTTTGAATTTCCTAGTGTTTATGTGTTGCTTGAGTTGTTTCAGTTATTCGGTTTTGGTGGGGTATTTTTAGGGAACTCTTATTGTTTTTGTTTAACTGCTTGCCTGGTAACCTTACTTGAAAGAGAAACCTGCATCATGCTCCTGAGGCAAATGAGCTTTTGCCAAATTTTGTTCTCCAAAATAATCGGTATAACTACTGATAAATTTAACTAATAAGTTAATGGAAATTGAAGTAAAAAAACTCTGTTTTTCCAGGAAAGTACTTTCCCTTTTGGTACTGTTACTGTATGTTATTATATCAAAGTTTTTCTTTTTCATCTTCTTAGGTCAAGAGGATTTGGTTAGGCAGTCTGAGATGAGGCTTCTAAACCGAACACCCGAACAGGAGCGCCCTCGGATCCTGCCTCCAGATCAGCGTCCCCCTGAGCCACCGGAGCCTCCGCCTCTCACTGATGAAGACCTTGATTATCGGACAGAGAATCAGCATTTGCCTATAACTAACTCTTCAGGAACAGATCCTCACGCAGGAGTGAAAGCAGCTCTTCTGCAGCTGCTTGCTCAGCATCAAGCTCAGGCGACAACAGAGGAGCCAGTACAAACGAGTGTGGATTATCAGGCTAGAGACTCCTATGTAACAGGCCCAGACTACAAGGATAACTTTGGATCATCATCCTTTTCATCTGCCTGTTACGGCAGTAGCGATGGAATAGGAAGTGGATCATCAGGAGTATTAGAAAGGAGGAGTTTCCTTGGAAACTCAGATATTCAGTCTTTGGATAACTACAGTACTGCTTCATCTCACTCTGGTGCTGCCCCTCCTCCGTCGGCCTTTTCAGAATCCTTTCCCAGCTCAGTAACTGGTTATGGAGACATTTACCTCAACACTGGCCCCATGCTATTTAGTGGAGATAAAGACCATAGGTTTGAATACAGCCACGGCCCAATCCCGGTTTTAGGGAGCAGCAGTGATGCCTCCACAGGGCCAGAGAGTACGCACTCTTTGCCCTCAAAGATGCACAACTATAGCTATGGAAGTAATTTGCAGGAAAACCCCAGTGGCATCAGCCACATGCATGGACAGACTTGGACTTCTCCTGCCCAAGGACCTGGTTATTCTCAAGGATACAGGGGACACATTAGCACATCTGCAGTGAGAGGGCGAGGCAGAGGATTACCATATTGAGTATCTGTTTTTCCTCAGGCACATCATTTTTATCTGGAAAAACTTCCCCCCCCCCCAGCTGCAGTTTAAAGCAGCAATTCAACAGACTTGAATAATGTTAATTCAACAGCTTTATTTTTATGTGGAAAAGGGTCTTGCATACAGTAGGAAAAATTAAAAAATGCTTACAACTCATGCTGTCTGAAAACTAGATAAATTGATTGTACATGTTCACAAACTCTAGTTCTGAATTTTATTTTGTATTTTGGCAGTTTTAAGTGGATGCTAAATTTAGGGACATCAGCTTTTTATGGCACTCTTTCAAA
Source organism: Pachyramphus minor (assembly GCA_013397135.1). Classification (NCBI taxonomy): domain Eukaryota; kingdom Metazoa; phylum Chordata; class Aves; order Passeriformes; family Tyrannidae; genus Pachyramphus; species Pachyramphus minor. The sequence goes on from VYXB01003695.1 coordinate 51,513, forward strand.
TCTTCTGAACTATGCACATTTGTGCTTTTTTTGTAAGTTTGGACCAACTTTTATGTAAAAAAAAAAAAAAAGGAAATTTTAAAATCAAAGCAGGGCACTGATTTATTTGGTATTTTTCTTTTTACAGAACTACCTTTAGTCAAAGGTCACTGTCAGTCTTTGCACTGCTTTCAGTGTTATTGTGGAAGGTGTACTTTGTGCTCATTTCAGATAATAAAACACAACCTTTCTCTTGATGCAAAATTTTATAAATATTTGGTCAATGTTTTTTTTCTTTCAAGAAAAAAAAAAGAATGGATGTTCTGGTAAAATGTCCATCTCCCAGGCTTGTTTATATAAAAACTGTTTTACTTGAATGGTAAGTGCCTTAACATGTAAGCTTAAGGTCTGCAGAAATTTGGAAGTCCTTTATAGATCGGTATGAACATAATGCCTAAACCTAGGTAGTTAACAAGAGAATTCAGATAATAAGAAACTGAAATAGGTCATAACCTTGTGCTGTTTACTTTACGTGGGCCAGTTACTTAGAGACCTGATCTTACCTTGGTGAAATCGTAATTTCCAAATTGAACTTCATGAGAAACGTAGAAAGGGAGAAGAAGAATGAAGAGTGTAGTTTTTACTCAGCTCCCTCCTGGAGTTGTTGTAAGTGTTTTAGTTCCTCTGCCAAATAAGCTATACTTCATATGTCCTTACCAAGTGATGAAATAGTTTTTTCTCTTAAATGTCAACAGCAGTAATTACTTTACTTTGTGTGAGAGCTGACATTCTTGTCTTTTTACCACAAGTACATTGTAGAAAGTAACCAAAGGAAAAATGACCAGTATTTAAAGCAACAGCAAAATGTTTGCCATTAGTTCTAGTTCTCTGTAAACTTATAATTGTGCCAATTACTTGATTTTATATCTGCTATTCCATGGAACATTTTAATATTGGAATTGAGTCTCTCTGAACAACGGATAAAATTATTGTAGTTAAAACTCTTACCGAGAGCCACTCCTCATACTAATTACAACTTCCAGCATGGTTTTTTTCCTTCCTTTGACAACAGGTGGTCTCTCTCCTGCAGAGAGGAGGTATGGTTATATTTTGCCTGTACGTAAAAGAATGTTTTGAAGCCCATATTGGAAACAATTTTCCAACTGATTATCCAGTTGACAAATCGGTACCTTATGTAACTGAGTGTTTAAATATTACTTTTTAAAAAGTAAAATTTCTACTTACACTATTACAAACGTAGTCTTGTCAGTGACTTTTTGGATTTTCAGAATAGAAGCCAAAGCTGTTGGTGTTTTGTCTTGATTGAAAATCCTGGTTCCTATTTGGCTAACTCCCACCCTGTGGAGCGTGGAGAAACTCACTTCGCTAACTACGTAGTGTTTGAGGATCTGGCAGATCTGGAGTGGAGAGAAAGTCCTGCTGCTTATGGTGTTCCTACAAGTCTGGCAATTGCTTTCACTAGACAGAGTAAAAAAAATCCTGGGATCTGAAAATAAGTGGCCAGGTCAGAAACAAATACTTAGGACCTGAATAGCCTGTGCTTAAGAAAAGTAAAAGCTTCATGTGAATGACAGTGCATTGGGTAGTTTTCCTTGAGTAAGGATACCCTTGTAGCATTATTTATAGTAAAATTATAATGACAAAAATCATTAGTGTCATTTAGATATGGACAGTGTCAGCTAAGGCTCTTTGTTTACTAATATTTAAAAATCCCAGTCCCACAGAGATATACAGATTGCTGCCTTCCCCCCACCCCAAATCAAGCAAAAGACTTTCAAAGCTTTTAGGCAGTTACTTTCACTGAAAGTGTGCAGTCTGTGGTTACTCACCTGCAGTGTAACTGCAGGTGATAGTTGGCCTAAATTGCAGCTAAGTTCAAAGGGAAAAAGATCTCAGAGGACTAAATGAATTGACTTCCAATAAAAAAAAGGCAAGAAAACATTGTGTCTCCTAGTGCTTCCCTTTAGGAGGTAAATTTTCAACACGCTGTGGCAGATGCATTTAGTGCAAAGAGGTCAGTCCACTCTGCCTGTGTAAAGTGACAGTGCAGTTTCCGTATGGGCTGGCAGTACTCTGATACACTGTTCCACCAAAATGGATTTCAGTCTTTGGCCATGAGAATAACCCCCAACAGCCAGAGCACAAGTAATCCTGGCTATGTGGAGAGAGAAAGAGAGGCAGTAGACACTTGACTGCCAGATGAATCAGAAACAAAACTCTGGCACGCTGTGGCAGATGGGTGCTGTATAATGACTTTTCCCCAGTTTAACGATGATTAGCTTGTGACTTTGAACACTGCATTTGCCTGGGCCAGCAGTGTTGGGATAATTTGGAGGGAAAGTTAACATATTTGCACATGTGATAATTCTGAAGAGATTACAGCCTCTGTGACCCAGGGGATCTTCCTGGCTCTTTTGCTGGCAGCCTTTGCTCCTGGGCCGGTGGAGGCTATGCGTGGACTGCACACAGGTGAGGAGCTCTGCCCTGCTTCTCCAGGGCAGCCCTCGGAAGGTGTGGCAGGAGGATTGTTCTTGCACCTGCCCTCCCCTGGCCCCAGAGCTGTCTAGGCAGTTGTCTACAGCCAGGGGACTGGCAGGATTCAATGACTGTAGGTCCATATTCACTTGCACCCAACCTGTGTATTACCTGTCAATATTTCTTTTGAATTAAAACACACGATGACGAGCTTTTGACAGAATTTTACCCTTTTGAGCAAACTCCACTCAGCAGAGAGAGACTGTATTAGTTTGGCATTTTACATCATGTGGCCCTGGCATTTTTGACGCAATAGTAGACATTCTGAAAACTGCGTTATTTTTCTGTGGAGCCGTGGCTTTTTTTACTTTCCCCCCCATTCCTTTGGGGTTACGTTTTCTGTGCTGCAATTCTGTGCTACAGAGACCTGGACACTACATCAAAAAGTAAGTGTTGTGTGTTTGTATTTCTAAATAAACATAGTGAAATACTGTAATAATGGACTATCGAGTAGGAAGTACTTCATTATTTATATTAAGTGGTCTTTGGCCATACCAAGAGATAAAAAGCGAGCACAACTGGACTGCTATGACCATGACTTAAAACACTTAGACTATTATAATGCTTAAACTCAGCCAAAGGAAAAGGAAACAGCTTTTATGGATTGCTAGTTGTTATCCTGAACAGAAGGAGCAGTGTTAGGGAAAAGGTGTAAAAATACATGTATCCTTAAATATTAATATAATTTCTTGGAAAAATAATTTTAATATGGCAAACCTCTATATTTTCCTATGTTTCCATAAAATGTGGTCTGTGTTAAATTTTCTCCATTCCACAGTATTGTAAAGGTGCTTTCTAGAAGCAAATTTGTAAGTTCTTATGGTTCTGAGTGCTCTTCTCCTTTTGCTTGTTGCAGGAGGCAGTTTCAGTTTTGGTGAAGTTTACAGTTGGAAGAGTTTAATAGATAATTGTGGTAAAAACTAAAGTACTGAAGTAACACAGGATACCTCTTGTCTGCAGGCAGATTAGATCTTGGACCATGTTTCCAAGAGAGGAAAATCTCACATGTACTTCCTGATTTCTTCTTTTCGTTAATAAAACACACAAGTGTTTTACAAACAACATTTCTCCAGTCTATTCAGTTACTGAGTTTTTTTACATGAGGAAATTCTTGATAGTTTTGGGATGTTCTACATTTGCAGAAGTGTCATGAAATTAAGGAATCGCCAGAAAATTGATTTGAATTTGTATTTAAAAATGGAATGACCTTGGGTTGACTTAAAATTGAATTAACGTGCTTATCAGGGTGAAGAATACTTTATTGCAGGAGTTATTTCAAGACAACCTAATTTAAAATAAATTGTTATGCTTCAGCTTGCTTACTCTTTGTTATTTTAAGCCATTTGTATATAAAATGTATTGTGTGGCCTGTAAATAAAATACATGAAAACTTGAAGTCTTTGTTTTCCCTCTCTAGTTGTCAAAAGGCATTTCAAAAGAACACTGAGAAAGTTTTTTTAGTATCCAGATGAAAACAGTTTCCAGTGTGTTGAAATTCTGCAAGTTATTAAAAGAAAAATCTTTGCTGCTCCAGTACCATTTCCAAGGTGCAGCGGAGTGTCCCAACCAGCACTGGTTGTGCAGCAAAAGCTGGCGGTGCTGGGACACGGGGGTGGGATGTGGGCTTCTCCAGCGGTGAGAAGCCGGTTCCACCACCTAGGAGCTTCTCAGAACTGTGGGCTGTGTATAACTTTACATGTTTTCTTGGCAGTATCCAAGCAGAGGTGCAATTAATATTCCCCACCACTGTCTGTTTAAAGAGGATGCTGTGTGTGTGTGTTAGAAGTAACAGGAGATCAATCCTGAAGAGCTGGTGAGACACTGTAAATTGAGCCTGGCTTCAGCAACGGTGCTTTGAATGCCTGAGGCTTCTTTTGCTTTTTTCCTACTGTATCACTTAATGTAATTAAACTATTTGCATCTTTCAATAAATGCAAATATTCAAAAATACAGCACTTGCTATCTTCAGTTCTCCAGGTGGGACAGACTGCTGCTTCATCACTTGTTATTGATAAAAGTCAGAACATGGGCACTGAGAGTGCAGCTGGAAGTTGCAGGGACCAGCAGCAGTTACATAGGTGCTGTTTGGCATTAGGCTGCCAAGATGTGTAGCTGTAGCCCAAAACATCTCACTTTGGAGACAATACATTGGTGACAGCCTGGACTTCAATTCTGATGACAAGGTCAGGCTGTATTGCATAGAGTGTTGACTTGCACACAGCAGATCTGGCAGTTTTGTGTAACGAATTCTAGTTGTCTGCTCAGTTTTTCTCATGTAAGCTGCTATTGCAACCAGTAATGTAACAAAGTTAGCTCAGGTTTGTGTTGGAGTATGAAACTTAACGGTTTCAGAATGGTGCAGCATCCCAATTCATTCAGCTGTTACTGCCACTTCGGTGTGCAATAAGGTACCAGTAATAATTCCAGTGGGATCTGCACGTGAATCGATATCCTCAGCTGCAAAAAACCAGTATCAAGTGAAAGACAAGAGATTGCAAACGACTGCAGAACAACAGCCTGTATCAACACAGAGCAAGTAATGTGTCTCTGAAATGGGTGGCAAGAGAGGAAATCAACCATCTCGTATCACAGCCATGAATTATTCCCTGTTAGCTCTGAAAGTACAACGCAATTTTGCAAAAATTTCTTTTAAATTACCCGAACCAGGATTAGGTTGCTTTTATTTTTAAGGAATGCCTATAAACCCTGACAGGCCACCTGGATGAATGGGATTACAGCTACCAAACTGTCCCAGTGTGGGAGAAAATGAGTCAGAGCACTTTACAGCAACAGAAAGAAGGAGAAAGAGAACTTATTTGACGAGTAAGGGGAACCGTTTCTTTTCCCAGTCAACTGTGTTTCACTTTTGATGGAGCTGGAGGGTTTTGCTTTTAAAATCGTGTGCTCATTATGGCTGATTTTTTTTTTTTACTGCCCCCGGAGAGAACTCAGTCAGAAGAACCTTAAGTCTGAGCCTGCGGTAGTGTTTTCTTTTTATTCATGTATAGCAGCCCTTGCTAATAGGCAATACTCAGATCGCTTTACACAGCATGGCTTCAGTTCCGCTGCAGCGGTTCCTCTGTGGGTACTTTGGACATACTATTGATATGGTTAATTCTCATAATATGGTGAATATATCTTTAATGGGACTTCTTGAAAAAAGGCTTTGTGGAGATTTTTATCAATATTAGAAAATACAGGGTAGAAGAGATATAGCTGGTTAGAAAAGGTAACACTTGAGGGTAAGCATTACAGAAACCAGCCTGGGAGCTCCTGGTATGCGCAAGCAGGATCTGACAGCTGTGTGCTGCCCTTAGGGCAACTTGGGCGGATTAAGTGGTTTCTGTCCTTAGTATTTGGCTTGTGCAGATGTGTGTCTGTGCTGTACTACCTCCTATGTGCTAGGGTACAGCATTAGCTGTTATTGGACATAGTTAGAAGCAAGTGTTTAATGGGCAGCATTGTCTAATACATGTGCCTGTTTTCTTTCATGCAAGTTCTTTTCAAACCTATTTTACAAATGCATACAGCAAGTCAGCAGGTACTGTCATGGGGGAAAAGCACACTTTCCCCTGCCCTTCAAATGTTTTCTGAGGATCTTAGCTTTGCCCAGGTGGCAGTGGTAGGGAAGTACTGATGCCCTGCTGCTGGAAGCACCAAGAGCTGCCAATGCTGGTTTTTCTCTCATTGCTCTGTCTCTAGGTCGCCCTGAGCAAGGAATGGGCTGTACAGAGAATTGGACAGAAGCCCGACTTCAGGAGGTGATTTTCCCTGAGCAAGGAAGAGATCATTACTTAGGTGTCCAGCAAGGGTATTTTTACTTTCATTCTTTATCCTGACCAACTGCAAAAAGGATCATGGGAGTGGTTTCAGAGCAGGACCTGGTCTGGTAGTGTTTTTTTATTTTGTGGTTTTTTTGTTTTTGTGGGTTTCCCCCCTCCCCCCCCGTGTTTGTTTGTGTGTTTGTTTGTTTTTACTGCTATTGCCCTTCAGAGAGCTTTTGGGTGTTAGAAACCACCTGCAAATCAATGTAGGGTTGAGAAATCAGGACTTCTGCTTTGCAGCTGCCCCACTGGCAAAATATACATGGAAGTTACAGAAGAAGACCATCTCCTGCCTTCCTGTGCTAGAGTTAAAATGAAAACACATCCCCATACTGGAAAACAAATGATGCTGTGCACAGCGGACAAAACCAGCAGCCAAAGTTATCCATGTGCAGGTCCTGTAATCTTCCCTGCCCCACAAATACTCTTGAAAAATCACGTGATCCCCAGGCTGGAATCCTTGCCCTCAAGACAAGGAAGGCAGTGGACCCTCCAGCAGCGGCAGTGCAGGTACCTTCCTGCTTTTCAGCAGAACAAAGATCAATTACAACCATTTTTTTAATCTCTGTTTTTGTGAAAATCATTTATGGTGGGGAGGGCGTGGGCAGCGGACTAAGAACTACAGGCAACATGGGAAATGAACAGAAATCTATTAATGCTGTATATGAGGAGTAGTAAATAATAGTAAAATATGTATCTACAGATGGTCAAGCAATTCCACATCGGGAAAGTATTACTCTGAACCTGGCAGACTTTAGAAGCTATGTACATTTTTCTCCACAGATTGCTTTGCGTTATGGATTGCAAATTCTGCTCTGAGACTTCCAAGCAAGCACATACAGTTACACAAAACAGTGAAAGAAGACATGCAAGTAGTAGTAGTAGTAGTAGTAGTATTTTTTATTTGCAAACTGTACTTGCAATTACAATGTTGCCTTCTGGGAAAAATGACAAAACACCCAACAAATTCCACAGAATTTCACAGACCTGTTCTATCAGATGTTCAACCCTATTTCAGCTTCTAGCATCAGGTAAATTGTACATGGCCATCTCTTTAAAATGATCTCCTGGGAAGCTCCAGTTTGGTTTAGGTTTGGGTATTTGTTGTTAGTCTCAACTGTTAGAATGTAAACTGCTTCTTGACATCCAGGGAAACATTCTGCATGCTTTATTTAAGCGCCCATCATTTGTTGCTACCTTGCAGCCTCTTCCACTCTTTCATTCCTCAAGTCCTATATTAAGGTTTCAGCACTACGGAGCTTTTGTGTTGTAAAAACTATTACACGATGCCCTTCATTATGGGAAGCAGCAAATCAAAGCACTATTTCCATCAAGTTCTAAACATATCTGATTGTTTGAGATACAGTCCCAATATAAAGCTTCCTCCTGTCTTCGTTAAAATATACTTCTAAATATTTCATCAGTATGACATATTTGTGGTGGCAAGAGCAGAAGGGGAGTAAACAGCATCCAACAGAACTAAGTATGGTCACTGTGGTCCATAACAACACGTGGAAGCTGGTAGTTTAAATTTAGGCGAGATTATCAATTGCCTCTATAGAATTGGGACAATAAATGCAATGAGAATGAGGGATCGTTTTTATTGACTAATTAAAAATTAAAATGTCTGAAACCTTCTTCTGACAACAAAAGACACTGCAGTTAACAGTAAAAAGTCAGGATTTCATTTGCAGAATAGAAAGAATATCAAATGCAGGTGCTTCACTGACAATTCCTGGGAATCTATTTCTCGTGTTTTAAGTGTGATCAGTATTTAAAACAGGTTCTGCTGCAGGAAATGGTGGTAACTGACCAAGTTTCTACACAATGCAGAGACAACAATTTGACAAGACTAAATCAACCTGAAAAACATACAAGCACATGCTTTGTGGTGCAAAGACTTCAATAGGACACTGCCTTGACACCTTCCAACAGGGCACCATTTGGCTGTGTAATGCTTTCACAAGTTGTGTAACTGTTGGAGGATTTCATGGGACATGAGAGAGAACACATCAACAGCAGCATTATTAAAATCATAAGCACATAAACAGACCCAACAAATGGGAATTAGGTTTCTTTTGGGTAGCATATTTGTAAAGCAGGTACCCCAAACTGTACCGGGGAAGCTGGCAACTCCTACTGTTCTTCAGAGTAGTTCTAGAACTGTTCATAGGTGGGAAGGCAAAAGCCAAGTGCTTGAGTTGTCACTAAATGCTCTGTAGCCAGTCAGAAAAAGCAAGAAATCAGGTTTGTAACACTTGTATTACACATCTTGTGTTTTGCAAAGTATCATCTGCATCATGTGATACATGTCGTTGGAATATTAAATTCAGCATTTCCACAGCTTGACCACTACTAGTAATTATTCACATTTTTAGGCTCAATTTTCTGCAGCTTTTAAAAAATAAGATGCATGAAAAGACTTACATTTATTATGGTGACAGTTCCTGCGTTAGAAAGTGATTATGCCACTTAAAGCTCCTGTCTGGAAAAAGTCCTCAAGCAAAAAAACCTTCAGGACCTGAAACCTCAACTCTGGAAGTGAATTTGTGGATTATTTTTCTGTTTCAAAAGTTTAATAACAATACATTTTACAATAGTGTCACAACTGGCTTTCTGATTCATTAATCTAAAAAGCTGAAGGACATTGGCCTCCAGGAAATGAGGGAGCAGGTGCTGCACCAGATTAGGCATCAAATCAGTTATGAAGATACTGGTCATTAAAAAAAAGTCTTGTTAAAGAAATGGCTAGTAGAGCTAAATACCACTTTCCTCCATGCTAATTGTTTAAGACTTCCACTGAAAGCACAAATCATTTCCATGTGCAGTGAAATGCAATAGTGTAAGTATTCCCCCCTATTTCTTAGGAGACTGTGAACTCCATTGCTACAGTGTTGTTAATGAAAACTTAAAGCTTTTATCTTGGGTTGAAATTGTTCCTGCTGTCATTGCCGATTTTAGGTCAGATAAAGGATGAAAACCAAAACTCCTGTTAACTTCAGCAGGGATTTCCCTTTAATTCTCCAGTGTCAGAGTCTTCCTTTTGAACATAATTTTCATTTTTTAAAAAATATAACTACCTTCCATTTTAAAAAAATTATATATAATTTGGCATACTTATTTTGGCCAAGGAAGACTTGAAATGCAGCTCTCCTGGAGAGTTGTGAAGCACAAACTTGTGGATTATCAAAGAAATCACGGAAATCCTCTTATTTGAAGTCCATGAATGCTTATGCCATAAGAAGTGTATTTCTTTTGTTAAGAGTAGTGTTTCTGAGTCTATCTGCATTCTCTACAGCAGAATTGAAAGGTGCTTGAGAAAATGTGTTTTTTTCAGATGCCCACTGAATTAAATAAGCTACCACTATTAGCATGTGTTGGAAAGCATGGCTGCCTTTCTGATGGCATCCCACCTGTCAGGAACAATTTGAAACTTGCTCTGAATATTTTATTAGCTTTAGGGAATGAAATAGGGAGAACAGAAAACACTGGGTTCTCTTCTGCCACAAAGTGCAGACACTAGCTATTCCTCACCTCACTCACAGCAGTAAGGATGGTGGGCTACAGGAGAGTCAACATATAAAATATGCAACAATTATTCTGAGAGGAAATTAAACAGTGTCAGAAAAATGCAACCAGATGCAAAAGATACCTTGAAAACAGGCATTTAAAGGTTCTTTGCACAAGCTGTCTACATACTTGGAATTTTACTTTAGAAGCTATTTTACGTACAGGAACACTGCTGGTAGTGTAAGCTGTCTTCAGTTCCAAGAGGGACACAATTTGGCAGTTCATTCATTTGAAAACAGTTATCGCAGTTTCACAACCTGTTGCCCATAGTGCACATACAGCTTTCTAACATCTGAAAATGAACAACCAAGTAATTTTCTTTAGTGCAATTTAATTGCCATAGGAACCAGGAAGCAGACAAGGGAAAGCTTTAGGAAAGTGGAATGGCAAGTAATCAATAGATGGACCCTTACTTCTGACTCTTATCAACTCAAACTGTACACTTTGGACCATTTGCAGATGTTAATTCTCCCTTTTATCTTTGTAATAATCCCTGAGGTTTTCAAATCCAGTTTTTTCTTAGCATAAAAAAAAATGAAATGAGACCTCCTAGGCAAAGATGCTAGACTTCACAGACAAGTGGTGAAGATACTATTTTCTGCAAACTCAACTGTATGAATAGTAACATGTTAATTCCCCACATCTGTTAAGGGAATAAAGCTCAAAGACTTATTTTACATTAACCTAAAAATCTTCACTAAGTCACAGGAGATAGTGGTTTGATTTTAAAAACACTCTGTAACTGCTACTTGCAATCCAATTACTCTTGATACTACTTCCCAGTTGGCAATCAGTGTTTTTTAAAGTATGTTAGCTCTTATTTTTGTGGTTTATGCTGTGTAGTCATCCATAGGAAGCTGTCAATTAGCTTGATTCCTCTTCCTTTGTTCTAGCTTTAGCTTGTATGATGCTTGAAAAGGGGATGATCTGCATCAAAGAGGTTTTGTTCTTCCATTTACTGGTCTTTATACTAACAGTTGCATCAACATCATGTTCAGCAGTTTGAACTCTTAGGAATTGCCTCCTGAATACAACAAAGATGTAAACCCACTGGCTCTACAATAACAGCTTTTAACTACCTTGGCTACACAGCAATTAGATTGTGGCTAAATACATATGGATACCAGAAGGTTTATGTGTAGTTTAATACAGCATCAAGCAGCATGATTACTGCTGCCCCCAGAAGCAGAGTAGTACATGCAGATTTTCAATGCAGACCATTTTGAAGTAATTGTGTTAAAAATGTCAGCTTGATGTGATGTCAAATTCTTTGCCTCCTAAGGTGCTGTCACTAGTGAATAAATGAAAAAACAATTTAAATTCTATTATTCTCTACCTCAGTAACAGCGGTTCACCACAGCCTTAGAAAATTAAAAGTCCCTTGAAGTGTGTCTCTGTGTGCGTGGGAGGGAACTTAGTTGTTTTGTTAACATCCTATTGTATCTGCAATGTGGGAATGGGCTACTACAGGTCACACTGAATTGCAAAGATGTCCCTTCACGTGGTCCATCTGGCACCGTGGAGGCCATTACTGCCATCCCAGTATCTCACCTGCAAAAGCTCTGACGCAGCGTGCCTGTGGGTGAACCGTGTCCAACAGTTCTGGAAAGTGCAAGCTCTTTCAAGGAAGAAAGGAGAGTGTCCCAGATTCCTTCTGAATAATGATCTGCAACTACCACCACTACTTGAACCAAGACCGATACATGAGTGACATTAACCCAACTTATTCTGTTTTATAGGGAAAACAAGCATAAATTTAATACATTCTCCACAATCCTGTCACTGTTACCTGGAAAAAATGAATACTCAGAATAAAGCAATTTGAAGAATTAATTTCAATATGTGAAAGTTAGGTCCCTGGTAGAATTTGAATGTGTAACTGTTTTACTGTCAAAAAAATAATAATGACATCCAAGCCTAGAGATTTCTTTGTCAGAAAGCAGGTCAAATGATGAGTTGACGGTTTTAACTGAAGTTCACATCATGGGAAGCCTTGAAGTTATGGTAACAACCCATTGCTTCTCTAGAAGAAAAAGAACAAGACAGACTCACATTCTGCGAGACTGTGGAAAAACCTGAGGCTGGGTAAGAATTCCTGTCTCATGTATAAGGTTACTTTTGAGAAATAGCTTTTTCCGTCCTTTTAGGGAGTGGAGCGGTAATTTTTCTCAGCTCTTTGTTAAAACCCCATTCTATCTCCAATCTGGAAATGGGCTAATGGAGGTATGTCCCTAGTCATGTAGTCCATCTGGCCCTATACAGACCACAGTTTGTAGCTCAGCATCTCAACTGCTTAATTTTTATCCTGTTAAAGGGGGACAGAGAAGCTCTTATTTTGGTGGTCTTATTTGGTGGTATCAGCAGCACTAAAAATTTTACTCTGGAACTGACCCCTTTTAACCACAGAAGTTACGTTCTGGTCTACAAATGTTTACATTATTAGTTCAGAACAGCAACGTGCAACAGCCACAGATCAGTGAACAAAGGCCAGTGGAATCCACCTGTGATTTTACTGCAGAAGACACTGATGAAATTTAAAATTCAGGACATGCCCTAAGTAAACCCCCAATATGGTTATGGTTTGAAACTCACAGAGAGCTGGTGAAGCAAAATGAAGAATTATTATTTGGCTCAACTTAGCTTCTGGGCCCCACTGCACTGGAATGGCAAGGGTAGAGGTAACCTCTAGGAGAGAAGGAGTACCTTGATGGCCTGGTCTCACACCAGGCATCTGCACAACTGTCTCTAGCCCTAGTCAAAGGCTTCCTAGTGTCGTCAAGGAAGCAATGGGGATGAGACAAAGCTCTTTTTTCCAGATCTAAAATGCCCTAAAGGAAAGGCCTAGATTTGAGGTCTAACACTCCAGAGCTAGTAATTTCGTAAAAGTAAATTCAGAAATGCAGGTTGAGAAAGTGTTGTTAAATTCTAAATCAGCAAAGCACGCATTTCAGTGAAAATGTCAGAAAATGAAAATTACTCACTTTGTCCCTAGTTGTATCCAGATGAAAAGTTACTTAAAGCAAAAAAATCTGATTGTGAATTAATGACTGAACGCTGGAACTATACTACTGTCGAACACAGTGATTTATTTCATTTCTTGTGCTATAAAAAGTTGAGACATCTCAAATGATAAAAAAGTTTATCTATTTACCTATATCAATTGGTACACAAGTTTCTGAAAGCCTCAGACATGAAAATCATTACATGATTCTTCACCAATCAGTGGAAGCAGTCCTCCCTTCCCCCCCCCCAGTTCCAAGGAGCTAGGAGGAAGGCAAGCACCAAGATTTGGGGAAAGTAGAACAGTCTTTACTCTTGAGAGTTTTGGAAAATGTTGTAAGAAGTTTAATTAATTTGCTAGACAGTCTTGGCTCATATATGAACTTGAATTCAGAGCAATCACTAGGCAGAGCAGTTAACTGCAGTGTTGGTAAAAAGCACTGACAGACAAAGGGATGATACAATTTTCAAACTGTAACATTAGATACTTACACATCTCAGTTGCATGAGTAAATCCTCTGACTTCAGTGAGATTACTCAGAAGCACAAATTGAAACCCGAACTGACTACAAAAACTCTTCTTTAGAAGGAAGCTGAACAGCTGCTTATAGAATTTTCATATAATGCATGTTTCACATGCTCCCTGCCAGATATCTAATTACATAATTTATATAAAGTGAAGAGCACATAAAGATACCCTTAACAGGAAAAGAAAAACAACTTGACTGCAAAAGTAGTTATCCATTCTGCTCACCAGAGGCATTTTCCATGGCAAGTGTTCCCAGCTCTGACATTAGGAAAATCCTACATCTCAATGCATTATTGCTAATTCTAAAGAGGAGCTTGATATGAACTGACAAAATTCCATTTTAATTGTAATTTCAATATTCTAAATTATTTAACAGTTTCAATATAAAATAGTGTGTACTAAGTGCCAGAGAAGAACGAATATTCCATATTATTAAGCTGCAATGAAACCTCAAACCTCAACTTGGAACTATCCTAGTACACAACTTGGGGTAACTACCCACCCAGTCTGTTGCTGCATTACACATGTACTCATCTGATTTATGTTATGTTACTGTGATATCAGCACAGTGTAGTAGCGATGCAGTTCATTGTTAAACACAGGATCAAACAGCAACAAATGAATTAAATTTTTGCTGGAAGAGTTAGTCAAGAATTATACAACTCCTTTAAAACAACTGAATAGGAAGTCAAATGGACTTGATTCATAAACAAGAAAAAAACACAAGCAAAACAGAATGAAAAAGTATATCCATCCAAACTTCTGAAAAAGGACATAAATTACTTACCTTAAAATCTAAGAAGTCTGTGGAAGAAAGAGCAATGCCCATATTCTTAGTACGTTCATTGCAGAAGAATCCCTTCATTAACAAGACATAGGCACTATTTGGTTTCAGGGGATCACGAAGAAAGGATGCATTTGTGCTTTATTTTTTATCATCAATTGCTATTTCCAGAGTCATACTGTTACTATGAAGTAGCTTCATTAACAAATGAGGAAGTGATATAGCCTCTCTCCATTAGAAACATGTGGGGGGAAAGAATGGCTGACATATGGCAAAAGAAAAAAAAACCTGGTGAGGAAGTAAGTGCTTAAGCTTCCTGGGTATCACATCAAAAAAGGCAAAGCTTAAACTGGCTTTAAGTACATTATATTTATAGTTCTGAACATGTGTTCATGCATTTTACAGCTATTCAACAATGACATTTCAAAAGTGAATAAAGATGAATAACTTTTAAGTTTTTGGTGTGGATTCTTGACCAAATGATTACAGTCTTTAGCAATGTGATATAATTGTTGGGTCACATCCTGAAGTGTACTGGAGCAGCAGCTTAACAGATGGCATTGTAGAAGGTCTGCATTGATAAAACAGTGCTTCAAGAATATTTCCTCAAGTCTCTTTCTGGAACATTTATCTTCACTGATGTCTGACACCTGGTTCCAGGAGTTAAGAATTATTACCAGAGGAGGCTGGCTTTGATCCCTGGGCCAACTGCAAAGCCAAAGTGGCAAAAGGCACCTTTGCAATGTGCAAGGGCAGCTGATACTGGCTACTGGATAATCAGTCCCACCTCTAATAGACTCTCTTCTGTCAGGAATCCTTTACCTTTCCTTTCTCCTTTCCAAACCCAGACTGTTCTCATATCTAACTGTGAACACATCAGAGCTTTAGTGTCTTAAATAAAAACATATTTGCTTCTCCAAAATCCCCAAACACTGCAAAAAATAAGTTGGATTCAATCACATGGGAAATAGCAACAAAAAAAGGTGACTTGTTTAAGCAGACTATTCTTTTTTTGTGAGCTTTACAGCACTTGACAAGCTTTAAAAAAAAAAAAAAAAGAAAACTTCATACTTCTCTTTTCACAATTGACATCAATTAACTGGTATATAAATTCTAAAGACTATCTGCAACTTGTCACCTCAGTTTTGCTGGTACCTATTACAGATAATGATACTGAGAGATGCCATTTAAGGCACAGTTTTTTTGATTCTGGGATGAAGATTTAACCATTCTTGATATCCAGAAGGCATTATGTTCTCAGTTCTCTGAGTAGCCTTTTTGGATATAATAGTAAAACAACAGGTTCAGCTGGGGGAAGACAGAGGTGACATACTTTATATTGTGGTCATAAAAGTACAAGAGACTCGGCCCATTTAAATATGTTGATTCATTCCTTACAGTTGGAAGTTGTTCCTGCAGGTGGTATTAACCCAAGACATTTTATGCTGAAACAGATGAAGAGTATATACAGGACTATTCTACCTCAGCAAAAAGACAAGTTATAAAGAACAGTTTAATGTAGTTGTCTTGGCTTTTCAACCTAACCATGCTTCAGGACTACAAAAACACACGTTGAGTACGTAAAAAGCTTAACACATATGTTTTGAAAATTAAACTAATGGTTTTATTTAACAGTTTTCACTTAAAAGCCAAGATCAACAAACAAATAATGTCATGTTAAACAAAAATTGATCTAACTACTGCAGGCTTAACATGGCAATTTAAGACCATGCCTGCAGCTAGAACTATTTCTTTTTTATTCCAGATTATGATATTCACTTCTGTATTTACACATGGATCTTCCATGTAAAGACAAGCTCTAAAAAACCAACTCCTTGTTTTCCACTTCAGTATAAAAATATAGCACGCACACACACAAAACAGTTCCCCTGGCAATGATTCCTGCCATAAGTAAAAATAAAAAATAATTGGAAAATATTGTACGGATTAAAAAAAAAAAAAAGCTATGCATGTATAACAAAAACTGTCATTCATTCTATACTATTCTAACAGGTGGACCCACAGAGAACATTTCTAGTTATTTAATCTTGGTGTTTTATGTACTCATTAGACTTAAATTGTCACTGAACAGATTTGTTACTATAACCCAAAAATGTCTAATACTGATTCAAATATATTTTTTCAAACACAAAAGCAAATTATTACAGAATTAAGTTTGTGACTCAAGAGTTGGTTCAACAAATTAAACTTTCCAAAAACAATACATTTGTTTCCTGAGTTGGTTAAAACTCATGTTTCAACTTCACGTTACACTGCAATTAACAAAAATCACTATGCACAAAATCACAGGTTAACTACAGCATAAAAGGACATTTACAGAAGTCACCTAATTTCAATAGTACTATTTGTGTTAACGTGTACACCTTAACAAGAGTCCTAAAATATTCTTTATACATTACAAAACAAGGATTTACAAAACTTTATTTTATTTCCAAGTTAATCCATTCTAAAAATGTTGAAACATAAAAAAATACCACTTCCTAAAGTACTTTACAATAAAAGGCTAACAATCTGGCATGGAAGAGGTAAGTATATGGAAACCTGTTTTAACAGTCACAAATCAGTCGCTGGTGATTAAAGAACATTTTGTTCTTCAAAGCTGGTAGGCACTTCCACATAGCCAGAAATGTAAGGTTTCCTACCACTCCTTTTCCGTCCCATACATAAAAATATCCAATGCAATAAAAAAAAAGTAGGATAAAAGGGTGGACATATGATCAAATAAAAGCATTATCTAAAGTCTTGATTACTGTTCATCTTGTGTAAGTGTTAAGATTTTGTCCCAAAGCTTTCCTGACAAGATGGAGTTATTTGG
Source organism: Pachyramphus minor (assembly GCA_013397135.1). Taxonomy (NCBI): domain Eukaryota; kingdom Metazoa; phylum Chordata; class Aves; order Passeriformes; family Tyrannidae; genus Pachyramphus; species Pachyramphus minor. The sequence continues at coordinate 68,591 of VYXB01003695.1, forward strand.
CCTTTAAAAGTGTTAGCTGAAATACCTCCCTTTTTTACCAGTACATGTTGTTTGCTCACTGCTGTATTGCTGGTTTATGTCTGTAACAGAAACTGGCTCTAGGCCAGCCCATGGGTCCTCAAGCATTGAAGGTCTGTAATAGTTTTCCACATCATTAGACACTCTTTTCTCTCTGCCATGCGCTGTACCAAATGGAGTAGATGTCCTGGGTGATCCCTTTGGAAGAAAACCATCAGGTAAAGAAACATTCAACAGACTAATTCAAACTTAAAAAAAAGATAAATGTTTCTTTCTACTGCAGTAGAGATTTGAAGCTAATTATTAATGATCATTACTACGCCTCATTTGCATCTTCCTCAGAAAATATTAACTTTATTATTCTTTTAATTACAACTGATAATTTACTAAAATAAGAAAAAAGCCCCACAACAGACTTCTCTGTTCATATCACTCTGGCACACAGCTACAGAAAAGCTCCTCATACTGTTTTTCATAAGCTGCCTCAGTCAACAACATGTCCAAAAAAAGCTGAATTAACAAAACGGAGTTACACGCTGAGGAAGAGCTGACAATATTAATAAGAGCAGAAGTCAGATATGAAGTACTTACAGATTGAACACAGTGTTGCATAACGCAAATAGCTACAAATGACCCAAACAACTCATTAGGAAAAAAACCACATTTCAACCAAACCAGTGTTCTGTGAAATTTGAAAACAGACGGTTTTATTTTATATACAATCTGAATGGTAACCAGTGATTAAGCAGATATTGACCTTTGCACAGAACTTTTGGTTTTTGGTTTTTTGTTTTTTGAGATCAAGGATCGCTACAATTGCTTGTATAAAGCTGCTACAAGTCTGCTAACTTAAAGAGAGCTATGACATAAAGGAATGCCTATAACCATTTTGTCCTGTTAGCATCATCCATTGTTCTTCTCTTCAGATTCACTTCTCTAAAAAGTGAGGTTTTGTCTGAAGCTGTATTTATTTAAATTAATTTTGTTTTTACCACAGTTGAACAACCCAATTACAGATACACAATAGTCTCTAAACATGCCCATTGCATTCTGTATGATTAGAACAACAGGACTCCTCAAGGCTGATTCAGACTTTGTAAAGTAGGGTAAAAACACATGATTAAGGGCTGTTTCCTCCTCTTACCCCCCCCAACTCCTGACTTTTTGGATCAGCAGTGATGGTATTTGAATTTGACTAATAAGCCCTTACTGAATCTACATAAATAGATAACACGAAACAATTTCTGGGTAAAACAGAAATGGTGCCATACAGCGAAGCCCCCTGTGTTTAGCCAGAAGAATAGATTTCACTCAAACAGCTTGAACCTATTTCTGCTCATACGCTCCTGTGGCAGGAACATTTATTTTGGTTCCAGCAAGAACTTTTCTAGAACTCTTAAAGCTTGATGACAATGGATATGGGACCAAATGTCGGAACATCCATGTCTTATTTAGAGGGCACTTGTTTCTAATGATTCTTTGTAGTTAGGTTATATGATTATCTCAAAATAGAAGAATTATTTTATTGCATCAAACCCCACAAGGGTCAGAGAGAATCACCTCAGACTACATCTAAAAACCTTCTAAGGGACATGGAGTTTTCTTAAGTTGCCATGAACTAGCAAAAGTGACGTTTACGTTAAACCCTCACATTTAGTAGTGAAGCAGTAGTACACAGGGCATTCTGCCTGAAAAAACACAAAACTTCACCACCTCTAAAACACCACATTTAAGGAAGACCCAGTAACTTTGACAATGTATAACAGTTTGAGTGTGGAGTTTATTTTATGCTATTTCTAATCTCCAGAACACAAAGCTCAGCTGACATAATGATCTGCAGTATTCAGTGAAGGAACAAAATAATCCAATTGTAAGGCTCATTTGTATGGGTTTATTTAATAATATTAAATTTCACTACAATATGATGCAGGTCATCAGTAACACTGACATTTTAGCACGTCTGAAATCTAGGAAATGTATTATTATGTAATACAAGACTGACAGACTTTAGTAAGTGTTAAATTTAAGCATGTAGACTATTTAAGTCTAGAATGCTAGTCAACATGTGCTTTTCACCCCCCTCTGTATTTTTCTAGGCCTGTGGAAAAGGAAAATTGCCCTACCTGTAGAAATTAAACCATTCTGTGCAAGAGACACTGTTTGACACCAAAGATACCTTAAAAAAACTTTCTATTTTGCTGTCACTGATGCCAACAGTCTTTTCTCACTTAACTTTCCTTAAAGAAACAGTCAATCTGTTCTCCATACTTTTTCTCCAGATGAAAAGTCTCTCTCTAGAGTAGAAAACAACATCTTTTGGTGCTACTTACTAACACGTTACTGAGCTGAGTAACACTGCCTTGAAAATGGGAACAGTTACTCCCTTTATCAGCTTTCTTCACCTGATGTCACTATAGCTGCTGGCATACACATAAAACGTGAAAATCACAACTGTACCATTTCAAAAGATTGGGGTTTGTTTTTTTTTTTTTTCCACTTTCTGTAGTAATTTTTGATCCACACCACTAACTAGCTACTGCTACCAGTTAGTTCACTAATTCCTGCTGAGTGCAGAAAAAGAAACATTACCACTAAGTGAAGTCTAAGAGGAGATATTAAAGAATTACAACAAACACAGAATCATAGAATGGTTTGGGTTGGAAGGGACCTTAAAGATCATCTAGTTCCAACCCTCCTCCAGTGGGAAGGTACACCTCCCACTAGTCTGGGTTGCTCAAAGCCCTATCCAGCCTGCCTTTGAACATTTCCAGGGATGGGGCATCCACAACTTCTCTGGGCAACCGGTTCCAGTGTCTCATCACCGTCACAGCAAATAACTTCTTCCTAATATCCAAGGTAAATCCATTCTCTTTCAGTTTTAAAGCCATTCCTCCTTGTCCTGGCACTACAGGCCCTTGTTTTCATGACCGTGTATTCACAAAATATAAAGCAGATGCATGCCTGTGGAAAGACCAGAAAGTGCTGCAAACTATTGGCCACATAAGGTTAAGTCACCCATTTCAGGAAAAACAAGCTCTCTATGTTTTTCTTTGTGTTTTCTGCTCATTTCAAAAAATGAAAGTCTGCAAGCACAAAATGAGCACAGAATGCCAATGACATGACAATAATGGAACACTGAGGTAAACATAAACTGTCTTTTGGATTTTCTGATGAGATTTTAAAGACCACTTAAGACTTCCTTCTCAAAAGTGACTGCAGCATCACAGATTTCAAAAGCACTGTAGTTCTCCTAACAAGAGACACCTACAGAAGAGAGGGGCAGTATATACACGGCTTACAAAGAAATCTGATGCTTAGAAAATGCAAAGAGGCCTTCTACCTGAATCTGTTCATGGCCTCGTGGACAGACGTTCTTGTCCACACCAAAGAAAATGGGGACTTGTGGTTTATGAGACTTCCTCCCTCTGTGATTGCTTCCACCGCCCCACCCCAGAAAAACAGCCCTTGTGGATGCTCATAAAAGCACACACAGACATTACTTCAGTCCTATGCAGAGCTACAGACATCAATAATCCTTTGAGTCTTTCAAAGCATCACCATCAGGGTAACGCTCCTAAACTACTCACAAAGTTTACATAAACAAAGGGGAGAGGGGATAATGTGACCAGCTGAGACTGGATTCAGACTTCCACCTTCTTTATGCTGGGTTTCTTACATCACAAATGAGCCTATGGGACTGTTCCTGTCCATGGGTCCTGACATGAAACAGTTCTGACTATAACTAGAGACAAAAGGATTCCTGCATCTTCTTCTGCTCAATTATTTTAAGGCAGGCTTTGAAAAAGCCACTTAATTGAAGAGCCAAAAGTGATCTTTTGAAGGGAAATTAGACATCGATGACGTAAACTGTCCCTCCAGAATCTGCAGCAGAAATACCACATCCTTGGCCTTTTTCACAGGTACAAAGGTTAAGCTTCCACACCAGGAGAGTCTTTGCTATTGTGTTGAAGAATATGTATAAAGCTCAGAACGATCCCCTTCCACCAACTATGAGATTCCTGTACGATAGTTAACTGCATCACAAAAAAGTAACAAAATACCATTTCTGAATGGAAATACAACAATGCAGTGCAGGCACCTTAAGATTTTACTAATCTCTATTAAGATTTGACTTCACTCTAATCCTTGAAGTGTCAGTAAGAGCACCTGCACCTGCTTCTGCTTGTACTGCACTTGCCATCTGTTAGACTTTTGAGGCTTCTGTAATAGTGCATAAAGCCAGTTATGTACATAAAATTGGTACCATCCCTATGTGCACTGCCAGTCACATGCCACAACAAACCCACCTGGATAAAAGGCAAAACCCACAGAACCAGTTGGGAATGACTCTCAGGAAAACTACTTTTTATAAACAGAAGCTTTCAGTGTGCAATGCAAAGACTTCAAAATGATAGTCTATTATCCCAACAGGTGCTCTCATTTCTGCTTAAAGGAGCCTCAGCTTAATTCTCTTTAATAAGCACTCCTGTTCTGTAGCCGTGTCTCAGAAAGCTCTGGGCGTGGACAGGGTGTGGATAGGGAAGCTCCCATGATGTAACAACTCAGGCAAAGTAAAAGCACATAGTGCATCGAAGAAAACTAATCAAAGGGAGGCATGTACAGGAAAAAGAGGCGTTTGCTGCAGTGCTTAATTCTCTATCTTCACATGCCAGAATATGAAACAGAAAAGCTGCACTTTCGTCAGCCCTCGTGTCTTCACAACAGCCCAGGCCCGGAGCCCTCTTCCCCTTCCTGATCTCACAGATGCTTGAGCTGTGCTCTCTCCGTCCTCTCTGCTGCGGGGGGAGGGAACACTGATCTTGTTCAGTGCCGTGCAAGTCCCGCTCTTCACTGAAAATCGTGCTGGAGCGGGCGGATGCTGCGCTCAGCGTGCTCTCCCCAGCAGGCTTTGCAGCGGCAGCAGCTCCCTCCCTCCCTCCCCGTGTCCCTCTCCGCCCTGCCCCATACCTGGAAGTGCCTCTGGAAGCCCCCGGGCGAGCGCTTGTGCTGCGACGGCAGGTGTAGGGGCGCCCCGGCCGGGGACGCGCCGCCGTAGGGAGCCGGGTACCGGGGGCTGACGCTTTGCGACCTGCGCGGGGTCTGCGCCCCCGGCGAGGGGCTCCCGAAGCGCCCCTGGAACCCGGGCCCGCGGGGCGAGAGGCCGCTGCCGTACGGGCCGGGCCGGGGCCCGTAGGGCGGCGTGTGGTGGGGGCTCCCGTAGCCCCGCGGGGAGGGCGGCAGGGGCCCTCCGCCGGAGGGGGGGCTCCGGAAGCCGCCGCCCGCGTAGGGAGGTGTGGGCGCGCGGAACCCCGGCCGGTACATGGCCGGGAATGGCCGGGACGGGACAGGCCAGGGCTGGCAGCGCCGACAATGGAGCCTGCGCAATGGCGACGCCGCGCCAACTCCTTTCCCTTCCCCACGCCTTTTCCCCGCCAGGCGGCCCGAAGGTTCCGGCCTCCAAACGTTCCGGGCCGGGAAAAGCGACGCGCCGTCCATCCCACCTGGAAGTGGGAGAGTGCGAGTTCAGCTCGTTCAGCCTCTTATAGCGATCTGTCACGCCGACCCTGAGGCATTCTGTGCGTCTTCCAGACGAAGAGGAATAATCTGGAGTAAGACAGTCTGGGGAGACGCGTAGCAGCCGCGCCTGGTATCTCAGGCGGTGAAAGCCCTGGTGCTGTGAGGGAACACCCGCGGTTCCACGGCTACAGTGAACACCGACGAAATGAACTGTGGTAGGCGCGCTAGGGCAGTCCCCATTGACAGCACATACAGTGACGTATTTAAAGAGCACTTTAATGGAAAGGGTTTGCTTTACAGTGAGTTCGAACTGCCAGCAATTCAGTGCAGTAGTAGCTCAGGCAAAGACTCACTCACACAAACTCTGGGCAAAACCGGAGGAGGACAACCTCATATTTAGCAGTTGTTGGACAGTGTTATTAACATTCCTGCTCTGTTCTCAGGTATATTAATGCAAATCCTCAACAACTCTGTACAAAAAAAAAATAATAATGACTTTTTTTTTATTTCCATCAGCACTGCTTGGTTTTAGGATATTGCAACATATGAAAATTAAAGAGGGCTTTCAGAACAGCACAGAACACAGGTTAACCATTAAAATAAACAGAATGTTTCTGTGTTTTATATACGAATCTTCCTTTTGTTTGGCTTTAAACAGTTGTTTGGGGTTTGCTTTGGGTTGACTTTTTTTTCAATGGTAACAACTAACTTTATATTCTCAGTGAAATCAGCTCTCCACAACGTTATAAAATTTTCCCGTGCAAAATGAGACAATATCCTTGTAATTCTAAAAGGGAAAGAGATGAAACCTGCTCACTTAAATTTTTTGCTAATCCTTTTGTCTAGAAGACCAATTTTCTATCTGTATAGTAACAAACAAGGAATGCCATGTTTACACAAGACAGTTTATCAACATAAGTTACAAATTTGTCTGATTGGTCTCATTCCAAAAAAGGACAGCTTCATTGAATTCAAACCCTTTTCACACCAAACAAATTTAGAAATACATAGTGTTATGTACATGTTGAGTTATACTGGGATAATTTTGCTGATTAATTTCCTCTTGTTGACAAATCCAAATTACTTCTAGGATTTTAAGCATCCATGTCATACTTGACATTTCACATAGCATGTTCAGTCAACAAACCTGTAATGTAGAAGATTTTCTGTGCTCTTCCTCAGAATTCTGACATGCAACATTTCTTAAGCCTGTGCTATTCATAAAGCTTGTGTTCAAGCTGTCAGAAGTTTCAGCTACTCTTGAAATGCAACTGTTGTCTTATCGTCACATTGTATTTCTCATAAATAAATGCTGAAACTGTGCACAGGCTTTTTTCATCCTTTTAAAGAGCAAGAAGACACTACGGTGTTCCTGCTCTGTCCTAAAATAGGACTAAGAAGAGTTACAGCGTACTTCACTCAGAGATGAACTGCTTTAAGGTCAATTCAAGCCAAGCCTTTCACAGTCATACCCAACTGAAGATGCAGCTTACAATGTAAGTAATATTGTACCTTCAGTGAAGAATTGAGATGAAGGATCCACCTGGTGCCAGCGAGCGGATATAATGGCATCCAGTGTTGCTGCCTACCTTGGTAAGTGCGGAAAACCTTTCGCGGGGTGGCGGGGGGGAGCAGGTTTTTTACTTTTTATTCCTTCTTGGCAATGTCGCATGTCACAGTCTGTACGCCGAACTGGAAGTACAAGCTTCCAGATCAGCAGGATTCCTGCTGCAAACATCTGCAAAGCGCCTTCCTGCTTTTTAAAGTCCATCCGGGAATGCTTTAGAGGAGAGGAGAGGAGAGGGGAGGGGAACCATCCCGCCGCTGCAGTGGAGGAGGGAACACGTCAGCTGGGACCAGGACCGCCGGCGCGGGCGCGCCTCGGCGGTCCCGCACACTTTAAGGCTGCCCCGAGTGCGGGAGAGGAAGGGAAGGGGGCGCTGGCAGCGGCGCCTGCGCCCAGGCTGTCGGTGGTGGCTCCAGTAGCGGAGATGCTGCGCGCCGCGCTGGGAAAAGGGAGCGGGCGTTGCGGCGGGCTCTGGAGGAACCCGTGCTCCGCAGCTGTCGGCGGCAGCGCCAGAGCCCCGAGCGCTGCCTCCGCCTCCCCCAGCAGCGGCAGCGGGGCTCGGAGCAGAGGCGCTTCCCCGGCAGGTACCCGTGCCATGCTGTTCCGTGCCGCGCCCTCGTCCTACTCCTCCTCAGCCCCCACCCCCCCCTCCCCTTACCGCGTTGAGACCCCCGGCCGTGTAATCTGCCCGTGGCTCTGGGGCAGTGCGGCTGTGGCGGGGCTCAGAGCTGCTTCGCTTTGTGGCGGGGGCGGGGGGACACGGACGCGGGACACCTGCGGGGCGGGCGGCGGACGGGGGCACTTGGCAACCGCGCTGGTGGCGAGCGCAGCAGCCCCTGCAGCCTCGAGGGGCTTCCTGCGGGTGTCCCAGCGGGATCACCGCGGCCGGACTTTGCCCGCGGCCGTGCGCGCTGTCGGAGGGTCCGGAGCTCTGGGGGCACGGAGCGTGTCGGCTCTCGGGGCAGCCTCGGCTCGTGGAGGCGGGGGAAGTGCCAGATGCCCGGTTTCAGGCCTGATTTTTTTTCAAAGGTTACAAAAGTCTAACTTCGTACAGGTGTGCTTTTTTTTTTTTTTTTCCCTAAATATAGGAAAATAAAGCTAAGCTGCAACAAAGTAATTCTTCTCTAGCTTCTCGTTTCTCTGTTGTTTAGTGACACAGAAAAATAGTAACAATAGCATTGATGACATTAGAGTCGAAGGAAATTTGCAGTTCTTTCTCCCACGATGAAAGTACTAAGTGTGTGCGTTAGAATGTACCCATTGATCGTGAATTAATCCACAGTAATGATGGACTTGATTATAACTTGGATAAAGTAAAAAATATTGATTGTGCAGTCAAAATAGAGACAACAGATTTGAGGAGCCATGTCCTCTGGAATTGAATGTAATTAGAATGAGATCTGTTAATTTGCATTGATGCAAAAATGTGTTAATTGGCTCTCTTGTTGGTGCCCTCTTCTGTCACTTAAAAGCATAAAGGAAATCTTTTGGGAATATGACATGAAAATTAATTTCTGTTCTGCGTTTGTTCCTTACTGATACTGTAAGGTTAGGCCAACCTTTGGACAGCTTACTGAACTTAACTAAAGAGTATAAATCATATTAAGAGTGACAGGTTTGATTTATTCTTTATCAAAGTTATTTATAAAAGATACATGTGACAGTCCAATTCCGAGTAAATTCAAGCATCATGGAAATTGAGAGTTTACATATAGGATATGGTTAGAGCAGGGAGAGTAGATTTTTCTTTCAGTCATCAAGTTACTGCAATAATTAAAAGCAAAAATATAAGAGAAAATGTGAGTTCAAATTTTTAGAAAATTTAGACTATTGAGCCAGAATTCAAACAAAAAACTATGGGGGGTACACGCCCACTTTGAAAGCTAGGGATGAAAGGAAAAAAACGCCAACAATTAACAAAAAAAAATCCCAGGAGGTATTTCTAGCTAATACTGATAAATTCTGATCTTTGTGTGTGTTTGTGATATGGTTTTCTTTCTTTATGTTCCTACAATAGATAGCATTCCTGTACTCAGGATCGGTGTACTGGAACTGCTACTTCTCTGATAGTCAAAACACTTTCTATTGTAATTGTTTCAGCAAATTAGTGACTTGCTGAAATGCAAATCTAGGTCCTATATATTTGGTTTGTGAGCATTTGTGCTCTTCTAGTCTGAAGAAACTAACAGGTCTATTATTTTCCTCAGATTTTCCAAAGGAAATTTTTTATCTCTCCTCTTTCTTGCATTTCTTCATTATTGTGGACATCTGTTATTTATTGGCATTAAAAAAAAAATCACAATAGTCTGTTTCTCTCCAAGGCAACGGTTGTGCTCTCCTATTCTATTCCAACTATGGAAGGCTCTTAATCCCTGAATGAAGTGTTAGATGATGCCATAATGTGAGTGATAATAATTAGTAAGAGTTCATCAGTTTTAGTTATGCATAAATTCATAATTACAGCCTAATCTTAATGTTTTATAGGCTTGAGAAATATCTTTATGGATTCCTGCAACTCTGCTGCAGGTAGTGAACCTAAATATTGGCTCAGGATGAGAATGGGTGAGCCATTAAGTAATAAAGTGCAACTCTAAAAGGCATGGAAATAGAGGAAGGTGAACTTTTTTTTTTTTTTAACTGAAATTCTATATATTTTTACCTTTGGGGAGCTGTGGTCTTCAGCAAAGCTGTTTACGTATTTTCGGTAAACAGAGTAATGTCGCTGTGAAGCAAATGGTGCACCTGGCTTGATAAGACTGAGGTTCTACTTGAGGGCTGGTGGCGTTTACCTGGCACAACTGTTTTCCAACACCTGGAACTCACAAAGGTGTGCAGCACTGAAGAGAGGTGGCAGCCTAAAGGCTTTGAAAGTGCAAAACACATGGCCATTACTAGATAGGCATGTTTTCACAATACTGCTTGGTCTGCACATTGTATTAAAATCCAAAACTTTAGCTTGTTTAGCAGAAATCTCCCAGGAGTAATCAGTAATAATGGAGGAAAATTTCATGAAGATGAGTAGTGGGATGCAAGTGTACCCATTAAGAACAGTACAGTTAGTGAAAATATTTTAACAGAAGTCTTGAATACCCAGTGCTGCCTTTTTTTTTTTTTT
>VYXB01003695.1:78845-90534 GCA_013397135.1 Pachyramphus minor
TGGTTTGATTCACAGAATATGTGGAGTTGGAAGGCAGCCTATAAGGATTATTGAGTCCAAACCTTATACCTGCATAGGACTGTCCCCGAGAGTCACGCCATGTCCCTGAGAGTGTCATCCAAATGCTTTTTGAACTCTGTCAGGCTTGGTGCTGTGACCACTTCCCTGGGGAGCCTGTTCCAGTGCACAACCACCCTCTGGGTGAAGAACCTCTTTCTAATATCCAGCTTAAACCTTCCCTGACACAACTTCAGGCCATTCCCTCAGATCCTGTCACTGGTCACCACAGAGAAGAGACCTGCCCCTGCTATTCCCCTCCCGAGGAAGTTGTAGACTGCAATGTCTCCCCTCAGTTTCCTCTTCTCCAGGCTGAACAGACAAGTGACCTCAGCTGCTACACCCTCCCCTCCCTGTGTTTTACATCTTTCTCTTACTTAGACATGCATCAGAGATGCATACCACAAGTTAGTGTGTGTAATTTTTGTGGTGTTACTGGATAAGTGCATTATTTTATTTCATTTGTGTGTGTGATATGAGACCACTTCCACCACTAATGAAATTACCATCCACACAGGGTGATGAAGTATTTGTGTCCCCAGCCTGCAATTGAAGACACTGAGTGAGAAGAAGAAAGAATAGTTGGCCAATCTGTGGTCCAGACTGAGAGATTGCTTGCTCTGTCTGTGATGTTTATTGCTATTGCTGCTGTTTCTTAGAGCTGGTCATGTTGGAAGGGGTGAGGTAAAGGAGGAAAAGCATTGTGATTTCCTAGTAATTATCTTGCATGTGCAGCTGCCAATGAAAGGTAGAGTATTTTCTTGGTTTATATGTTCCCTCTTAAGTTTTGTAACCTTTTTTTTTAATGGGGATAATATTTTTTTTGTGGTGTGATTCAAGTGGATAGGTCTACATAGGTCAAAACACTTCGTGAGGATACTGTACTTCACATTGGCCTACTACTCATTACTTTTAGTTTGTGTCATTCTGATGTTCCTTGCTAGTGCTTTTATTTTATATTTCTTCAGATTAGCCTTTAAAAGCTGTTTGAGTGTTTGTGGAGGGCACATATAAAAATATTTCTGTGAAGTAGCTTTATTGTAGAATGGCCATGTTGTTAGAATATGTTCTGAAATGTCACCATAAGGTTTTCCAACTTTGAAAGGCTTTACTAATGTAACATACTTCTAATAATCAGCTTGTTCAGAAAACTTTATTATCCTGTATTTGGGGAGAGAGATGAGGGGACAGTGTCATAGTAACAATGTTTCAGACAACCAATGAGAAACGCTCCTGAATTTTATTTTAAGATAAAAGTCACTGTTTTCTGTTTCTTGTCAGGTGCTAGTAATGTAAAGCCATTGGATGGTGTGAAAATTCTTGATTTAACAAGGTTTGTGTTTTGTATGTAATTTGGAACAGTGTGTCTAGATGCAAATATTCTGTTTGGAAAAACTAAGGAAACAATATTTCTTTAATTTTACAGGGTGCTTGCAGGACCCTTTGCCACAATGAATTTGGGAGATCTAGGGGCTGAAGTTATCAAAGTGGAAAGACCAGGTAAGATTTCTATTTGTCCATTTTAGATATAATAAGAATGTGGATTGGCTTAACAAATAGTTGTTTATGTGTTTTAAGTAATATATGAATGAAAATGCAACATTGAAAACTTTTGAAAATATTTCAATAGACAATACTATGTTTATTTCTTGATGGTGTGCTTTTGATGACAGTTTGTGAATGGTATTGTGCTAAGTAATAGCTGTTTTCAAGTTTGAGGAATGTTTTTTATCATGGTAACTTTCTGTCATGTTAGAGAACTGGTTATTAGTAGGTTTGTTTAGCTTATACATGTATGATCTATTTCCTTTAAGCTTAACGTTGTGCTCCATGTGTGTGTGTTTTGGTCAGAAATAGTCTATGTCTATATTTAGAAATGAGGTAAGAAGGTTGAAGTTGTAAGGTCAAGTGACTTTTTTAGGTATTAATATACAAAACAGTACTAAGTCATCACTTCCTAAGTGCCTTATTGCCTTGCTCGAAATGAAATTGATTTTGTTTGAATTATTTGGACTTCAATTTTAAATTGAGCTTGTGAATGCTTATGCGTATGGTGGGGTGTTTGTTGTAACATGGTAAGAAGGTTAAAGCAGGGTTTTAAGTGCATGCAAAATTTACGAGCACACAAATCCTTCCAGCAGTTAGTTACATAATAGTAATGGAAAAGGTGATTTGCCCATTTGAGAATTCAGAATCTTCATCTCAGTTCCCTCTGAGCAAAAGTGTGGTAGATAATTTGAAATAGGAATACATCTGACTACTCAGGATTAAATTACTGATAAAATGACAGGCACTTTAATTTTGGAAACAGAAACTCGACCTTCTATTTTCATGTTAGGTGTTACAAGGAAGAAAGGTAGTAGGAGCATTTAAAACAGAGATGTTTTTTCTTGGCACTGCTTTTCTGTAATAATATACAGATCTAGTGGGCTTGTCAAGGATTTTGACTGGTAGAATACAAGGTGACCTGGCATACTATATCAGCTGTCTCCTGGAGAAAGTTTTAATATTCTAGTACAGTTTCAGTTTGTTAATTAAACATTACCTTGTTGGAGAAAGGTAATGTTGGAGAAAGGTAATGATTATTTTTCTTCATAATCATGCAAAGTGAACAACAGTTATCTTCTGCATGAGATAGTTGTGTCTTTAAAATCCAGGATTTGGTATTTCTGCATAGAGATGAGAGTTCACTGGAAAAGGGAAATTTCTGAATTTGAATGAAAATTTTCATTCTGGTGCTGAAAGTGTCAGATTAAAAAACTTTGAGTGTGTGTTTTCAGATGCAGAAACTTCTGTAGCTCTTTCTGACTGGACTCTGTAATTTGTTTCTATTTTCTGTAAGGCAGGATTTCTGGTAGAGCTGAAGATGGGGCATTGCACTAGCTATAGCAAGTGCTTCTTTTTGTTTCTGCAGCATGAAGCTTAATCAGTTGTTTTCTATCAGTGGTATCTTGATGTTGTGTCTGGAGTGTTTCAGGAATAAGCTTATTGACCATGTGCACTCTGTGACTTGGTCCAGGCAAGAGCTTCTACTAAATTCTTCTACATTGCCTGAAAGCATTGCATTGGAGCTCTGCTTTAAGTTAAAACAAACAAACCACCAAAAGAAACCCAACTCCTCTCTTCCTGCCACCCTCCACCCCCCAGAAAAACCCCTCTAAAAAAACCCAAACAGCCAAACTAATAACCCACAAATAAAAAAAAACAACCAAAAAACCTGCAAATACATTGGTGCTGTGTGGCTGTATTAGTATTTTAAAGACTAAGTGTAATCCCAGCACTAGCAAACACTTTGCTCACTTTGATTAGTTACATTCACTTTTAAGTGGGTTTTGATATAAATAACTGAAAATATATATTTTAAACTACTATTTGTCCTTCCTGCTAGATGAAGCTTAGGTGATTTAAATGGGATGTTGGAGGAAAGCTTTTTATTCTTTTTATTTGTTGGCAGTGTGATACTGGAAAACTATGTGCTGGTATTTCTTTCAGGAGCTGGTGATGATACAAGAGCCTGGGGCCCACCTTTTGCTGGGACAGAAAGTGTTTACTTTCTCAGTGTCAATAGAAATAAAAAGGTAAATAGAGGGTGGAATTGAACATTAGCCTAAATTTTCTGTAACTGCAACTGAATATATAGAACTTCCCAGCTGGATTCTTAACATATATATAATGAAGCAATAGTTACATTGGCCTTAAGTTATGATGAATAAATTTGAGAAGAATAACCAAGGGTGCTTTTGAACAAAAGAGGCTGCAAATCTCTGGTATGGTGCTGTGGGCAGCTGAGGCAAATTCAAAAATCGAAAGTGCTTGTTTCAGTCTTCAGTCGCTGGTGCAACTTGACTGAAAACAAAACTTGCTGACAATAACAGTTATTTTAATCAAATGAGTCTTTTTTTCAGGTGCATCAGCTCAGCTGACCTGTGTCAGCTGGCACCTGGAACTGAAGGAGTGCTGGCATTATACCACAGTGGGGTTGGCTAAAGGTAGCTTGCGAAGCTTCGGAGTTAACGTGAAGTTTCGTGACATACCTGAATTGTTTAGTGGCTTGTTGCCATTGAAACAAATGTTTCTTCTGTCCCCATGTGTATTTGCAGTCCTAAGTCTTGTGCAAACATATGGTGAAGAGACTGCACATCTGTCAGACTTGTTTCAGACCTTGTCTGATCTGGTGAGACAGTTCAGCTTGCTCTACAGAGAGAATTTTTTTTTTTTTTTTGCAGAAGAAGGTGGGATATATGTTACAATTTACTTGTCCAGATTGGTGTGAATTTGACTGTTGGTTATGTTAGAAGAGGCTTATGATCACCAGAAGGGCTTTCACAAAAATTACTGTTGTATTTTTTTTTAATCCCCAGAGTATAGCTATCAACATAAAGGATTCAAAAGGAGCCAAGCTAATCAGAGAGGTAGGTTTTGACAGTGTGCAAAGTGTGCCTATTTTTTATTGTTGTTATCCTGAGTAAGAAAGATTAAACTCTGCATTTCAAGTATTAATTTGATGTCCGATAATTAAAAAAAATGTATGTACACAGTTGATTTGGTAAATTACGGTATATAGCTTATATGCTTTTGGACTCAATGATCAGTGTAACTTCTAATGATTTTAGATATAAAAATTGCACAAAAATGTCATCAAAGTCATCAAATGAAATACTGACAGGAAAATGGTCTAATAGCCTATTGCTTTCCTCTTACTGCTGCTGTATTTGATCTTGCTTACTACTTCATTAGACAGATACAAGATGGACTGATCTTTTGATGTCAGTGAGCAGTTGAGAAAGAGGAGATACTGTGCTCCAGTATTTGAAGTTTTTTGAATGTTACAGTGTATTCGTGACTTTAGTAGCTGTATATCTTTCTGAGAAATATTGTCCTTAGATCAAACTTAGTATTTGTTTCTTTTTCAGTGTTTGACTTCTGGGTCTTTTAGGGGTGATCCATTTTTTCTATTTAAAAATTAATAAAAGCATCATATTTCCCATTCTGTGAAACTTGGGCTGTGTTATCCCTTTATTATCTGTTGAGGAATATAAGACCTGCTACTTGCTAGTGCTGTGTTTTAAGCCCTGCAGTACTAACAGCTGGCTTCTGTTACTGTTTGTTTCAGTGTCAGTTCCAATTAGTTTTTCAGGGTGAGAGTGTATGTGCCATGCAATAAGTGGAATTTGTCTGGTAGTAGTTTCTCTTGGGAATATTCCATGGAATGGAAATAGATTAAGTTTTCTGATACTTGTGACTTGTTAGCTATGTAAAACGTAATTCATATGGAAATGTTTAGAGTTTATAAGTTGAGGATCCTGGAAAGCCTTTTATTTTTGCAGAACAGAACCATTTATTGTTGATTTCTTAAAAAGTTGTGTTTATCTTCTAAAATAATTTAGAAACAGAAACTGTCATTAGGTATAATTTTTCATGGTGTAATACAGATGTCTTTTTTGATAAACTAGTCATATTCTAAGTAAGGGCTATAAAAATTATTCCTCTTGCATAAGAATAATAATTAGTTGTTTGACCTTTACAAATGGTGAAAGAAAAACTACTCTGTGCAGTGTCCACTGATTACATGTGTGTGGGCTCACACGTGTGTGAGGTGTTCGAAGAGTTAAAGGCAGCTGGTCTATGAGTCAGGATGAGGTGGAGGAAAAAATCAGCATCATCTGTTAAATATTTACCCCACTAGCTGTGAAAATGAGATTTCCTGTGACAGATAGTCAAACTCTTATAGTTTGTACCCTTTAATAAAGTTGCTTTAATCATCACTATAGATTTCTGTTCCTTAAATCAATGGCTTCCCTATCTGTGATACAGCAACACTGTGAACTGATGAGGCATTACTTAGATGTCACTCTACTTGTGGAGTTGTCAATCATTCTGCTTGATTTAGGGTGATATATTTTGAAAGCACTTGGTGCAGAGGTCTTAACATTCCATTACACATCTCAAATGGAGCTCCTATTTGAAGTTTTGTCAAAAAGTATGTGTAAAGGGAAAGTTACCTATCAGGCTTTTGTTTCCCATTGTCCTACTATATCAGCACAGATGTGTATAGAATTAAGATTGTTCAGTATTGTATTTGTTACTACAAAAAGTAGTATTCATGTCTGTAAAGTAACTGATGACAGGCAGAAATTCAAGTTTGTGACAGTGGTTCCTCATCTTAAATATGAATTTTCTCCGAGCCTAAATACTACAAAGAAATGTAACAAGGCATATTTTTCTTTTAAGTAAGAAAGGTAGCATGGTTATAATAGATTGTATTTCCCTTTCTCAGAAATCTTACATAGGTAGATGAGGGCAAATCTCAGTCTAGCATTGTGTTAAAAACAGGACTGGTGAGTCTTCAGCTGTATGACACAGCACAAACTTGATAATTCAGTCAGTAATATCAAGTGAGCTGAAGAAATATGTTAATCAGGAGTCCTAGTTGCCTTTCATCCTTTGGCATAGCGCTACAAAATATTTTTACAAGGGTCTGTTCTTTCATACGTGATGAGGTGATTTCCACAAAATTATTCTTGGGTCTTTTCTGTTTCTTTATTCTGTGTCACTTGTAGCCCTGTTCTTCCTTCTGATGTTTTTGGCTCACTGTTAACTGCCTTCCAAATATTTGTATGTCTTCCTGAATGAAAATATTTTTTTTTCTCTTCAGTGATGGCATGTGCACCAGCCCCATACTTTGGCATCCTTTTGTAGTAATATGGCTCAGTATGTCTTAGAACGTTATTCAAGAGTTATTGTCAGAAGCTCATTTTAAGAACCTTGAGGATACTTTTCTCCTGTGTATTTAGCCTTAACTAATTAACTTATCTCTTCATGAAGGACTTGGGAGACTTTAGTTGGCTGGGAGCTGATGGCACTTCTTCTCTTCCACTACTTTTACTGATGGGTCAATGCATCTCATTCATGCTTTCTTACTTGATAAAGCAAACTATTAAAACAAATACACACATATATGCACACACACACAAAAATATGTGTATATATATATGTTTATATGTATGTGTATGCACATTCTCCTCTGTGGTGTTCTTGTGAAAACGAAAACACACGCCCCACGAAAAAACCTCCAAGCAATTAACCAAAAAATGCCAATAAAACCTCAAAGAAAACTTCCCAAAGGTATGTACAGTTTATTTAATGAAGTTAGTAGCATCATTACTTGTTATTCAATATAATGACTACTTTGGCATGAATGATGCCGGTTTTTATTTCCTGAGGCATAGATGTTGAGCATGTCTGTTCCTATCTGGAATAGATAGTATTCCAACTCAGGTCTGTGTTGTAGCACTCTGTTAGATGACGTTAAAATACAAGTGATATATTTAGAGGATTTGTGGTGCATAAAGTGTGACGTTTCAATTGACAATGGACTTCAAACCCTATTGAGACTGAAAATTCCTTTGAATCTTAAGACCACACGGTTCATTTGGATCTGAGTCTAAATCCATTTTCCACAATGGCAGAATTGTGGGTTCAGTGAGCATCAAAAGAAGTACCATGCATAGAATGCTGTGTTTATGCATTAAAGTCTGTTTCCAGGTGCCATGAAAACTTTAGCTGTAGAGCTGATGCTGCACTTGTAGGATGTCTTGAAAATTCATTTCTCTGAGAGTATATACCCTGCTAAACTGGGCCCAAGTCATTGTATCGTCACTTAGCACTGTTGTCATCCCATGTATGTTACCAAATCCAGAGGTATAGTGCTCACCATGTAACAGAACTGTGTGTCGTGCTTTCTTCCTCAGTGGTTTGTAGGAGATGATGGTTCTTCAATATGAGATGGACAACAACTTTCAAACCATCTCAGCTCTTACAATCGCTATAATTTGCATGCATTAAAAAATCACGGTGAAAGCAATACACAATTTGTAACCAGTTTTGTCCTTTGAATGGATAAGGCTAAGGTTGTAGCATTACCGGTTTAAAAAGTATTTGCATGTGAACTGCGATGGATTTAAATAGAAAATAAAACCTCTCTAACTTTATTTTTCATAAAGGCGTACTATTAAAACCTAGCAGCTTGTCGCAGTTATATTTCCCTAATTAAGGATCTGTTTCTTATTTCACTTTAGAACTACAGGTCCTTGACATAGCCATGTTAAAAATACTTAATAACATATTTTAAAATGCACCTTTACCATATGCCACATGTAGTTACTGTAAATGTTATTAATGTTTCTTCTGTGCATCAAATTAAGCTATTTATAAGTTGAATGCTTCCTCGTCTGAATAAGAATCAGTTTCTTCTGTCTTTCCTGTTAAATATTTGGAGACTTGGCAGCTTCTTTGGCCTTAAATTCAGCTGAACAGCCGTCAGGCTAAAACAAAAGTGCATGTGATTGCTGTTATGATGACACTAGTTTATAGAAGCTGGTCGTGTAATCAATGATTTGAAAATGAAAAAAAGTAAAATTATTTTAAGGTAGAAAAGAAGTGAAGGATGAAGATACATTCTTTCTACCCCCTTTTTCTCAAGGTAAGTGCAAGTATATAGGTGAAGATTGTTCTGTAAACTGTTGTCAAGCCACAGGAAATAGATGCGATAATATCACATCAATGTGTAATATCACAGTTTTGTGTTATCACTTTAGGATTTTGACAGTCTTCTTTCTAGATATGCAGCATCTCTAATATGTAGTTTGCAGAAATGCACAGTCTAAAAGGCAAAAAAATATCTCTAGGCTTCTAAGTTCTCTCTTATTAGAAAGACTGGAGCCATTTTGATTAGTGAGTTTTTAAAATTAAGTTACATAATACATAGGAATGTATTGAACATTTGGAAGCTAATTAACAAATCTTACTCATCCTTTTCTTTTCTAAAGCTTGCAGCAGCATCTGATGTTTTTGTGGAAAACTACATCCCTGGGAAACTGGCTGAAATGGGTTTAGGTTATGAAGACATTAAAAATGTTGCTCCTCACATAGTGTACTGTTCAATAACAGGTAATTTTTTTCAATTGTGTTCAGTTATTTTCAATTGTGTTCATGATTTCCTTTATTCCAGTCAAAGTGTTATAAAAGTCTTGATTACTTAGAATTATGTTATTTTGATGTCAGTTAAGATAAATTGAAGAATAATGAGTTTGTTCAATTCAAAAACAGGTATAGAAAAACTGGGAGGCAGCAACCATGTCAAAAGTTTACAAGTTGTTCAGTGTCATTACCGTGCCACCCTCACATGTTCCTACTGATTTTTAAGGAGCTGGGGTTGGCTGGCCTCCTTGGGTTTTGCTTTGCACTGGTTGAAAACTCAGATTTCTTTTTTTTTTTTTTTTTTTTCCCCCCCTCCGGGAAGTTCTGCTGAATCCGTTTACATATTGCAGGTTTTAAACCTGGTAATCTCAGTGTTCTTTACTGCTCTGAAGTATCTCTTTCTTCAGAATTGTGGAGTTACATGTTCATGAAAGCTTTACGTGACTTTGCTACAATCTACTGCCTGGTAACTGAAATGATAGAAGAGTTGTAGATACTTTAAAAAACTGGGAATAATGAAAACAAAACAGACATGAATATCAGGAACTGCATAGATCTAAAAATAATTTTACGTCTGTAAAAACGCTTCAACAAAAAACAACCCAAAAAATCTTAGGTACTAGAATTAAAGTTCTAATATTACAATGAAATTAATTTAAAAGAGAAGTTACAGATATATTTAGATATTTTTTAAGATGGGTTTAAAATCTTAGTTATGAACCTGTTATGCCTCTGAATTTCTGAAGAATAAATGGCTTTGGCTTTTTAGTTACTGGATATGGATGTAATTTAATCAAAATTCAAATGGGTTTTTAGTCTCTTTTGATGTATTTATCATCTTTGTGTGGCAAATGTCTGAAGTTGACGAGTAGTTATATGCAGGGCTTGCTGAGAATCTTTGTTTAATGGCTAGTTGCCACAATGTCTTTCATGTTTGTTTCTGCGTATAATCACACAACTGGAATTTACCATGTGGTTTTGGCTTTTTTTTGTTTGGTTTTTTTTTAGTTGTTGTAACTATAATGATGAAAAATGATAAAAATCACATCCAAGTGACAGTTTGTGAGGTAGCTTGGCCTTTGTCTTGGTTCTGGCCAGGACAGGGTTAAGTTTTGCAGTAGCCAGGAGGAGGCATGGCTATGACACAGATGTTACTCTATACCACCTCAGGTCATATGCAGGGGATGAAGGAAGGGGTCCCTTCTGGTTGAGTAAGCGTGGTGGAGGGGAGGGGTCAGGTGTGCTGGTTCCCTCTCTTAGTGATATTGTAGCTGTTACTGTTTTCGTATCTCATTGCTGTTTCCAGTAAATTGTTCTTATCTCAGCCCCTGGTCTTTAATTTTTGTGCCTTCAGTTCTCCTCTCCATCCCACTGCAGGGGAGAAGGAGGGAGGACAGGGGAGTGAGCAAGCAGCACGTGGTTTGGAGTGTTGCAACGGGAGCACTAAATTGGGGAGTACCGTTCCTAAACCCCAACACCCTCTCATTGTGTGTCAAATGCTTCAGTCTCTTAATCATTTTTGTGACTCTGTGCTAAACTTGCCTCAGTAAGTCCACATCTGCCTTGTACTGGGGAGCCCAGAGCCATGCACAGTACTACAGGTGTGGCCTCACCAGCACTGCGAAGAGGGGAAGGTCTGCTCGTGATATTCTTTAATACATCACAAAATACTGTTGTCCTCTGCTAAAAGGAGATGCTCTGTTTGAGTGCTCCCTAACTTTCTCAACTGAGGGTAAGTCTTCCTTGATGCAGACTTTCCCTCTAGTCTTGGGAATCTAGGACACCTGAAAGCCATCTTTTTTGGTAAATCCTGAGGCAAAAAAAGCATAAATACATCTGCCTTCTTCACGTCCTTAGTTCGTTCTGCAGTAGGTCCATGTTTTCCCTAGTCTCCTTTCTGCTGCTGATTTGCTTGCAGAATCCTTTCTTCTTACTTCTTACATCTTCTGCCAAATTCAACTCCAGGTCAGCCTGGGCTTTTCTAACCATATACTTGTATGACCACACAGCACCTCTGTACTTCTAAGTCACTTGCCCCTGCTTCCATCTCTTGCAAAACAAGTTGAACAAAGATCATGGAATCTTGCTGTTTAAAACTTTGTTATGCATAACTTTATGTTATACATAATGGAAAACACATAAAGATTAAAAAATACATAAAGATTATTTTGTATTTATTGATGGACTGCGATAACTTGAGGTTGAAGGTGTTTGAGAGGTAAGAGCTAAGTGATGTTTATCTGACATCTGTAAAGCAACTTGGGATCTTAAATTATGGTTGCTTAAGACTTGGACACCCAAATAGGTAACAAGGCACATCTATTTAAGGATATTTCATCTTTTGGGAATAAAGGAACAAAGTCTAGTGCCCTTAAAAAAAAAAAGTCAGATCAGGAGTCCCTTAAGTCAAGGCAAGAGATGGCAAAACTTCAATCTAAGCATATTAAAAGAAGCAACCAGATATAATATACCAGGACCAAATATACATTTGTGACAAAGAGAGCACGATGGTGATACTTACAAAGTAAGGTTTTTTGGGACAATTGGGCAGAAAACCTATCTAAGAAGAGGGATTTTCTGATTGATTTCTAAAAGCTCTGTGACCTAATTCTAGATATTACAATTCAATTAATAACTTTTTTGTGCCTCCCCC
>VYXB01003695.1:90587-161767 GCA_013397135.1 Pachyramphus minor
TGGGAAAACGGGAATAGGTACAAGGCTCTGGAATTGAGGGTCAGGCAAATAGTGAAGGTGAAGATCTATTTGGAGCAAGTCAGTCAACCAGGCACATTACAACTACGGCTGTTAAGAAATAAAGAAGAGTAACTGTTGTAGGTCATCCCTTCTGAGGGAAACTGAGTGCCCTCTGACCAGACTTATCCCACCGGGATGTCTGCTGCCTCCCTGCGGGCTTGGGTAAGGGATATTACTAGAAGATTCCCTGGACTGATTTGACCCACCCTACGTCTGGGTGTCCAGGTCAGCAGTGATGAGGTGGAGGAGAAATGTCATAGGACAATGAAAAAGGACTTCAGGGCACTGGGGTGTCTGGTTGAAGGGATAAGAGCACACGCGGTGCTTTTTCAGTCCTTTCAGTAGCAGGGAAGAGTGCTGAAAGAAACAGGAGAACCAACCTGATCAACACATGGCTTAAAGACTTGTGGTATTGGTGCAATTTTGGCTTTTTTGATCATGGGACAGTTTATACAGCACCAGGCCTGATGGAGACCAATCAGGCTTGCCTGTGTTAAAGGGTGAAAAGTATTCTAGCCCATGAGTTGGCAAGGATGATTGAGAGGGCTTTAAACTAGGAGAAAGTTGATAAGACCTGGCTCACTAGAAATTAGCCTAGACGAGACATGCCAGAGTTGGGGGTGAATCAATATCCCAGCTGAAGTGAATCTACACCAATGCACACAGTGTGGGTAACAAACAGGAGAAGCTGGAGGTCACTGTGCAGCAGGAAAGCTATGATGTAGTTGCCATCACAGAAACACAGTGGGATGACTCGCAAGACTAGAGTGCTGCAGTGGGTGGCTACAAGCATTTCGGAAGGTCAGGTGAGGAGGAAGAGGCAGTGGGGTGGCTCTGTATATTAGGGAGTGTTTCAACTGTTTAGAGCTTAAGGATAGTGGTGATTAGGTAGAGTGTCTATGGGTAAGAATCAGGGATGGCTAGCAAGACAAACGTCGTGGTAAGAGTCTGTTATAGACCACCCAGCTAGGATGAAGAGGCAGACAAAATATTCTGTAAGTGGCTGGCTGATGTTTCATGATCACTAGCCCTTGTTCATGACTTTCACTTGCTGGACATCTCTTGGAAACTCAACACAGCAGAGGGGTGGTAGTCTAGGAGGTTCCTAGGGTGTGTGTAAGATCATTTCCTGACACAGCTGGTAAGTGAGCTTAGCAGGGGTGGTGCCCCCCCTAGACCTGCTGTTTACAAACAGAGAAGGGCGTGTGGGTGATGTGGTGGTTTGAGGCTGTCTTGGGCACAGCAACCACAAAAAGGCAGTTTTCAGTTCTTAGTGAAGTAAGGAAGGGGGTCAACATAACCTCTATCTTGGACTTCCGGAAGGCAGATTTTGTCCTGTCCAGGACACTGGTTTGGAGACGCCTTTGGGAAACAGCCCTTAGTAACAAAGGGGCCCAGGAAGGTTGGACATACTTTAAGAAGGAAATCATAAAGGTCCAGGAGCAGGCCATCCCCCTGTCTTTAAGCTGTTGGGAAAGAAGACTGACCTGGTTGAACAGGGAGCTTTTGCTGGAACTCAGGGAAAAAAAGAGTTTATCATTGCAAGAAGGGGTGGGGAACTCAGGAAGAGTACATGAATGTTGTTAGGTCATGTAGAAAGAAAATTAGAAAGGTGAAAGCTCAGCTAGAATTTAATCTGGCCACTGCTGTGAAAGATAATAAAAAATGTTTTTATAAATACATTAACAACAAAAGGAGGAAAATCTCCAACCTTTTTGGGATGTGAAGGGGAACGTTGTAACCAAGGATGAGGAAAAGGCTGAGGTATTTAATGCCTTCTTTGTCTCAGTCTTTAACAGGAAGACCAGTTATCTACCTGAGCTGGTAGACAGGGATAGGGAGCAGAATCTACCCCTGCAATCCAGTAACATGCTGTGCCACTTAGACACTCACAGTTCATGGGGCTGGCTGGGACTCACCTCAGGGTACTGAGGGAACTGGCAGAATAGTTCAGCAAGACGCTCTCCATCATTTGTCACCAGTCCTGGCAAACTGGGGAGGTTCTAGATGGCTTGAGGTTATTCAGTGTGATGCCCACCCACAAGAAAGTCCAGAAGGAGGATCCAGGGAACTACAGGCCTGTCAGCCTGACCTTGGTGCCCAGGAAAGTTATGGAACAGATTATCTTGAGTGTGATTACACTGCGTGTACAGGACAAACAGTAGATCAGGCCCAATTAGTATGGGTTTAGGATGGTAGGTCCTGCTTTACCAACGTGATCTGTTTTTATAGTCAGGTGACCCACCTAGTGGGTGAGAGAAGGGCAGGGGATGGACCTGGACTTCAGTAAAGCCTTCGATACTGTCTCCTATGGCATTCCCATGGAGGAGCTGGCAGCCCGTGGTTTGGACAGGTGCAGTCTTTACTGGGTTAAAATCTGGTTGGATGGCCAGGCCTTGAGAGTGGTGGTGAGTGGTGCTAAACCCAGTTGGTGTCTGGCAACTAGTGGTGTCCCCCAGGGATCAGTATTGGGACCAGTCTTGTTTAATATCTTTATTGATAATTTGGACAAGGGGATTGAGGGCACCCTCAGTAAATTCTCAGATGGCACTAAGTTGGGCAGGAGTGTTGATTTGCTGGAGGGTAGAAAAGCTCTGCAGAGGGTTCTGGACAGGCTGAATTGATGGGCCGAGGCCAAGTGTATGAGGTTCAATAAGGCCAAGTGCTGGGTTCTGTACTTAGGTCACAACAATCACATGGACTGCTACAGCCTGGAGGCAGACTGCCTTCTGGAAGTCCAAGATAAACAGCTGTCTGACCATGAGCCAGCAGTGTGCCGAGGTGACCAAGAAGGCCAGTGGCATCTTGTATCAAAAATAGTAATTGTCCCTGTATAGTTGGCACTGGCTGGTTCAGCACCTGCTGGCTGCATTTTGTGCTTCTTGTTACAATGATTGTAGCCATTATGCTGCTGCAGATTAGGTTTGTTGCTGGATTCTTGAGGTGCTTCAGATGCTGAATGAGTACACTACCAGTGATACTATTCTTGTGTGTTCTGCTATGTAGGAATTTCTGGCTTTTGCTGCTTGATGTGAGCCAGATTGGGCTGAGCTGTCTTTGAAGTAAATTGCCTTGGTCATGAGGTCATGAGTGGTTCATAGGTGCCGTCTGTAATAGAGCAACACCTGTATGTATTTCATACATGCTCCATACCTCCCTTCTGGATGGTAGGTAAAATATCATACAGATGTCATCAGCTTTCTTTTCATTTACTATGTCCTTTGTACTTCTTGGTTTAATTTACACTATCACCATGAAATTTAGTCTAATCAATACCAATTCTAATACTTCTATTCTCCCTTTCTCTTCAATTCTGATGGCCTACAAACTGGTATTTCAATTCTTTTCAGCCTCCCACCTACATGACCTCTCTGTGTCCTCTTCTTGGTCTGTACCTGCTTTTTGATAGCCATGGTTGCCCAGCTGGGCCAGTTCAAACTCTTCCCTTCACTAATTCGGTTCCTCATCAGAGATCCCTTTCCCTTAGCTCCTTTGGCTTCATATTTTCCTACCAACTTCCTGTTACAGCTAATCGTGTTCTCCAGTCCTTCAGGAACTTCATTCTAACCTTTTTTTTTTCTGTCTCTCCTTTTCTGTATAGCAGTTCTAATAGCAATGGAGTAGGGGGAATACTCTCTGTTCTTCTTTTTGTGTGCTATCATCATGCACAACAGGTGTGAGCAGTAAGTATAAAGGAAAACTGGGCTAGAGTGTGCTTAGTTGGTCTCGGGTGAATGCATATGTACATTTTTCAGAACAGACTGCTGGCTTGTGTGACATGATGGAAGCATGGTCTTCTTGAATGGTATTGTTGGAGATTTTAGCCTTCTAGTACTAACAAATATTTCTTTGGATAGTGAAGGAGGTGACTAGCTCAGCTGAATAAACACATATTGTAGCAGAATATAAAATCTATAATATCACAATATAAATTTATCAGAATATAAAATATATCATGCTCCTTAGAAGTGATGTTACTTTATAACTTAAATAGAAATGAACCATTTTTCTTAAATACAAGAATAATGTTTGTGCAGAGTTGCCCCTCTAAATTTTGGACTATTGCAAATTTTTTGTAATAGTAGAATGAAATACAGTGTGATTTTTTTTTCTGAAAACCCAGGATCATATATAAGTGAAGTGTTCAGGCATTGATATGCCAGATGTTGTCTCTTTTATGGTGTTTTGGAAGTCATGATTAGCAAACTAAGTTTCTTATCCAAGCAGCTCTGATTGAGTGCATTTAGCTCTGCAGTGACTGCTGCAGGGTTTTGAGGATTTCCGGGATATTTCCCAATGTTCCTGTTCCTTTGAGTGCACTTGAACTCCAAATTGCCTGTTCTCACTCACAAGTTGGCTTGCTGATGAGAATAATCTTAGAACTAGTTTAAATATAATGTATTTTGACAGTTCTGTGGTTGAGATTGGTTTAAGGTCTGGAAAATTGGATGGTTAAATTAAATAATGTACGGATCACAAGGGAGTGACCATATCTGTATGGTCTGTGTAATGCTATCACTGAGAAAGTCATAGTTTATTCCTGAACAGGAGGGGGCACTGTTTAAAAGGACAACATGCTTTTCAAATTAAAGGACTTCTTTTTTTTTTTTAAGTCTCTGAAAGTATTATGTTCTCAAAGAATTTTATAGTTTGTTTTTAAATGATGAAAGCTACTCTTCTCAGGTTCTCTAACTTTGCTCTACTAATCTGAGTGGATTGTGATTACTCTTCTCTTGTGTACAGGTTTTGCCAAGGATAGCGTTCCTCTCTTTTTTTTTTTTTTTTTTTTGTCTCCTCCTTTTCTAGGCAGTAATACTTTGTATCATATTCAGACTGCTTTGTATGTTGCTTGTGGTATTATGAAATCTTGTTTCAGTGTTTTACATCGTTTAATTTCTTAGAATATATATGTGATGCTTAAGTTTTCTGCCTTTTAAGGAAATTCTACTCCTGTAAAGACTTTGGTGTCTTTATGTGTTAAAGAAATTGAATTTAGAGTCACAGAATGGGTAAGGTTGGAAGGCACCACAGTGGGTCATCTGGTCCAACTTTCCTGCTCAAGCAGGGTCATCCCTGAGTACATAGCACAGGATTGCCTCCAGACAGTTCTTGAGCATCTCCAGTGAGGGAGACTCCCCAACCCCTCTCAGCAATCTGTTCCAGTGACAAGCCTCCAACCAGACTTTTGCACCCCTGATCATGACCCTCTGGGATCTGCCGCTATACGTAGCAATAGTTGTAGAAGATCTTAGAAATATTCTTAGTTCAACCAAAAGTAACTATGAAGATAAATTTTTGGGATTGTTATTTTTATTAACTTTGTGGTAGCTGTAAAAAATTGCATTTCTTGGGGATTTGTAGTCTCTACCCCAAAGTACTTAGTCTCAACTCTGAATTTAAAAATATTTTGCCTGTAATAAACTGTTTGTTGGCAAACAGTGTTGTGGTAAAAGGGCAAAAATTAGGTGCAAAGAGTAGCAAAAGTTTTATGCAAGTGTTATGTGTCACTTGAGTTTCCTATGGGTCTGAATCTGGGATTTTTGTATGTATAGCTTTTATTTAATTTACTTAAAGTCCTGAAGATCCATAAATGAACACATTTCAAAACAATAAGTAAATCCTCTGTGTCTCTTGAGTGATTCTGCTGAATCTATGAGAAGGAAGAACCCATTTACATAAAGGTTAATAACTTAAAAAAACCCCAGCATTTGGCACTTCCCAGTACATTGTTTTGTCCTGATAATTTATGGTGGCTTCTCCTGAGAAGATGTAATGTTATAGTTTTGATGCATATACTACTTTGTCTCCAGTATTTTCACGAGAAAGAAAAGCCAGCTGCAGTGTATTTTGCTGGGCAAAGGTTAGCCAAAGTGTTCTTCAAATCCTCTAATTTGTGAACTAACTGTGGTAAGATGTGGAATTGCCTTGGATTGGGTGCAGTTTGTAGACTCCCTCTTACTAAATGTTTCTGGCCTCTAAAATTATAGGTAACTTTGAGTGTCTGTGTCTTCATGCCTACTCATTCCTCTGATAATTGGTACTTTTGTGGTTTCTATATGATTTTAGTTTCTATATAATTAACTGGTACAAAATTATAGATTAACTGCCAAAAAAATGATCGCTCAAGTTTAAGAAAATCACTGGGAAAAATAATTTCTTGATGGTGTAAATTATTTATTGATAGCATACAAGTAAGGAACCAAGTTGTATTGAGAAGCTGACTCAGGCAATGGTTGTAACTAAATAATAGCAGCTGTAGCAATGATCTTGATCATTAATCTATTCAAAAGTTATTAAAATTTGTGACTCAAAATTTCTAACAAGAGGATTATTTTTTTTAGTAGTTGCAAAAAGGGAAAATGACCATAAAACAAGGCATAACATATTGGAAGGGAAGAAAAAGAAAAAATACCGAAAAAAAAAAGGAGGTTAAAAATAGCACCTGCATTGCAACATGTGTAGGCTGGTTGAGCCAAGTAGCCAATTCAAGCAGGATTATGTGCAGAATGAAATGGAAATTAAAAGACTTGACTGAGGAATTAAACAGTTACAAGTGTCTTTTAAATACATTAAAAGCAGAAAAATTTTGAGAATTAGTTAAGTAAAGAATCTGGAAGATACAAAAAAGAGGACTGATGTCTTGGTACCAGTCTTCAGTAAAAGATGTTCATAGAGAATTTTTCAACTGATATATTGTTTTCTAATAATAGAAAATAATGCACTGTCTGATATGTGGAAAGAGGCATTGTCAGAACAAACTGTGTATTGTGCTTCCAGTAGGCAGTAGTTCTTCATGTGGTTTAAGAACAAGGAGGGAGGTCTGGAAAACTGTGAACATTATACGGCTCTTAAACAAGCACAAAAATCACAGGTTTGCAAGCCTTGAGGTATAAACTTAAGTGCTGACAGTGATTGAATAAAGCATTTGGAGGGGAAAAACATGAAGCTTCTACCTGAGTTTGATTTGATAAAAATAGAGTTTTTCAGCACTGGCAAAGAAAAATCAAGCTTCTCTAATCTGTTGTTTTTTGCATCACGCAGTTGGAAGATGGACAGATTAAAGACCATGTGTCATTTTTTTGATAGCTTGAAGTTGTCTAAGTGGGCAGTTAAGAGAAGTTATTAACCAAGGTCTAGGGATAAAATGGTCTGAGACCAATTTTTGAGGAGCTGATTAGCAGAGTGGATTTGTGGATACAAAAATTATTTTTGGGACAATATATTAACTTATCTATAGCAAAGTAATAAGACTTGTGCTATATATTTTGACTGTAATAAATTTTTTGATGCTTTTGAGTAATGCTTTCATGGACAAGATAGGGAAGCGTGATGTAAAAAAATAATTTAAAAGAATTGCTTCTCTCTGATATCTTAGCTTTTTTGTTATATAATAACTACAGGTGCTTCATAATTGACATGGAAACAATCTATAGATGAAAAACACTGCATATGAAAGGTAGCTTTGAACCTCAGGTTTTTTTCTTAAAAAAATGCTGCTGTAATGAGAAAATACTGTGGTTGGCCATCTAACCATCTCTTCCTAAAACATTCTGTGCATTCCCACACAGTAGCTCTTAAATGAAGATCCTGATAGTATGTGAAAACATAAAAAAAGATATCTTTGCTTAATGTGTAGAAGTAGCCAAAAGGCTGCTTGGAATTCAAAGAATGAATGTGTTAGGAAAGAAAAATCTAAAGAAAAATTTTGTGAGCTAGTAATTAAAATAAGTGTTCAGACATGACAGTTGGAGAACTGGATTGTCTCTGTTTTCAGAGAGTTAATTATTTGGGACTACAAGAACAGCATACAAAATAAAAAAATTATACAGATATTGAATAATGCAATGCTTTTCTGACCTGCACTGATGTGCTGCTTTGTAATTCCCAGTGTGAACTGCATGTTTGCACAGATTGGTGACTTGTTCCTTTTGCAGTAAGAACTAGGTTTATGGCATGCAGCAGGAGCTCTAAGAGTTTATTATACTTCTCATGTGTAATTATTCAGATACCTGAGGTGGCCATTAATATATGATGAAATGGACTGAGGCTTTTAAGACTATATTAATTCTAAATATGAATTTATGCAAGAATTGGGCACAGTTTTAATTTATATAGAACAAGTATTAAATATTGTAGAGCAATAGTCTCAAAAAGAGGTTAAATAAAATTATGATTGGAAGTTTGCTTGATATAAATCAAAGCCAAGGAGCTGGCTATCTCTCAGCTTCTGGGGAGTAGGACAGTTTGTCAAACTATCGTTCCTTACTTCCTGCGTTCACCGTATGAATAAAGCAACTGAAGAATCTGATGAGACAATTCTAATTTCTATTTGTATTATACAGTGTTTGCAAGTAGAATTTCTACATTTAATATTTAGAAAAAAATTAATGTGGAAGAGTTAGAGTTCTGTATTATCTCATGAGTCGAAGATGTCTGATTTCTTTTTAGATATCTATGCAGATTTGTACCTTGCCTGAAAAATTTCTAGTGATATGTATTTGAGTATCTAAGTTGTGCCGCTTTTTCCTTTTAGTTGAGCCATCGAACCTGAAAACTTTAATTTTAAAAGGCAAAGTGTGTGCAGAAAGTAATTGGCAGAAATGCAGATGTTCAAATACCACGCCAATGATGTCAAAAAAGTAATTTTTCATTATAACTTAGAAAAAGAAATCACTTGTTCCCGTGAATGAAGAGACAATTCTTGTTTCTAAGAAAGCAATCAATCACTGCAGCGGTGCATTGGTGTGTCAGTGGTGGTCTTAGGTGGTAAGTAGTTCTGCTGGTAAATTCCCTGAGGGAACTGCTTTGATCTGTTTAAGTAGATTCTTTCCTTTACAAAAGGGAACTTTTGAGGCCCGTCAGAATACATTTACATCACTTGATATTGTTGTGTAGAAAAAAAAAAAAGGAGCTATCTGTAAATCAACATGGTAAATAGGACCTCAAGTATTATCAC
Source organism: Pachyramphus minor (assembly GCA_013397135.1). NCBI lineage: Eukaryota > Metazoa > Chordata > Aves > Passeriformes > Tyrannidae > Pachyramphus > Pachyramphus minor. The sequence goes on from VYXB01003695.1 coordinate 99,604, forward strand.
TGCACTGCTGTTGTGGCCTAACTGGTTGCCATTTATCATGGTATAGCAGTATGTGCTGTAGAGGTACTCTACTCTCCTTTTTTAGGATCAAAAGATGATTTGTGTAAATGCAAAACTTCATAAAGGAGATTCTGAAAATAGATATCCACTGATTTAAAGTGAGGTGACACTTTAGCTGATGTTTCTGAAAATTGTCCTTAATTATTTCATGTTAATGCCCTTAAGTATAATGTTTTTAAGGACTTGCTTTGTTTTGGTAGTAAATGTTTTAGTATTGTACATTTCCTTCACTCTGTCTTATAGAAAGTAACCTGTCAAATCCCAAACCTCCTTGTGCTTTGCATGAGACCCATTCCAAAACAGAGTGTGCTACGTTATTTCTTCCTAGAGGAAAGTACTTAGTATATGGAATATCAACTGCAATCCTAGACACATGAGCTTTAATTTTTGTGTTATTTATATATGAAATAAAGCAAATATTGTTATAACCTTCCAGTAGTTGACTGCTTTATTCAGACCTTAATGATGAGGGCCAATGGGAGCTTTTAATTTCTTTTCGCAGCCCATGGTGCCAATTACTATCCTATTGAAACACAGCTACGCAAACAGGATGTACCTTCTGAAGATGTATAAAAAACTTGATCTTAATTTTTGCTGCTTATGAAGATCTCCTAAATCTTTCCAGCTGTCTGTTTTGTATCAGGTGTTTATCTCATGATTTTCTGGACACAAATGCTTTATGTGGGTGTGTTAGATCCAGGGTTATTTTTTTTTTCCGTACCAGGTTTAGTAATGCATTTGGTGTTTTTTTTTCTTAATAAAGTTAGGTTATTTTGTAATAGATTTTACTTTTACTGAAAAAAAATGCTAATGGGCAAGGTTGGGAAATATTGATTCCACTGTTAATCAGACTTGCAAACAGATGACAAATAATGGGACTACTTTGAATTACTTCTACTTTTATTGTTCACATATTTTTCATATTTCTTTTTAAGCATCATCTATTTTAGAAGCCTGATTCATAGGATTTAAATTTTTAGCGTTGGTTGTGTGTTAAAAGTATTGTAATGTTGTTCAAAATCTTCAGTTTTCTTTTTGTTTTTCTTGCTTATGTTGTGACTAAGTCCAAAGTGTCTGCTAAGCTCCTGAAACTTGCACAGGTTTTCTATATGTCTTACCCCTAAACAGTTGATTTGGGAAGTTTTTGAATAACTTTATCTACTTATTTGGGAAGACTGTCAGCTGCAAACTGTTGGAAGCTGGGAGAGTACTCAAGAATAGTACTAGATAGGCTTATCCTGTTCATCTTGGCATCTATCTTTCTCCCTTTCTGGAGACAGCATATGTAGCTAGCTGGGCCTTGAATCTGATCTAGTGCATTTTTTTTTTTTTCCTATTCCTGTGCTACTATCTGCTTAAACCCCTCTAAATATACCTTTGCAACCCCTTTGGAGAACGTGAGTTGCCAACATGTTGCAGAGCAAAATGTGAGCATCAAGGTTTGACTGAGGTGTGTTGCAGAGCAATTAAGCTTTGTGTCTTTTAATTGGAGCAGAAGCAGAATGGATTTGATTTTGGAGTCTTTATGTTTTTCTAGTGGTGATGGCAACAATGCTTTTTAACCAGTATTATACACAAAAAGTGTGTATTCAATTCTGGAGTGACTGAAATATAAGTATTACACAGTGTAAAGTAACCCCCACCTTTGGGGTGTTTTACAATACAACCAAACTTCAAGATATCATCTTGTACAGGACTAATATAGTTATGCTGTGTCAAATTTATCAAAGGATAACTTTCCTGCTTAAAAAAAATTCCTGCTGGTGGTGGGTTTATGAGGTTTTCTCTACAGCTTGTAAAATTAGCATAGGCCCAAACAAGCCTACAGAAAAGAGGAGGCTTCTGTAAAATTCAGCTGGTTGACAAACTTTTTGGAATGGAGCATGAGGCTGTTTTCTGTACAACAGGCTTTTGTCAACCTAGCTGTGCTGGTCAGGAATGAGAAGAGGTGCGAATTCTGACTGGTCTACTTTTTTTGGCAGAAGCCATTAGGATACATTATTATATTGACAAAACTTTTATTGGTAAAATTGGTCTGCTTGGAGGTGTTTCTCTGTAAACAGTTTTACATTCTGTTATGAAGTGTGATTTGGTCCAGACAGCTGTATTTTCCCTGCATTTACAGGGTTTTGCCAGTACCTCCAGAGTACCAAACTTCCAAAGAATATCAGTAACACGAATAAGTATGAAAAGTGTGGAAGCTGAAAGGTGGCATGTTGTAAAAAGAGTTGCTGAGAAACAGATGGGATCTGACAGAATCCCTTCTCTGTTGGTAGGATTGATATCCTTGCATGATTCAGATCTGCTGTGCACCTCCAGGAAGGTGGGCTTTTCAACTGACTGACACTAAATCTTTGACTTTTTGCTGCTTCTGTCATCAGCACAGCAGCGACAGCTAGAGTGCATTAATTTTTTTTTTCCCTGTAAATGATTGAGCTATCCTTTTGCACTGCCATTAAGCACCCTAGCAAGACGACTTAGCTGTTTTTTTTCCACCATTGTTTTTTCAGTCACACATAAGTGGAATATCCAAAATACTGTGAGTTTAGGAATAAGAAACAGTTGAAAATGAGTGCTGTTCTGAAACGCTGTGTTCCCATTCTTTGTTCAATATGAAGCATATACAAAGTTGAATGAACAAGTCATAATTCTTCCTTGCTTTAAAATTAAGTATTGACTTTCAGCTGTGCATGAAGGTAACATTTTTCTTATGCCTTCTCGCTCATTGCTTGTTCTTTCATCTAAATAACAGTATTTTGTATAAAATCTGAAACTTCAGAAGTTGGATTCTGGCCTAATGAAGAATACCGTATCAGACAGAGAGCCTGTGAATCATAAGATCTGACACTGGGTTAGTTTACAGTGAATGAAACCAGATTAGGCACTGAAAATCCTGGATATGAACAGCAAGACAACACAGTACAACTGTGGAGACACTTACTGATGGTTTAATGTTTATTTTTCAGAAGCTATTATGCTTGGACTGATGCCTAGTTAAGTTAAATAATAAATCTGGAAGATTTTAGGCATCTTCAGAAACCATGAGCAGGCTTTTGTAAAGTCGTATTTATTATGTTTGAGTTGTAATAGTCTAAAGAGAAGACACAAGAAAAGATCATGAAACATTTTGTTTGTTATCACTAAAGATTTCTCTGCTGGTTCCCAAGTGAATTATTTTTTTTTTAGGGAATCTCCTGTCAAGTAGCGTTCTTATCTGCTTTATCTTGTTTTGTTAAACTTTTTTCCTTGTTTGATGTACTTATTAATCTTCATGAAGATTGCAGGACTTTTTTTGTTTTGTTTTGGGTTTTTTTTGTTCGTTTGTTTTACTGTTTCAAATGGTGAGTTTTTGAGATTTCACCAAAGAAACAAGTATAATAATTAAAATGGTGCAAAGATCCAGTGTCTTTGTTGTGTCCTTTCACAGTATTGTCTGTGGGTGTTGCTAGATTTGTAGGAAGACTGTAAGTAGCTGGTGTTGACCTGAAAATGTTTCCTAGTAAGCATATGGTTTTCATTATGTGTGTTTTTAAAATAATGTTGTAAAGTAAAACACTGTCAGTAGCTAACAAACAAAAAGAAAACAGTTTTGGCTGTAGAAGACAGAAACTATTGAAAAATAGCCTCGGTTTTGTCATTTTTAGAAACCAAAATGGTGGCAATATCTGGCACTTTTCTTGTACTTGATCATTAAAAGCATTTTGTCACCCCGTGTTTATGCCAACAGCTGAAACCCACTGATCTGCAAGTTGTCTTGTAGAGGAAACTCTGACACAGGAAGTTGTGGACATTACTGCGAAAGAAGGGTGTAAAGAGAATCGTTTTGTGGATAACAGCCTTCTCATAAGTGTAAGCTCTTGAGAAGACAATAATCTGTTATAGAAGGGACAAGCAGTAACTGTTAAAATTTGAGCAAAAAAAGATTCCAATTTAACATTCAGAAAAGCTTTCTAATAGATAAGATGACTTTTTGTCCAAGAGTAGAGTCCTTGGGGGTATTGCAAAGGCAGGATAGGGGTACCTAGTGGCACTATGATCATGTCTTACAGTGAACCCAGACCAACAATTCAAGAGGAAAATTTGAGGCCAGAATTTTGTAATCTCTTTTAAGAGACTACATCTTTCAAAATAATTCTATGGAACTGCAACTACAAGGTGCTTACTCATATAAAACTATAGTCTTTGTGCAATAAAAAGGGGCACTATATATCGTGTATGTTCTCAGACATATATGATTGTTTGTCAGTTTCTTTTATTTCTGTCAAGTTAAAGTCATGATCTTAATATATGTGGGAATGAATTTATTAATGAATCAAACTTCTTTTAAGATTAAAACAGAAAAGCCTGAATATGGTATAATACATGGTCTGGAAGTAAAGATATCATCTCCTCTGCTATAATTTTTTCTAATTCTATTAACTTATTGCAGTTCTGAAAACCTTCACAAAGTGATGTCCCAAGATGTTTGAGTACTGTGTCCAGTCAGAAGTTTGTTCAGTTTTTCAGACTGGTATCTTGTTATATGGTATTTTGTATTTTATTTATTTAGAAGGTGCTTCTCATCAATGAGATACAAGTCAGAGAATTTGATTGAAGGTATTGTGTTAGGAAAATATTTACAAAGTAATTGAACTGCCTGGCCATAGCATTATAAATATTCATAGAATATACACTTTAAAGGTACACTACAAAAAGTAGCAAGATTATTAGTATCTGTTGAGAAGTCTGTTGTCTTTCTGTTGACTTGTGACTGATTTCCAGAGTTAGCCAGGTGTTTGTCACAAATATTTGTTCCCTTACCTTAATAGTAATGGCATGGCAGAGGTGGGTGGATAAAGCAGTCCTAGTAAAGTAGGTGACGTTAGTACAGACAGTTTGTCTCAGTATTTAGCTAGTTTTTGTGCAAGTTTTGCAACCTGGATGTTCTGGGGGTATGCCATTGCTACACTGTTGGGAGTAATTGACTTCATTATTTTAAAATTAGCTTTTACAAAGTAAGTACTTGGAATCATAAGATCAGCTGTATCTGTACCAAGGTACAAGGAGTGATTTGCTGCCTTTAAGAGTATGTAGCTAGGAGTATTTGTGCGAGCCCAAAACAGTGATGGAGAATTTGGGTGTCTATCAGCCTCCTTTAAGGTGGGGAATGAAGTTTGAGCACCTAACCTGAGTGTCATCTAAGAGCTTTTAATTGAAATTATGTTTTCAGAAAATGATCACTGTGATGCGTTTGATTTCTGAGATAATGTAGAAGAGTGACCCCACTTAGATTCAGAAGCTACTTCTGCCTTGAAGTTCAGACAGTGACAAGTTAAACTGTAGCTGACTTAGCAAAAGAGAATGGTAGCAGCATCTCTTGGGTAATTATAGTTTAGGTGGTGGAGGGAACTTCTTGTAACTTATATTTGGCATGTTGAAGAGCTAGAAAATATGGCTGAGAAGTTTGCAGGCCTGATTAAAAGCCTATTGAAAACCAGGCTTGCATTGTTTGAAATGGTTTGTAGCTGTGTCCCAGAAGTTTGGTGCCTTTAGAGGAGTTGTGCAAGGCTGGGTACCCAAATCACATGAAAATGGAACAGAGTTGGACAACTGGCAGAGGCTCTTGTTTGTCCCCTTCTAGTCTTTCAGTAGCTACATATTAGTAGAAAGCTTTGCATTTGATTTAACAATTTTATTTTATCTTTGCCTTCCAATATGAAACACCGGATTTTGTTTGAAATATGGTGTTAGAATGTCTAAATCAACATGTGTAAAAGCAATAAATATTGTACACATTTGCAATCATCAATTAGGAAATGAAATACTTTTATCAGATTGATCAGATTTTATGCTTGCTGACTTAAGGCTTATTTTTTTTAACATCCTTTCATCTCTCTTGACAGTTTGGTCTGACTTCACCTTTCTCATATCTGTTCTCATCTCCTGTAAGCCTGCCTACCCAGGAAGTTGTACTTCCTCTCTTTCTGAACAACACATGGCAAGCATTTTCCAAAAGTCGTTACTCGTTTTGCTAATGTACTTGGCAGCTCTGACATTGCAAAGTTTCATATGATGCATCTGTTACATTTTGGCTTTTGTCATCACAGAGAATTGCTTGTGTTCTTCTGCTTGTTTCGGTAATCTTTATGAAGTAAAGATGTAAGCTGTCTTTAATTGAATACTTTCCTTTGGCAATAGAACAAGCCAAAAGGTGTTTCTCATTAATTTGTTATTCAGCAGGGATAGCCATCTATCTGGATTGAATTTGTGACAATTTTTAGTCCCTATTTCTAGAAATGCCTATGTTGAACACATTTTTCTATATTTTGCTCAGAATATCCTATACAGCTTGATTTTGTAATGTCATTTGTCATGTGGGAATTGAGCTACAGGGAAGTGGTCTGTGTTGACAGCATGTCTCTGTGTTGGTTTTCCTCTCCTTTTAGTACAATGTGTTTTATATTTGGTCTTATAAAGTTTTATCATGCTGTCAAATCAAGAAGGAGGACAGAAATGATGGCTTTTGGTTTTCTCTAGCATGTGATACAAATATTTTGCGCACAGGTCATAATGAGACCTTTCGTTTCATGACACAGAAAATCGTCTTTAGACTGTCCTGTAGCATTTCATTACAGGGCCAACATTAGCTTGAAAGCATACTGTATTGAAGAAGTGAGAGTAGCAATTTCAGGTTTTGCATGAGTTTTTGTCCCCTTTCCAGTTTATATACATTTAGTAATTTTGAGAGATTTACTTCTATCTCAGTTGTTTTGTAAAAGGTGCAAACAGTTTGTGACCCACTGCCCTGGATGGAGTGCAAAATTTCATGAAATACAAATCAAATGCACAACAACCTGAGAAATGTAGAAACATTTTTGTTAACCTTTGTAAAAATCCCCAAAACTAACCTACATAAAAATATTGTTTTAGGGTGATTGTCCTTAAAGTGATGATATTGCGACACATTAGTGCCTGTTTATCCCAGATACTTTCAGGCCACTCCTAGCTGAAATGAATTGTTTTTATACACACTAGGAATTCTGTCATCATATCATCAGTGACTCCTAAGGAAGGAATTGAGGTGTCCAAATATGTGTTCAGTGAACATCTTGGAATAGCATAGGATCTACAGACACATGAAATTTTGTCTGGGACAAAGTCCTTTATTTGGTTTGTCTCCTTTCTTAAAATTTATGTAGAATGTCTGCTATAAATGTATCAAAAAATCCCACTGTCATCTGGCAAAAAAATGAAATAAAGCTATGTTGTAGCTCATGTGGTACTATAAAGTTAAACCTGGAAAGACACGCTAGTCTGTTTTCCTAACAGAGTTTTTTGGGGGTTTTTTTTGTATTTGTTTTTGTGTTTTTTCCCCTAGCATTTTTAAATTTAGTATGACATTTTTGAGCACGTGGCATTTGGCAGCTTGACTAATAACACTTTTGTGCAGTCTAACAGCTTTTAGTGTTATTACATTTTTCCTAATCTCCAGCCTGACCTTTCTCACATCATAGTATTTATTTTTGTCTCTCTTAGGGTGGATTCCAAAGCAAAGTATGTCTCTCATGTGATAAATATATTGACCATTTTAAAGTGGATAAACTAGCAGGAGTTTGTTATGACATGTTATTTTTCCTCCAAACTTTTGTCCCATATGATGCCTGCAAATATTTTTCCTGTGCTATGTTCCAAACCTTGAGTGTCATCACATGGCACCTGCACACTAATCACAGAACTGTAAGCTTTGTTGTGTCAGAGGTGACTTCTTTATTTCAGACTGATTGGCCCCTGTTCATCAGGCAGGAATATCATGCCAACCCTAGAGAAGTGGCTAAGATTTATTTCCTTGTTGAAGAATGTTTTGGTTTTTTTTTTCCAATAATAGTGTCTGAGAAATCTGGGGGAAAGAAATACTTTCAGTCCTTCCCTTTGTCGGGACTTGTGATTGATGAATACTGATTTAATTGGATAATAGTAACAGTCAGACTCTTAGATTTAATTGGAATGTGTATGTATTGCCAATATTTACAGGAAATTTATATGCTTCAATTCTTTTAAGCAAATGACTCTTCAATCAGCTGCAATTAGTGTCTTGAATAAAGTTACTTCTGTAATGATGCCCAGCTAGTGATGAGGATCTTAGTGCTATTATAATTTCCTGTTTATCTTGACATTATTATCTTTCAGTTTTCTAGATAAATATTTTTAGACACTTTAAGTCTTTTCTTGTTGCTCCGTATCAAAGATTTGGCCATCAAACACCTGGAGGCTTTTTAGAACAGCTGTGAGCTTAATTATTCCCTATTAGACATCTTATTTTATAAAACTTTAATTGTCATATTTACCCAAATATTGAAAAAGTAGATACAGGACCAGAGATATATTTTTATTATATTAATATTTTTATGTTAAAGATGTCCCATTTTGAATATTCTTACACTGTATGTTATACTGCAGACTAACTAAGAGAGATTGGTGGAGACCTTGGTTAAGAAAATTCTTTCAAAATTTTCAGTGGCAAATTTGTCTTTAACTACTTGGCAAGTCCTGAAAAACAGATGTTGCCTAAAATGGCTTGGGGAGAAAAAAACTCTGGCCAAATTAGGTAGAGGTAAGATAAGGAATAGAAGGTTTTAATGAGCTTCTAAGCTTCCAGGAAATACTATGTCCGCACCCCATCCTGAACACAGGTGTTACAGTTTTTGTAATGATTTCCACCCAATCCCATTAGTCCATGATTATGTTCTGTCTCGCGGCACGCCTCTCTGGAATTGGGTCTGGGGGATTTTTGGGACCCACTCTTCCGCATCTTCATCTTCCTTGGAGCACATATTGTTCTTGGAGGCTCTCCAAAGCTCTGGGCCTGAAGGTTGTTGTGTCTATAGCTACATCTTCTTGTGCAGATTTGGGGTGTTCTGTCCAGTTCTACCTTGAAAATAAGACTAAACACATTACTGGGATTCAGGGGAATTGATAGGGCAGTGGATAACTGCTGTGTTAAAGGGTAAGGGATTTTATTCTACTACATAAAAATCTACATTTGCTATATAACTACTTTAAAAATCTATAAAATTAAAAAATATTCAAACTTCAAGGCGTCACAGAGGATGCTAAATAGAGCCAGTAAAGTCCCTTTCTCCATTCTTGTCTGAGCTAAGGGTACAATACTGCTGGTGGAAATTATGAGGAATACAGGATTGCTGGTGGGAAGCTATGGCATTCACTTTGTAAATGTCTCTCATAAAGGCCTGTGTTTCCCTTTAAGCTGATATGAAGTAGATAGTGCCAGTTGTCTCATACCCAGCTAATATTGCTTGCTCTCAAAAAGCTTCAAACAGTAAAGGTACACCTTCTTATGTAGAAGATAGACTTGGCTGCAGGGTCAGGACAGAAATAGGAAGACTTTAATGTAAGTCACTACGCTGAATAAGAAAATAATCCTAAAGTAGTTGTATTCAGTGGCACAGGGTCTGATTGGAGGTCTGTAACCTTGGTGGTGTCCCCCAGGATTCAATACTGAGACCAGTGTTTCTTAACTTACTCATCAATGACTTGGATGAAGGGACAGATACCTCAGCAAGTTTACTGATAATACAAAGCTGAGAGGAGTGGCTGATACCTCAGAGTGCTGTGCAGCTCTTCAGAAGGACCTCCACAGATTGGAGAGACAGTCCAATATCCAACTGTCTGAAATTCAACAGAAGCAAATGCAAGGTCCTGCACCTGGGGAATAGTAACCCCAGGCACCAGTACAGGCTGGGGCTGACCTGCTGGAAAGCAGCTCTGCAGAGAAGGGCCTAGGAGTCCTGGTGGACAACAAGCTGTCCATAAGCCTGCAATGTGCCCTTGTGGCCAAGAAGGCCAGTGGTATCCTGGGGTGCATTAGGAGTAGCATTGCCAGCAGGTTGAGAGAGGTCATTCTGTCCCTCTGCTCAGTCTGGGTGAGGCTTCACCTGGAGTACTGTGTCCTGTCTAGGCTCCTCAGTACAAGAGAGACATGGAGCTCCTGGAGCAAGTCCAATGCAGGGTGACAAGGATCTTCATGGGACTGGAGCATCTCTCTTATGAGGAGAGACTGATGGAGCTGGACCTGTTCAGCCTTGAGAAGAGACAACTGAGAGGAGACCCTTATCAATGTCTATAAGTATCTGAAGGGAGGTGTCAGAAGATGGAGCCAGGCTCTGCTTAGTGGTGCCAAGCAATAGGACAAGAGGCAAACTGATGCACAGGAAATTCCACCTGAACATGAGGAAGAACTTTGCTCTGTGCATGACAGTGCACTGGAACAGATTGCCCAGTGGGGTTGTGGAGTCTCCCTCACTCGAGTCTCGCTTACTTGAGATACTTGAGAACTGACTGGAATGCAATCTTGTTCAATGTGCTCTAGGACGGCCCTGCTGGAGCAGGGAGGTCAGACTGATGATTCTCTGTTGTCCCTTCCAATATTCCCCATTCAGTGATTCTGTGAACTTTTATGTTTATGGTAGTTTCAAGAGCTTGCTATACAGATTGAATAATGCTTTGAAAATGACAATTTTTAGGAAGCATTTGGAGATCTTACTGGCGATTGTTGTCTTGTACCCAGTTTGATTGTGAAACTGATGTGGATTTTGCAGTAGAGAAAACCAGCTCATACTGCAACAGTTGTGAGATCTAGGCACGTGAAGATGTGGCAGTTATCAGAATAAATCATGCCTTCCTAGTGCAAGGTGTAGAATAGGGATTCTGGGAGTTGAGTAGGGATTTAGCATAGTGCAACTTTTTCTTGCTCCTTGCAGATTCTGTTTTATACAAATCTAAACCGTATATGAGATTTAGCATGTAGGCAGCCACCTCTCCAGCTGAAATGATTTAGGAAAACACTCAGTTTTGTTAAATTTAATTTTTAATTCTTTTGTCTCTCCTCTGAAATATATTCCCCAAATAAAAATAAGGAACTAAAATAAATTCTCTATGTTAAAGACTATTTAAATATTGACTGTAGCCTATGCTTCACTAGAGGGGAGTGTAATCAGTTGCTTTGTCTTACCTTCTGAGACCATTACTGTTAAATCCATTCTCTGTATATCCAACTGGGATTATCTTTTTAGCCTAAAGTATTTTGCATTTTATCTAAACTCTAAACCACTAACTACATTTTACTAAACAGGAATCTATATTTAGGGTTATGGGTATAATTGCAAATCTGTTCTTTTCATGCTGAATTCAAGTGTGAGAGAACACAGGGTATTTGGACAAACATACACTTCAGGTGATATTTTTATATCTTTAAGAAGTTATTATATATTTATATATATGCACATGTATGTGTATATATTACAGTTATGGTAAAATCTGTGTACCAGGTTGAAAATTTTCTGAATGTAATTGTGGGCTCTCTTTCAAGCTTTTTTGTTTGTGTTCATAGTTATTTCTGAAGCATCTGCACTGGTTTGCTCCATTGACCTGTGTAGTTTACCAGAATAATAATGTGCAGCCTTTGATTTTTGTCTGGATAATGAGATCCTTCATTTTCAGCAATAGCATTTTTCACTTAACTCCTACAAGTAAATAGATACGTTTTTCTCTATGCGTTTGTATGTCCATAGTTCCTGGGACAAAGTATTTCCAGTGAAAACAGATTTTGTCCCCACACTAACTTTGTCCATTCAGAATTCAGATCAAATCAGAATGATTAATTTTTTTCTTTTTAATCTATTGTGACCTGTAAAAACCAATTAAACACTCCTTAGAACCTCTAATTTTAACCAGAAGGCCATTAAATAATACTTTTTGTTTTGAAACCAGGGTTTTGAATTGTGTGAAAAGGACTTAAATTTGGAAACCCCACTGGAAAAATGCATAACTTACTGCCTGTTACCTTTCCTGAATTCAGTGTTTGAGGGATGGATGTTTGTCCTTACCAGAAGAGCATTGCAAAGCATTGTATAGTTGTTCTGTGTACATACTACATGTTAAATTTTCAGTTGTTTTCTGTTTATGAAAACATTTGTGTGAGCAGATGTGTTGAGATGTCTTGTCTTTGCTAATAATTGAGGCCAGTACGTAATTTCTCACTTGCTTCAATATGCTTTTCACTATTCAATTACAGTTGTTTTGAGTATTTTTTTTCATTGAGCAAGGTTTTGTTTTTGAAGTGGCCCCACACACTTATATGGTTTGAGTTCTACAGTTCACTCCAGTGAGATAATGGTATATGCCTAGTTAGACCCCTAGTTAGAGCATTTTTGAGTGGATCCACTATATTTTATTTGCTAGTCCTCTTATGTTTGAAAGTGAATACACTGCTCTTTGCTGTAAACTTAAGGGTGTAAATATGAAAGGAAATGTCACAAGTTCTCTTTGGGATCTCAGAGTCAGCTGTTGTCAGAGACGTGATTTCGAAGAAAACTGGCTAAACTGGTAGGTTTTTTCCTCTCTTTCTTGTGAGTAGTGACGTCATTAAGAAACAGATTTGGCCATAAGGAAACTGTTGAATTCTTTCATCCAAAATGTTTGTTTTGAGGCAACATTAACAAAGCCAGTGGGTTGGCTCTAATATTCTGATACTCCCTGCGACACTGAATGTAGAGGTTGAGTTCCTCCACAATGTGGATCTCATGTCCCCAGAAAAATATCAGGTAATTGAGATAGTTTGTGGTGTAATAGGGAAATCTAAATGGTTAGTGGATATTGTTTTGCTTGGTATGATATATAAATTGAAGTAACAAAGTGCTTTAACTCCAGTTTAAAGTGATCATAATTCCCTTGCACTGTACGTTAGAAGTCATTTATTATTTTTGTAAATAACAGCATTGGGCCAAGTGGATGAACTGAAGAAGATTATCCCAATGAAAAATGGTTTTTAATTGTCTGCCGTAGTCAACAAAGCCAATCTTTAAACTGTCATGTCTACTGAACATGCTGTCTATATACTGAGAAGATTCCAGGAGAATAATGAAAAGGAATCTAGAAGATTCAGGAATTTTTATCTTGCAGTATATGTTGCTATAATGTAGTATTAATACTGTCCTCACAGCTAAGAATAATACAGAAATGTTGCCTTAAAACTACCAGCCAAACTAGAAATCTTGTCTGTGACAAATATCTCTTAACTGCTTCTGTAGCCACGGGATTCCTCCTAGAAATATCTGGAAAGGGAAATGAAAGCATGAGCCTAGCTTTTGAATTTGCTACCTCTTTGAGGAGGAAAGATGCTTAAATCTGATTATTGAGGGTTCTGCCATTATTAGAACTAATGGAAACCATCAATCAAACATGTTGCTCTTTCTCTGTTGACTTTACCCTCTATGGTTGTTCAAGTTCAACCCCTCATTGGTTCAAGTGACCTCCTCAGTTGATTGTACAAGATTTCCTCAACTGGAAGATTTTGTGGTTGTTAGAAGAATGTGGTTAGTATAGCAGAGAAAACCAAGAGAGCAGTCTTTTGGCTACAGCTGTTAGTTTTAAGTTAATTCTATAGGTGAACAAAACTCTATTCATGTAGTACTGTAAAAATTCTTGGTAGTTTGCATTTCACTGTTGCTAACTCCTGGCAAACAGATTGTGTGTACTTGCTAAAGGGCCAGCCTTACCATCTCTTGTAAACAATGTTCTGTTTTGAAGGTAGCTCTGTGCAGATGTGGAATAAAGTAGCAGAAATAAGGGGGGAAAAATTCATGTGTTCCACACCATAGTGTCATGATTTTAGTGTCATTTGTGGTATTCAAGTGGAGATAAAACACAGGCAACATGGGCTCTGTTGGACAGCAACTGGAGGCCTGTAGAGATACCATAGGGCCTCTAAAATGACATCTGAGCCCGACCTCAGCTGACCCAGTAAAATAAAAGAGAAATTCTATCCAAAGGGAATGAAACATAGCAGAGACAGGAGTCTGTCTAGAATTAAGATCAAACACGTCATCAACCCACAGAGGATAAATCCAACTGTTTACTCTTAAAAATTTGCAGGAATAAATAGAATACAATAGCATTCATTGGTTGTACAATCCAGACAACTTGTGAACAAAAGCTGAGAAGAAATACTAGTTTATGTTGTACTTGTCCTTAATTGAATTACCAATTGTTCTGTTTCTATTTTAGGTTATGGTCAGACTGGTCCAATGGTCCAGAGAGGTGGATATGACTCCATTGCTGCCGCTGTTTCTGGTCTCATGCACATCACAGGGCATGAGGTATGATGCTCAACCTACAAATTTAATACAATCTTTGTGCCATATACCAAAACTGTTTGCTGCGTGGAACAAGTTAGCCTATGCTAACTCATCTGTTATGCAAGACCTCCTGAGTCCAACAAGAGGTCTCACCTCTGGGAATCTAAGATCTCTCACTCCAGGCTTCCAAAGCCATTGTCCCAGAAACAGAAAATAAAAGAAAAAGAAAGAAACTCTAGATCTCCAGTGAATAAATTGACAGTGTATGCTAACTTGTTAATGGCCACTTGTTGTCACTTCAAGAGCTGTAATAGACACATTGTTGATGCCTGGATAATGGAACCATATATATATATGTGAAATCTCACTGATGCATGAATATTGATATTCCCTCTTTAAAAAAGGGAACTGTGAAGATATCTAGATAACTCTGACAAAAAGTTTTTTCAATCATTCTGCCTGGAAATAAGCAGAGAGATGCCATTAGTGGTTCTAGAAAGCTTTATGTGCTGCTAATCCCACTGATCTTTGGTAGTTGCAGTAGTGCAGGAAGCATTACAGAGGTACTTTAGTATCTGTATTCTAGGGATACATAAAATGTGTGTCTTCACCTCAGAAAAATAATGGCCAAATGAGCATTTTCTTAAGCTGTCTTGAATCACCTACAGATGCAAGGAATGTGGTCTCCAAATGTCACTTCTCCAATAAGGTGGTGTTACAAGTCTGTTCTGTGCATCATAAATGCTACACAGTGTTCTGTGGTGGTGCTCCTGATACTCTGGAAGCAGTAGGGCAGACCTCTAGGGTATGAACTTGCATGCCGTAGATAAACAAGGAGTTCATAAAGTTTCTTGACTTAGTTTCTTAGTGTCAGATACTCATGTTTGAGTAGGATTAAAAAAGCTAACCACACATGATTTGGACTCAACTCTACTGCAGGGTTGATAGTCTGCCAAATAGACTTGTTTTCTGCTGAGAATAATGGCAAACATCAGAACTCTGTGCTTGTGGCAATTATTGTTACTAGAGTTGTCCTTTCTATTAGGAAAAAAAAATTAAAAAATCAAGCATTGTTTGACTGAGTAAGCTGAAACATCTTGTACCTAGTGTCCTGAAACTGTTTGTCCATTTCTGCCATGTTATTGGTACATACTTATAGGATGCCCCATCTCAGAACACAAGAAGACATGAGTGCAGTCCTTGCAGGTTTTACTTCCCTTCAAATGTGTAATGCACATATGCACTAAGCAATGACTGATCATAGTAACTGCAGTAAAAGTAAATTTTACATCTGGACCATTGTGTCTTCAGGGTGGAGATTAATACTTCCAGTACAATGCCAGAAACTTCATGCACACTTCAAAATATACCAAACAAAATTCAAAGGGGAGTATAAGCTGATAGAAGGGCAAGTGTTGTTAGTGAAACATGAATAGAGGAAAGGATGTTGAAAAATTGAAAAATGCAGGATTATTGTAAAGCTTTTCAATAATATAGGAATCACAGAAAATACAACTGTTATACTGAATAATTACGTGTAAGTCCTATTATGAGAGTAATAGTCCTCAGTGCCCATTACGAAGATGGATTTTATTAAAAGATTTTGTTGAGATCTACACTGGAAAACCAGATGTTCGCATCACCTCACCAAGACTTGAGGCAATGTAGTCATATAAATTATTTAATCATTGTCAGTAACAGCTTTGTCTGTTCACTGGGGGCTTTTAGTAATTAATTCAAACTGAGTCACTCTTTTGCATCATTTAAATAAACATGCTAAAACTTACTTCTTATTTTTCTTTATTTGAAGCTGTTCATATAGTATTTCCTCAGTTTCTCAAAACCGTTTTTTGATGTATAGAGGGACAGTTTTCTTTCAAAGACTTAAATAGTCAATGACTCCAAAGAAGCAAAGGGGCCTTTTGATGATGTTGGGAAAACTACCCGAGTGGCTTTAAAATCATATTGTATACTTGTTTGAAAGTTACTTTAAAATAGAAAAGTAAAATCTTCATGTTTTTCTTACATTTATGTTCAGGTGACTGAGTTCTGTTTAAACTTCCACAAAACTAACAAAAGCAAAAAACCTTGTTTCAGTCAGCATGTAGAAAAGTGGCCAAAATAAAGAAGAAAAAAGAATCTTACTCACTCGTGCATGGCATTTTTTTAAAATAAAGCTTAAATTATTTGTTGACCAGATAACATGGAATTTATATACTAAAGGTAATATGTTCATTTGAAGCATACCCTAGTAAACATGGGTATGATTTTTTTCCTTAAATAAGATAGAAAAAGCCACTCTTATGAACTGGCAAAGGAAAAGTTATAACAGAACGGTGTTTGTTATGTATTGCATTACAGTAGCTATAGATAATTCAGCATAACATCATCAATAGAACAGTGCTCTGTGGAAACTTCTCTTTGATAAACTGTTGAATGTGCTTGCAGGATTTTTTTAGAGGCATCAACTGATGCAATAGACAAATTATAATGAATTTGAGCAGTAGCAACAGAATGTCTGCATACATGACTGAAGTGCTTAAAGTATACGTATTTACAGCTCCTTACAAAGCATTTTAATAATAGGATATGAAAATTTTGTCCTATATCTGACATTTTAAAAATTTATAGGTCCAATACAACTACATATTCCTTCATTAAAAAAAAAAAAGTCAGTGGCATTTTTTACTTTTTTTTCCCCTCCTGGAAATAGAAGTTACTGATATCACTTAATGGTAATAACTTTTAAATGCTTCTAAGTGATATTCTAAACCTTGGAATCAAGCTATAACTTTGGCAGTAGTGTAAAGTTACAGGCACAAACAGATGCATTTGTGCTGGTGTGTTTTGCTTGTTGTACAAAACCAAACACAGTAGGATACTATCTTTAAGTCATGTTTTCATGTACAGAAATGTACATGAATTCCAGCTCTTACACATGTGCTTGATTACTTCTATATTAGAAGTGTATGACACCTGTGAAACTTGAAATTCTAGTGTGTTTCTGAGGGGAATCTGTTTTGTGTAAATCGGTAACACAAACCCATTTTGAATGAAAGTAGTTGCCTCAGGCCACATTCAGGTTTTCTTTGCATAAGTTAAAATATTCTGAAGGACAAGGTTTGCACTGACACTGTTATCCACTGTCCTGGATAACAAAATTTATAGATATATCCTAGTTAAAAACCACATTCAAGTTTCATATTTGATGAACAGAAACCTTTTACTTAGTATATTCAGATATATCAGTGCCAGATGAGTATCCCTTTGATGAACGTTTCTATGACTCATTAAGGCAATAACTTGAAATTAATTAAATAGAGCCCAATTTGAATACAAATCCCCTTGCATCTCCGAGTTGATTATTACATGGAGTTTTCAATATTCAAAGTATCTTTATGGTGGTGCATTCTTTCTTGCCGAAGAAACATTTTTGTTTTACTGAATGTCAGACAGCAAGACATGATTGGGATCTACAATCCAGAGAGACCATTTTTCAGCTTAAATCCAACCAAATTATAATGAAGGAGCACACCTGGTATATAGCTCAGACCTGTTGAAAAATACAGTCATTGCTGGTTCATATTAGCTTCAGCAACTATTTCACATCTGTAAAGACTACTGGACTTAGAATGCTTTTATTAAGCATGTAATTTCAAAACAATTTTCATTTTTAATGGATGATTTTTATATTATTGATGTAAGCTTGGGAACAGAAATTATGTCAAAGAGCAAAAAAAAAGACTCCAGAAAGGAAGCTTCCAAAACATGTTGTGGCTATCTCTGGGCCAGAATATGTTGTCAAATTGTAAGGAATTTAGCAAATAGCAAAAATTAAGCATAAAAGTTTAAACTGGTTGTAAGATTGAGCAGTAGCAAAGCACAGTGATGTAAGAAAAAGTCCACTCTATTGGCGTGAATCTTTTTCTTTTCAAATGAGGAAAGGACATATCCTGATGCTGCACCTAATTAGGGTTCAACCCAGCCTTTGAGCCTTGATACAACTTTGTTTTCTTAAGGCACTTTTCCACAACTAGGGCTATATTTTGTCTTTCTTTCAGAATAGTAATAACCACTTTTGGCTGATGGGGTGGTGGTGGTGTTTGCTAGTTTTGAGTAACTTTATTCAATCAAAGATTCTATATAGGTCCTTAGTTTGTTTGTGTAACTGAAGTAAAGTTAGCTACATAAAAGTACTGCTGTGCTGTCAGAAGCTCTGTTTAAAAGAAGGTATTTTGGTGTGTTGTAGCTTTATCCTTCATGTAAAGAAGCTTCATCTCCCTTCTTCTGCAGGACAGAGATGAAAGCCTTAATTAATCCATTTCACAGTACTTACAGCTAAGCATACTACCACAGAAAGGCTGGTTTATAGTACAGGAGCTGATTAAATGGTGAAAAATGGCAGCTAGTCATGAATCTTGGTAAAAAGGCCAAGGAAGGCTAGAAATTGTGTGGACCGGTTCAGAATTATAGGTTGTGAGGTGTTAGGGTAAAGTAAAGCTAACATGTTAAAAATAACAGTAACAGTATTTTGTAGGAGTGTTCTGTAAAGACCTTTTTACTGAGGCGAATGAAGTGTTTGCTTTTAAACAGTAGGTAGTTTAGTACTTAATGCGGAAGGTGTGAGAATCAAGCAAATTCATATGTAATAATCAATTAGAATAGTCCTGATTTCTGCATCTTCAAAGTGTAGTTTTTCTCGTTCAAGGGTGAAATTAATGACACTTTGAAAATGGTGGAAAGTGTTTTCAAACTAAGAATGTTGCTGCACATATGTTTGCAAAATCTAGAGTCTTTTCGATTTTTTTCTCAACTAAGTGAATGTAATGAAATTACTGTAATGAAGAAAGAACAATTGAACAAACTGAGATCTTGTAGCAGATAATATGGGGGAAACATTTTTAGGTTTGTTTAGTTTTTTGCATTTTATTTCTCAGTAAGAACTCTGCTGAGCAAAAATATTCCAGTGCTAATTAGTTTTCCCAGTAGGCCTATGCACACATATAAAACAGAACAACTTTCTTGCCTGTTTTCCCCCAGAGCTGGGTATGATGAGAGTAGTAAATGGATGGAACCTCTGAGTTGTCTTTTCTACTGGGAAGGTGAAGTGGCTTGGTATAGAGTGTGGAGAAGGAAGAAATAAGAGGTTCTTCAAAAAAGTAGTACTTGCTAAAGCAGCGTTCACCTTAATTTTGTATGGTGGTTTAAATATCATCCTATAGATATCTAGGCTATAGATAGCCACAGTAATCCTTACTGCAGTTTGAATGAAAGTCAGATTTTTTTTTTGTTTTACTTTGTCATATTTGATACAGATTTTATAATTTTTATTCACTTTTGTGATATGAATAAAATAGCAGCCTTTTCGATAGGAAATTTCCTTACATAGGAAATATTGTCCTAGTGCCTTTTATTTTAGAATTGCCCTATTAATGCAATTGATAATACAATAAAATTATTTTAAGAAAAATATCATAATTTATATATGACTTGATACCAGACTTATGTAAATTCTGCTGGAGTGCAAAAGAAAAAAGATGGTGAAAGTTACTTTTCTTAGGTGAAGTCAAGACACTCTTTTAAAAATAATTTTAATAATTTAAAAAATTATCAGTAACTCTTGCAATCTTGATTACAAGATTACTATTACAATAATTAGACTTAGAAGTTTAGATATGGCTAATTAAAATAATTCTGTAAATTAAATTTTATTATGTAGTTTAATTCTGTAAATTAAATTTAGTATTAAATTTATTATGGTTATTTAAACATTAGTTTAAATACATTTATGGGACCTTCACAAACAGTTATTATTTATCAATTATACTGATTTTGAGTTGTCTTATGGTGGGCTTATTGGGGAGATAAAAGTCTGGAACAGTCCCATTAGCTTTGCACTGCTATTTTTCTTCAAAACTTGAAAATTTATAAAAAAAGTACTTCAAAACAAGGAACTGCTATCAGAACCTGATCACCTGACCCCAAACTTTTCAGAGTAGGAAATGCGAGAATGTCTCAGAAGAAGCACTTTTAAGATCCTATGATAAAAACCTAGCTGGACTGAAATTAGAAGTTCATTTTGCCATTGATTGCAAAAGGGTTGTGTTTCATGCGAGTGATTACAGAAGTTCTGAAACACGTGAGTAAAATGAAGATTCTTCCCTTGATGCCAGAAAAGGGATGACATACTGAAAAAGGATATTTGAACCAACAACTTTTCAGTGATTTCAGTCAGAAGGTCAAGAATTTTCCTGTCTTTACATGTGTAATGTTTACATGTCTAAACAAAAAGTTGTTCTTTTTTTTTTTACTAGAAGCCTGATGTGTGTATACTGGGAAATACAAAACTGACCTTTGACTGGGGGAGGGTCAGGAGAGAAGGGAGAAAAAGAAAGTGAGAACAATGAAGCAAAATGGTTCTGCCTTTCAAACAAACAGGCACCAGTGTCAGTACACTCTGGAAACTGTTTAGACCTTTGGCTTTTGTGCATGACAAAATTCTGTCTTTGTTGGCTTCTCTCGTCTCTAACATTTCTTTTCTTTTTTGCGCTGGTGAGTTGAAGCATATGTTATTAGGGACAAAAAGTTAAAGCATCATAAAATGACAGTTCTGTGTAAATGCTGTAAGAATATCTGGTTTTCAGTGATAGTTTTTGTACTTCAGTTCACTCAAAGATACTTATTTCTTGCATTGACTGCAACTCTTTGAGTGCAGCCATCCAGCCAATTTCTTATCCACCAAGTGGTCCATCCATCAAGGTCATGTCTCACTAGCTTAAGAGACCAGGATGTCATGTGGGTTAGTTACCTGCACAGGTCCAGGCAGATGACATCAGTCACTCTTCCCATATGTACTACTGCTGTAACCCCATCATAGAAGGCCACTAAATTTGTCAGGCACAATTTGCGCTTAGTGAAGCCATGTTGCCTGTCACAAATCACCTCCATCCTTTCCATGTGCCTTAACACAGCTTGCAGGAGGATCTGCTTCATAATCCTGCTGGATACGAAGATGAGACTGTTGGGCCTGTAATTCCCTGGCTCTTCTTTTTTCTCTTTTTAAAAATGGGGATTATGTTTCCCTTTTTCTAGTTAGTGGGAACTTCACTGGTCTACCATGACTTGTTAAATATGATGGCATAGCCACTTCCACTGCCAGCTCCCTCAGGACATACATCCGATCTGTGTCATCAGGTCTGATGGACTTGTCCACGTTCAGGTTCCTCAGATGGTCTTGAACCTGCTCGTTTCCTACAGTGTCTGGGTCTACAGTATTGTCTTTTCAACAGGAACTAGGATAGTTGAAGTCTCCTGTGAGAACCAGGGGAGAACCAGTTTTGTGTAAAACAACAAAAGCATTACTGAACTGCCCTGATATTAATAGTGTTGCAAAGTTGTGAATGTGAGGCCACTGTCGTCTCTCTGTAGAGGGCCTCATCCACACTGTCCTCCTGGATGAGCAGCCTGTAGCAGCCTTATAATGTCACCTGTAACTGCCCTCCCTGTGCTCTTCATCAGGTTTTGTTCCATCCCGAGGTGGAACTCCATGCGCCCCAGCTCCTCATTGACATGGAGGGCAACACCGCCTTCTTGTCTCCTCTGCCTGTCCTTCCTAAAGAGTTGATATCCCTTCGTTCCAACACTCCAGTCATAGGAGTCATCCCACCATGTCTCTGTGATGCCAATAAGATCATAGACCTGCACAGTTGTATTGTTTCTACTTGTTTTCTTCTCTTTTTCTGTTGTTTTTGTCTATTGTTTTGTTTATCTCATTTTGTTTTGGGGTGTTTTTTTCTTTAGGATGGGGAGCCAGTTAGACCAGGAGTAGCAATGACAGATCTTGCTACTGGGCTGTATACATATGGAGCAATTATGGCTGGTTTACTTCAGAGGTATAAGACAGGAAAAGGACTGCACATTGACTGCAATCTCTTGTCAGCTCAGGTAGGAGTTTTAAAAAAAATTCCTTTTGTTTGAACCTAAATGTACCATTATGATGCAAATTAATGCACATTAGTTACTACAGCTAATGATGACAATAATAAAAACAGTATTACATTAGTGATAGTTTCCTTATTCTGCTACTCTGGTAGTGATCATTTTATATTACATGGTTATAGTTACTGTTGCATTAAGTTTGGCTTTCACTTTTTACAAAGGACTCCCATGTTCTTTGAAAACATGGGTTAATCAAGGTTTATAATATCTTTGCAATTTTAACAGTTGTAGTAGGTGATTTGAGATAAGACAAGTATAAGTGGTAAAACTGATTTTGGGACCTTGGCACTGGGTAATGATAATACCAGAGTGACTAACTTGAGCAAAATCACCCAAAGTAATCAAGTATCACCAAAGTTTCAAAGTAATATAGTGCAGGAAGTCTGCCTTTTGTCTCCGGGAATTAAAGAATAAAGTAAACTTGAAGATGCAGCACTTTTTCTAGACATATTAACATTTCTAGACATCATTAGTCTTGATCAGAACTTGAAGTTTTCTTTGAACATTTAAGCACCAATGGTGCAATGATTTGTAATTTGTAAAAAGAAAGTGATATTACTATGAGCTGCATGTGATTGGATGATACGTTATCTTGCTGATGTAGGTACTTGCTGGTACCAAATAGGTGTATGATACAGCGGAATTTTTGTTTATATTTTAAAATGTACATCAAAATTATATGAAGTTCTAATCAAAGCTACTACAGTGCTCCAGTTTTTTGATCTTTATTCAATTGTATTTTTCTTCGCATTATGTCTGTCAGTACAGTTGAAAGATGACAGTGCCCATTGTGCTAAAAATTGACCCAGGTGTGAGCAGGAGGTTGGACAAGATGACCTCCAAATGTTCCTTCCCTCCTATATCATTGTACGATAATAGTGATTGAGACTAATGATTGAAGTTGCTCTTGTTTTAGTGGCTACTGCTCTTGTCTAAATACATACCAAAATCAGATCTGGAAAGGAGGGGAAGCTTAAATCAATAAAGAACTTTTCATTTGTTTCAGAACAAATATTTGTAAGGACAGAATTTAATTATACTTAAACATATTTGTAACTATTGTGTCTGTATTTGAAAAATGTAAGAAGCAGCTTAGAAAAATATTTTAAATGTATGTTAAATACTTACTAATACTTAGGGTTTTTTATGTTTAAGATATTGTAGTGTTATATATTATGGCAGCTTGTGCTTGATCTTTTTAATTTCTAATTTTATTAAAAGGACTTCTGTTACTTTTTATTAATTTCCAGAGTAATTCTGGGTCTTTTGTTCTTTTTTATTTCTTTTTTTTTTTTAAATTCCTTATTCCACTGTTTTGGGCTTTTTTTTAAAATGAAGCTTTCTTGATTTTTATTAGATATGTTATCAAATCCTGAAAGTAAGAAGAGTTGAAGTTAGGTTTTGCTGTAGCTCTCATATTTCAGCTTTGTAACTCATTTGTCTTTAGAATCTTTTTATTTGGTTAGGATAGATTTGGCTATGCACAAAAGAGTTTTTATACTGCAAAATTTCCATCTGAACTTCCACATTATTGTCCTTTAGGCCAGTCACTGGGATACATAACAAAGAAATTGAAGACCTGGATAGATGTTAGTGAACAAAGCATGTGACATGGTGTTTGTCTTCTACATGCTTAGCTGAAAAAGTACGAAATGGTGAAGGGAATGTTTAGTAGTTTTTTGAGATTTTCAAACATTAAATCATTCCATGCTTGTTACCAAATTATAGTTGTCTAAAAGTTATTAACAGGTAATTCCATCTATGCACATATTCATTGAAAAATAAGTGGTTTTATTTATTTCAGTGTTGGATAAATTAAACTCAAATAAGTCAGTATTTTGGAACAGTGTATGGGTATAATACGTTATTCAGAAAATGGTGCTTTTGTTTTAGATAATCCTGTTACTTCAGTCCAAATTAATTTTAGGGTGTTGGCTGCAATAAGAACATATACTCAATTGGAAGAAGTGTTTGTAGATGAGGTGCTAGAGTACCAAAAATAAACTCACGTGATCAATTCTATTAAAAAAATGTGTTAAAATGAATGAAGTAAAATGTATCTGACCGCTGAGCATCCCTCAGAGAGAACATCTAGTTTTTTTGGTTAATTTTCTTTCTTTTTGCTAGACTGGTAGTTATGTGTAAGTCTTTAAGGGTGAGTTTAATAACAGTAGCACAAATCTGAAAATTAATTAAATAAATAATAAAATTGCTATTACAGTACTTCTGATGGTAACGGGTCTTTTAAAGGAAAGTTAGACAATTACTGTGATAAAATCCATGCTTTCACAGAGATTAGGGTTTTAAGTCCATGCTGAGATACCTAAAACTAGCTTTTCCTCATGTGATGAATGCTTAAAAAGAATGATCTTTAGAAGTTTCTCATGGATGCTGCCAAAACAATAAGGAACCTAAAGTTGTAGACTTTTGGTTTGTTAGGTTCTTGTTGCAAGTGATTAATGGTGGAAGCTAGAGGTCAAACAGATGTATCATGATAACTTTTCCTTCAGAATGAATTTCATTGAATGAAGAAAAAGGAATTTTCTGTGTGTAAAACAACAAAAGCATTACTGAACTGCCCTGATATTAATAGTGTTGCAAAAGACGCAACTCGTATGAAACCTTTTGGTTTGGCAGCATTTCATGCACTGAGCTAATGTAGAAGTGTATGTTTTGTTCATCTCTTCATTTTGAAATGAGAATTGTGAAGCTGGCCAATACATGGGTCTTCATTGGTCAGTGTTGATGTCTTTGATTATGTCAGAAAGCAAAAAAAAACCCCAGGAGTTGAGGCACTCAAATAACTAGAAAATCTTGAAAACTGCATCTTGAAAACCCTAGCATGTACATGCCCATCTATGTCTGTGCTATCCCTTTTCTGCATGCCTTATAGAATTGCAAGAGGATTTTTTTTTTTCCCCCAGAGGGCAGGGCTAAAAAATGCTTTTGATACTAATTTCCTGCAAGATATGCAAATGACAAAGAGCATTGAACTGAATTCAACTGCCAATAAAAATGATCTGAAGCTTTTTAAAGAAATATCCCACTGACTGGCAAGTTAGCTTTGTGTTTAACTGGTCTGTGCAGCACCAAATTATAAGTGAAATCCTGTTCTCTGAAAAAATATTATTTTTAGAATATCTTAAAAAAGACATCTTTCTTTCAAATTCTGTGTAGCAAACACTTATTGCTACCAAAGAGGATTTCTCTTCCCATAACAAAATAGGATTCTGTGATTTTGTTGACAAGATATTCAGTGACTCCTAGGATGTGGCTTTGCAGTGAGCACTAACTTTCTATATCTCTCATCTATAAACTTTTAACCCATGTTGTACTATTCCTTTGAAATTTTTGGCCTTTAGATGATTCATATTTGTCAGCTCGTGACCTTTCAGCATTTAAATAGTGTCCTTTAGATGATACTAGTAAATAAGAAGGAAGTGGGTTTTGGATTTGGTTCCAATTATGCAATTGTGCCTTTTCTTCTGTTGTGGCTTAAAAAAAAATCTCTTGGAAGTTTTAATATCCTTCCTTATTTAATTACAACCAGGCTTCAACAAATACTGTAATAAGTGGGTTTCTTTGGATTGAAAATCTGCAAGAAGTATTTTACATTTAACATTTCTGCAATTTCAAAGTGTATTTTTTCCCAGATTCCACAGACAGGATAATGTGGTTAATATTGTTTGTGTTATATGATTGTTCATCAGGCACTTCTCTGCTTCTGATTACTATGTTTTAGTTCGTATTTGCCATGGCAAACTCTTCATCTTAAAATTTTGAAGTGACCCTAGGAAAACCTAGAAAATTGGTATAAATTATATTCTATATTCCACCTTTGTGCTTAATTTGAGAGTCAGTTTACTCAGGTAATGATGAGGTTTAGAAGCTATAAGTTTTTGTTTCTGCATCACATTTTCCCAAGATCATTGTGTTTAAGGATTATCTATATAAAGTGCTTTTAGTGCTGTCTATTCAGGGCTTTCATAGCATGTCTTTTACAAATTATTGGGTATGGGTGAAACTGGGAACAATTACTTACTGCCTGTAGGACACATATGGCATCACAGAATCCCTGAGCAGTAAGTTGTGTGATGAATATCAAACTAGGAACTTAAATACTGCTCAGGTTCTTGACTGTGTCTTGTTCTCTGCTTGCTGACAGTCATGAGTTGACTGAATACAGAAAGAAAATCTTCTTCCTTAGAGATCATTGCTTTTGATGTCTTTGGGGGCCAGCTAGGAGGACTGTAACAGAGTTGTCTTGTTTTGGGTATGGTTTGCATGAGTAGGTTTTTTACAAGCTTATAAAATGTCATCTTTGCAAAATATTGCATTCTTAATCTCTATCATAATAAAAAGTTGAGTATGTGCTATATGGAGATGTCATCTGTTTCACTGTATAGCTCCGGTACTGGAAGATAATAAAATCTGAATTAATGTGAACATTTCTTTAAACATTCACTGTGCTGTAAACTCTTTTCTTGGCCACAATTCTTAATTTCCACTGAGGACATCAGTGTAACTAAGAACAGAACTTGTCCCTCTGGGTTTTAAGCAGCCAGTATTTGATTGAATAGACCAGAAGACCATACTAACATGACAGTAACTCAATTTAATATTGGCCTCTGTGGTATGTGTGTTACAATTTCTAATTATTAGTTACGCAGTCATTGGTAGAATGTACTCCAACTTGATCTTGGCTTCAGTGAGTTGCTTTTTTACTCTAAACAGAATACATATTCAAAGTGCAAGGGTATTTCTACTTTAGCTGCTACCTGACAGTAAATTCTCTGTCTTTTTGTGTTCACTACCATTGTTCTTGTGCTAATGAAACTAAGCCTGAATGAGTTGCAGCTTCATTTTCTGTGTTGATCTGCCTCTGTCATCAATTAGAGAAAGACTGGGATGGAGATAGAAAAAATACACCCCTTTATTACTAAAAGAAAATAAAAGTGGCTGTTTGGAGTGGATAGGGGAGAGAGTTTGAAGACAAAGAAAGACATTTCTTTTAATTAGTTTATTATTTAGATGACCTTTAAATAAGGGTGTAGTCTTGGAAATGGAATCAAGATGTTTATTACCAGCAGATCAGGAATTGTTCTGAGTAATAGGAAAAGGATAACCTGGGTAGTTGAAAAGAAAGGGGAATTATTTAAGCAACTAGTAGGAGAATGAGCACTTTTAGTGTACCTCAAGAGCTCACCTGTCCCTGTAAACTCATAGAACTTTTCAGAAGTCATTCTATAAATTGGTCAAATATGGATAGAACCTTTCAACACATTATGTGTTATTTGTCAACGTAAATAGCAAGTAAAATATTTTATCTTGATGGAAGAGGTTTCAATGTTACGTAATGGAAAATTTTAAGTTAGCAAGATAACTGATTGTTATGTGCTGTTGAACCTCTGGAAATCTGGTAAACCTTAACAAGTATGGCATTTTTGGATATGCTAATGGAATGCTAGCTAAGATTTCATACTGCTTGGTTTGGTTATTTCAGATAACTTTGTTCTCTAGTCCTTTCATGAGCCTTATTACCCTTCTCTGGACTTGCTCCAGCACCTCAATGTCCTTTTTAGAGTGAAGGGCCCAGAACTGAACTCAGTACTCGATCTGCGGCCTCACCAATGACAAGTACATGGGGATGATAACTTTGCTAGTCCTGCTGGCTACACTATCTTCATACAGGCCAGAATGCCATTGGAATGCCTGAGCACACTACTGGCTCACATAGCTTCTTTCTTTGAGCCACCTGCCAACCAGCACCCTCAAGTCTCTTTCTGATGAGCAGCTCTCAAGCCAGTCTTCCCCAAGACTGTATCATTGCATGGGGTTACTGCAACCCAAGTGCAGGACTCCACCTGTAGGACTTTGCCTTATTGAACCTCAGTCCTTAGCCCACTGATTGAGTCTGTCCAGGTCTCTCTGTAGAACGTTCCTACCCCCGAACAGATCAACACTCCCATCCAACTTAGTCTTGTCTGCAAATTTACTGAGGGTGCATTCAATTCCCATGTCCAGATCATCAATAAAGATGTTAAACAAGACTGGCCCCGGTACTGAGCCCTGGGGAAGACTGCTAATGACCAACCACCAACTGTATTTAGCTCCATTCACCTCCACTCTCTAGGCCCAGCCAATCCAGCCAGTTTTTTACCCACTGAAGAGTCCACCCATCCAAGCCACAAGCAGCCAGTTTTTCTAGGAAGATGCTGTGGGAGATAGCATCAAATGCTTTACTGCAATCTGGATAGACTACATCCACAGCCTTTCCCTCATCTACTAAGCAGGTCACTTTGCCGTAGAAGGAGATCAAGTTGGTCAAATAGGACCTGCCTTTTGTAAATCCACGTTGGCTGGGCTTGATTGCCTGGTTGTCCTGCATGTGCTGTGTATTGGCTCTCAGGATGAGCTTTTCCATAACCTTGCCTGGAACTGAGGTTAGGCTGACAGGCCTGTGGTTCCCCAGATCACCCTTCCAACCCTTCTAATTTACTAATTTCCAGTCAGCTGGACCTTCTCCAGTTAACCAGGACTGCTGGTACATGATTGAAAGTGGTTTGGCAAGTTCTTTCATCAGTTCCCTCATTTCTCTGGGAGGGATCCCATCAGGGCCTATAGACTTGTGAGTGTCTAGTCAAAGCATACTTATGTATAAAAATACTTTGCCTTGCTTGGAATGAATATTTGTAGCATTATATTTCTCTGATAAACATATGTAAAGTTATTTTCATTCAAGCTTACTCTGTAATAAAACATTTTGGTTTTTTGTGGTATTAAATTTTTTTTTTTGATTGTTGGAAGAATAACTTCCTTTTTCAGGGTATCATTTACAAATTTGTTGCCACTGTTCAAAAAGCATTATCATGCAGAAGTGCCATGTCTTCCAGTCCAGATTCATTGGTAATACTCAAGTCAAATAGAACTTTGGACCACATTTCTCTGACTTGTGTCCTGTTTAATAGCTCAGTAGATGAACCTGCATTGCGAACAGCATTAAAATGCTCAAAAAGTCATTGTGGGCTTTCATTAACGCTACATAGGCACAGAAATACATTCTTGCACATTGCAAAGCATACAATTTAAAACATTTTGTTTAGTTGCATGGATTTGTTTCTTCCGTCATCCCTGTAGTGCATTAGCACCAAAGTACTTAATGGGCGGTGACCGGAGATCTTTCAGTGTTAGAAATAATGTCATTGTTCTGCTGAGAAAATTGCTGTAATGAATGGGAGACTTGGCTGTGATAATAGGGGTGGAATATTTGAACATTTCTCACACAACCAAATAGACATAGCTTGTTTCTGTATGTGCCTCTCTACATACCAAATTAAAGATCTAGAAATCTACCTCTTTACACTGCTGCAGCAGAAGCTGTTGAAATTACTATTATGTTTTATATTTATGTCTGTTCTAAGATGAAAATAGCATTGTCAGGAGTAGATAAACACACTTCAGATTCTTTTTTCTGTGCAAGTATTGATGCTGATAAACGTGGAGACAAAAAAGAGAAATGTTGTAAATAGGTGTATGCATATTTTCATCGTAAATGGCCCTGTTCCTAACGATAAAATCAAAAATGAAAAGTACCTTAATACAGCTTCATTTGGAGGTTGACAGCTTTCCACTACTGATTAAAGAAAATAATCCTTCTCAAAATGTATGTAGCATCCAATTTGGAGCCTCTGGATACTACCCTATTGCAAACAAGAAGAAAAATTGCTATATTTATTCTGATGCTTGTCTTCACAGGTAGTTAAGTTTTATGTGAGCAAAATCTGTTTGTCTGCATTGTATTTTTATGCTTTCCTGTTTCCATTCTCAGCTGTCAAATATGGCTACCTTTTTTAGAGTAGAAAAGAATCATTTAGGTTGGAAAAGAGATTTAAGATCATCAAGTCCATCTGTTAACCCGGCACTGCCAAGTCCACTACTACACCATGACCCTAAGTGCCGTATCTTTTATATACTTCCAAATATGGTGACTTCACCACTTCCCTGGGCAGCCTATTTCAACGCCTGACAACCCTTTCAGTGAAGAAATTTTTCATGATATCTAATATAAACCTCCTTGTTTTAGAGGCCATTTCCTCTTGTCCTATCACTTGTTGCCTGGGAGAAGGGACTGACCCCCACCTGGTTACAGCCTCTTCTCAGGTACTTATAGAGAGTGATAGGGTCCCCCAGAAGCCTCCTTTTCTCCAGGCTGAAAAAATCTCAGCTCCCTCAGTCACTCCTTATAAGACTTCATAAGCTTATAAGACCCTTCATCATCTCCATTGCTCTTATCTGGACATGCTTCAGTGATGTGGAGAGAAAACGGGGAAAAAATGTGTCATAAATCCTGTCTGCTATAGGGCTTGTTTTTCTCTCTCTCTCATAGTTCCTGATACTCCTCAATTTGCTCACCTCCTCTCAGAGCTCTGCCACTAAGCAGTGGAGTTTCTCTACCTGGGCACACCTCCCACAACTCAAGTTGGTCTGTGCTTTCTAAGTCTGCTTGCAGTTCTTCGCATGAATAGAAGCCACTCTGAGAACTCGATCTGTGCTATTTTCTAAACAATCAAAGAAATAAAACCAGATATCGTTGCATAGAATTAAAACTTGCATAAGTTATGTATTGTATGCACAGGTTCTCATTGGTCAAGGCTATAATTAAGAAATAATATAAGAAAATGTGTTTTGGTTTTAAAAAACTGTATAAAATGTAACAGAATAAACATTTTTTAAGTTGCATTTTGCCTGCACTTTGTAAAGCTGTGTGAAATACAGAGCATAATATTTCAGTGGATGTATATTCTTTCTTCAGATAGAA
The DNA here is from genome assembly GCA_013397135.1 of Pachyramphus minor. Lineage (NCBI taxonomy): Eukaryota > Metazoa > Chordata > Aves > Passeriformes > Tyrannidae > Pachyramphus > Pachyramphus minor. The sequence goes on from VYXB01003695.1 coordinate 130,612, forward strand.
TAAAAACTTAAGGAAATAATTGTAGAAGTTTATGGTTAAGGTTGTCTGATATGTCTATTACCGGCATCTGATTTCAGTTGTTAGAACTCCGCCAAAGTTTTAACTGTTTTGGCTGAATTTTCCATGTCATGGAATTGCCAGAAAAGGATTTGTTTTCAAAGTTACTTTTAAGATGATTCATGTGTTTCTAGGATCATGTTATGGGAAAATACATTGATAGGCTTTTTTCTTTTTTTTTTTTTCCTCCTGAGAAACTCAGTGCCTTAATTTTTGGATTTTGCACAGAGTAACTTTGGAGTTCTTGGTATTTTTAACCTGAAGATTATCTTTAATAGATTTTTTCTTTAAGTGATGAATTCCTTAGAGATGTTCCTGTTTTATTATGAAGTTTTATTATGAAGCTGACACAGGATTTTTTCAGTGATTAAAGTAGTATCTTTCTTTACACTTTCAGAAAAAAATTATTAGTATTTTATTTTCATCAAGAAAATTACGTTTATTCTTCCTTTTAAAATGGCTTTCTTCAACTGGAGTTAATTTAAAAGAAATCTTTTTTTGTTTCCTTTTTCTCTTTAATGCCAGTGCTGTCTAGTAGATTCTATGGTCAGGATTTTGTTTCTTATCCTTCACCTAAAATTCATCTGAATGTGTGTAAGTTTATTGGTTTTGTTTCTTTCATTGTTTGTTTTAATTGGAGACTGAGGAGACATAGGATAGATTTAACGGTTACTTTCTCTTGAAACTCTGTGCTGAATAGTACATATTTTTGAAATTTCGAGTCCTAGATCTGTTAGTTGCATCAATCTTTCCTATTGTTAATACTAATTGAATCTTAATCAGGAAGTGATCTCCATGCTGTAGGAAGCACAGAAGCATTCATTTAGGTCTTTTATAAGCTCTAAATAGCTCATTAAAAAATAATTTGTAGATCAGTTCTTTTTTGTTTTTGCATTTCACTGAACATAGCAGTTCTCTGTGACGCAAATGCACTGTGTTTCTGAAGATGCCTCAGTTTCTATGTTTTTGTAGTCTAAACTGGTTTTTTTTATAAAGCAAAAGGTATGATCAGCCATAATTTTCATGCTAAAAAAGTATTTACACAACTATGTAATTTAAAGTCTGTTTTGCTCTTTTTGTCTGTCTTTCTCTCTGATAATCCATGTTCAATATAGGGTTTTCAAATGCATTACCTTTGTTTTTCTCATTGATTTATTTTATTTTATTTTATTTTATTTTATTTTATTTTATTGTTTCTGGTTCATTAAGCACTGCCTCACATATCATTTGTGTGACTGTGTGATTTGCTGTTTACTGTTTGGTCAGGTGGCTGACTTGAATCATCAAGTCCCACATGCTGCATGTGATTACTGGCACAGAGTGGGATACCTGCTTAAGTGTCTGGTTAGAAGGCAACAAAACAGGACACAATATGAGACCTGTTTTAAAATTGTATTTATTTGTCATTTAAGATTTGATTCTATCTTTACGAGATTGTACTTGTGACTGGGATTATGCCATTTACTTATGCTTCAGTGCCAGGAGTTTTGCGAAGGGTGAATTCCTGATAATTTCCTGGAGGTTTGCATTAAAAGAAATCAGCATCACTGGGAAGAAAACACTTTTTACCCAGAGCACAGTGTTCATAACATGACCACAGACATTTTCTAAAAGACTCTTTAATAGTAAGCCTTGGCCTACTTGATAGTAATTTTGCGTTTTTTAGTTACCTTTTGCAGTCATTCCTGGAATTTGCTGGTTTGCAAATCATTGGTTGAAAGCAGCTATGGTACTACTGGCTCTTAAAGGGTAGAAAAAACCCTGTGTGGAGAGAGATTATGGAATTATGGGGCAACATTGTGAATTTGGAAGTCCAGACCTACTGCCTTGCACAGATGTAGGGACACCACTGATGAAGCAGTAAAATCTTGCTTGATGGTGGGCAGTGGCTTTGCTGTGCATTTTGCAGGTGGGAGTGTATGCTTTGCCTATAGGTGTATGTCGCTCTTGAACTGACTTTTAGCTCCTGCAGATCTCTCAGCTCCAGGCTAGATGGGAGGCCCTTACGTGCCCAAACACAGGGCAATATGTGTTGACAGCTGTTGGGAATGCTGTGGTTTCCTGCTGGATGCCCGTGTGATGGGCTGCCTTGAACTGTGGCAGCTTTCTTTCCTCTGCACAAGACTGTGGTTCCTGCTGCCCAGTTCCTTCTTGCAGGAGTTTGAAACACAATTCCCTGCATAAAAACTGGTAGAACAGCAACCATTCAATTGTGGCGTGGAGCCATATCCTGAAACTGTTGGGCCAATGCTTAGAAATTGCACAATTAACTGGAAGAGTGGGGGTTTCTTCTAAATGTAGTGAGGTTTTCCTGGTAGAGGTAGAGGTTTTAGGTTCTAATGTTTGTTTTATTATTGTTGTTTTTGTTTGTTTGTTTGTTTGTTTGTTTTTAATGAAAAAATGACTCAAGAAGCAAGAGCCGGGAATCACCCCATGCATGTGTCCATGGAGGCAGCTTCAATAAGGGCAACAAGGGATACTGCAAAAGAAAAATTAATGAAAGTTGAAGTTTGATTTATTAGTGTCAAACTATTTATTGCAATGTGGAAAGAGGAAAACATTTAAAATCAGTCATTGGGTAAATACTAGCATAGGATCAGTAATTGTAAGAGACCTTTTTAGTGTGCACCAAATGTGGATTGTGGTCTTGTGTTCACATTTTTCTCATGTACAGATTTTTTTTCTATGTCACTAGAAGTATGGAAGAGGTGTAAATGGAAGATTATTGGCCTTTGCACAGCAGAACACAATGGAATTTTCTAGAATGATTTTTTCTACAAAGTTACAAATTAATATTTGTGTTACTGTTCTGTAGAATATCATAAACTAAGTTACCTTATTTTGGTTGTAAAAAGCCTGTCTCAAAATTCCTAAGTCAGTCTACATGCCTACTTTAAGAAAAAATAAACAAGAATGAGAAAAAAGTGAATTAACTTGGCTTACAGTCAAAGCCTTGCTAAGATAAGTGGCAGGATAGCAGACAAAAAATTGGAGGGAGAAGAAAGTAAAGAATATAATTAAAATGTTATTTTCTCCTTTTTCCAGTTACCTGTCTTCTTTTGTTATTCATATACGCTTGTTGAAATTGCATGCAAATGATTGATTGACTCAACAAACTCATTGTAATAAATTATGTTTGATGTGCTATCTTGAAAAAAATCTTTTGAAATTCTGTCTCTTTTCTTTGTCTACTGACCTTGTGGCTTTTAATATCTTGTTTCCCATCTGTCTAATTCCATCATAAGCTGAGCATAACTTTTCAGACCTTAATGCAGCTCTCTTTTTGTTCTGGTTTAAGTAAGTCTGTAACACAAATATGTGATTTGGCCATCAACAGTAATATTAGAAAGGAATGTTGAAATATGTGTTCCCTTTATTGATGTGAAATAAAGAAACACTTATCTGTAGATATTTGATAATACATATTTACAGTGCATAGTTCCGTCCCTGCAAGCAAATGAATACAGAGATGTCTGTATCATTATATTACATCTGCTTTAATGTTACAAGTTCAAAGGTTACTTTTAAGGATTAATTCTTAATTAAAGGAGAAAAGAAATGGGTCTATAGGGTTTCAGGAAAGCAGTTTTAAATATGGATTTAAAAATACTTAGCTGAATATGTCATACAGATGTACCCAAACTGCAATTTGAGAGATTGATTGTATGATAGATATTCCTGCTGCAAGAATTGTCTCTAGCAGTGAGGTCCTGGGTCTTGAATTACAGGGGAATTTGGAGAAGTAGACTTACGTTGTTAAAAACATAATTTTTTTCTAGGGGATATAATGTCAGTAGAAATGTTCAGTTGACATATCTTTTTTGTAGTTATAGGACAGCAGTTTGCTTAACAATTGTAATGTATAGGTAGATAAATTCTTTGTGTTCTTTATTAAGGGCATAAATTGTTTATGCTGAAAGGTTTTTCTGGATAGTGCCTTTTTAGTGGGACTAAATCTTTGGAGAGACCAAAGAGAATGAAGTGAGCCAGGAAGAGAGAGAAGGAAAAAGTCCTGGGGATGTCTATAACAGTTTAATGGGACAGTAGAAACAGAATTGTCTTTTAAGTTTGCTGAACTTGATAGAAAATTACTATAAATGGGCCAAAAAGCCTTAGAGTTCACTCAATTAAGTGTATTCATACATGAATAAAACACTGAAATATTTACTTTGATGTGGTCTACATTTTTCCTATCGTACTGCAAACAAGTGCTTTGGAGAAATTTAGATGTGTATTTTTTCCATTACTGAAAATATTATATTCATCTCATCAAGGAAGCTGAAGAAATTTGCAATGTTCTGTTAAAAAGATGTATTTTTAAGGCTAGAAGTTTTCTTGTGAAACTTCTTGGGAAGAATTTTGTTTTTGAAACTCCTACCCCAATTTCTACAGCATAGAATATAAACAAAAAAAATGAAATTAAATATTGGCTCCATTATATTAAAAAGGAATATTTAAGGATTTCTGTTACACTATGTTTTAATTCACTATGTCCTTTCCAGAGTTAAGTTTGGTATCGCTTTTTGTTCCAGAAATGTGGAAAGTTAAATGTGTCTATCACCTAGGGTATTCTTGTGTCTTTAAAAGTAAAAGCCGGTTGTAATGGGTGCATCTCACCTGTCAGGGAAATTTGTGTTGAGTATGGCAGCTGTGTAGTGTTGCATACAAATACAGAAGAGTGATTAATGATTAATATTTCATCATCTTTACAGAGCCATTTGCTGTGTTAGAAAAAGTGTCACTATGCAGTGTGACACCGTTTTGAAAAGTGACAGGAACAATGGGTCAAGGCTATGTGTTATTAATAAATGACACACTCTTGTGACACATTAAATTCTCTCTATAATCACAGTGTGTTTCATTCTATATTGCTGAGGAAGTCTGTATTGTAAACTACAGAAAAAAGTTCTTTCCATGTACTCCCACATCCATTTCCTTAACTGCTGAGATTTTCCTGGGGACCAAAGGAGAGACTAGGTATTTTTCAACATTTAAGCTCAATAAAGTGACAATGAGCTATAATAAGCTGCAGTGAAATTCAGCTGCAAAATGTTTTTCAACACTACTCAGTAATAAGGAATTTTATTTGTAATTAGTATATATGAATATAACTTTTGTCAGCAGTGAAGCTCTCATTTGTTCTATATTTTCCTAAGCTTTCTGCTGTAGAGAATCACTGCATCAATGATTTACAGTTAAATGATTGCTTTAAATGTGAGAGTGACACATTCAAATAGCCTTGTTAGAATATATGGAGAAAGAAAAAGAAAATGAAATGGCATTCTTTTTTCTAGAAATTCTGATACAATTCACTTACTGAAATATGAGTTGTGGCCTCTGAATTAATTACTACATGTTTTGTTGTAGTTTAGACTAACTAGTAGGCACAAAATCGTGTAAAAATCATCTTTTAAGTTTGCTGAACTTGTCAGAAAGTTATTATAAATGGGCCAAAAAGCCTTAGAGTTCACTCAACTAAGTATATTCATACATGAAACACAAAACACTGAAATATTTACTGGTCTACATAAGTTTATTTGATCATCATAGCAAATTTCTTTCATCTAGGGGAAAAATATGGAGAAAATAACGTTTTCAGGAAAAAATGGTCACATGGCCTGCTGTTTAGAGAAGCACTTGCATTTACTGGTTAACAGTATAAAGTTACTAGTTAACAGAATAAAACAAGTATATTGTGTCTGGTGAATTAGTGACAACGATGCATGGTAACTAATGCTTTATTCTCTTACTTGGCTTCAGATATAGTTGCACACTGTATTCTCTCAAAGAATTAAGAATAAAGAATCTGCCATTGTTTATAACAGAACTACTGATTTTCATGCATTACTTCATTACATAAATGTTCACTTCCTTTTCCTAAAATATAATCATGCTTACAAGATATATATTAAACCCCTCGAATTCTGGGTACTAAATTAGCATGCCATATTTTCCCTAAAGTTAATATTTTTCTAGTTTTGTCTGTCTGGCTAATAACTTGATAAATCTCTCCTTATCTTCTAATGACATGACTTATTAAGGGCTACCACTTAATTAATATTGCAGAACATGTGGGGAGCTGAAGAATTCAGAAGTATTTTCCATAACTTGGACATGTGAAATGAGAAGCATAGGAGTAAACGAAAAGATAATCTTGTACCTGAGAAAAAGCCTTTGTGATTTAGGCATGGGATTGAAGTTCAGGAAATAGTGAGTTCTGTCCCACAAATCCATCATGCTTCCCGCTAGACTATGAACAAGACACTGATTTTTATTTTGCTGCAGTCAACCATTCTGCAAAATATTTAGGGTAATACTGTCTTATCTCTTAGAGTAGTTTAGTACTATATGTGTCTAGCATTACTAGTGTTATAGGGAATGTACTAATTTTTGAGTTTATTGAGTTGTACTTAAACAAGCACTTCCATGATCCAGTTGTATCCTGAATTTTTTTAATACTAAAAATGTACATAATATATAATATATAAAGGATACTTTTGTGACATAAATATTTTAACTTATGTATCTAAAGCACATAGAAAGAGACAATAATCTCAGAGAAGTTGCCAATGAAGTTTCAGCTTTCCTGAATACTATACATTTTCTCCATTTCCAGGTTGCATGTCTCACTCATGTAGCAGCTAATTACCTTAATTGCAAAATTGAAGCAAAACGCTGGGGTACTGCTCATGGGAGTATTGTTCCATATCAGGTAAGCAGAAAGCATTAGGGTTTTTTTCTCTTGGAATTCATTATTTTGTGTATTATGAGATTGAGAACTGACTTTTCCCATGACCTGGTGTAGTCTGTAAGGTGTCTGTGTCTAGGTATGACAAGGTTCTGTTGTTCATTGTCATTTCTGCATTTTGTATATTTCTTCATCAGCAGTAGATTAGTAACAGAACACTGAAATAGATCAAAGGTGTTTGCTGAAACTGGATGACTTTGAAGGCAGCATGATGCCTTGATTGGTTTTCACCTGACACAGAAACCTTTTTTTTTAAAGGCTGCCTGACTTCCATACCAGTTATAAACTGAAATCTTTTCCCTCTGAATTTTGTGAGACTACAAGGTTTTATCTTGTGAGTCTTAAAGAGCAGTCTAAATGACCAAGGTAATCTGTCAGTTCTACATATTTGTCGTTTTCTACTGATTTTGCTACAAATCACTGCCTCAATGAGACAACAGGTTGACAAAAGGAATTAACCAGATGTCAGATCTCCTCAGCAGAATTCATACCCTGCTACATCTAATGAAAGGTTGAAATTCCTTAAAATAACATGACCTTTATCATATAAACAAGCACAAGGAAAAAAAAGCTCACTTCTAAGTTTTATCCCACTTTTGGGCAGTACGTGAAACTCTTCCAGTAAACAAAAACTTTGTTCTTTTCTAGCTGTTCATTTTTTGTTCATGATGGAGATCATGCTAACTTGGGCATATGTTTAATTTTGAAAAATCTATTTTTTTTTCGGTCCTCTTTACAACTAGGTAGGCAGAGCCTTTATTTTTCAATTTCTGGCCAGAGACCTTTAAGTCCTGAGAGGGGCAGTTTCCAGCATTTGTCCATGAGAACTGCACTGCTAATTGCTTTACCATCTCCTTTCTTTTTAGAGAAAGTGAGGGAAATTTGAAGTATTGTCTTCCCAGTGGTTAAGGTGGTGGTGATCATAACTGAAATATTTGCTGCTTATGGCCATATATAGTCTGAAGCAAAAATTTTCTGTCATTGTGCAGAACTGTATCACTAGTTAGTGTCACAGCCAGGCCTGCTCAGGTTTAACATCAACATGAGTTGTTTTTGTAAGAACAAAGTCTACTTGATCTAGGAGACTTTTTCTAGCACTTGCCACTGCATAATCAACTGTCTTGTTAAGAATTAGCTACAACAGATTGCAAACGGTCTCAGAGCAATGGGGAGATGGTATGGCTCTTACTGCAAGAATGGGTTTGATCCTGCAGTATTCTTGTCTCAATTGCAGAGGAGCACAGAAGTGACTGTGCTCCCCTCTGGGTGTCAGGGTGTGGCAGCATGGCCATGTTTTCTGGAACCAGCTCTGCACGACCCAGTGTAACAAAGCAGCCATTACACAAGCAGTTGCATTCTGCTGTGTTTCTGTGATGTGACCTTTTGGTGCAAACCTTTTTGAACTTTGGTATGCTGAAAGTATAAAAGAGATCTGAAGTGTCCGAAGTTTGTATAAGCAAACCCAAAAACCTGACTAAACAAAGCATTTTATCTTCACCATACTGCATTTGGCTGAATAACTGAAACTTGCATTCTTTTATGTCCTTTTGGCCTTTGTTTTTCCACAGTCATTTTTACATTCATTGAGTATCCTTTATTTTTTTTCCATAGAAAGTTCTCAAGGTATAAAAAATTCGAGGAGATTGTTTTAGATGTCTTCTGATTTAATCTAGATAAGTTATTATGTAAATAACAATTAAAAAAAATACCCTGTCTAAACTATGTTTTTTCTGTATGGTGTTTCTATAGTAGGTATTAGAAATATTACCTCAATATTATAAACCATTTTAATGTGAATTTTCTTGTTCATAAACCAGTAATTAGGGTGGGTTTACTATGGGTGGAGTTGTGTGTGTTTATGGCTTGTCTGTTAACATTCCATCAGCTAGCATGGTTGTAATTCTGACTGACCATAAGAATATTATGGTTTCTAGTGGGTTTTTTCCCCTTTACTAATGTAAGCTATACTTAGATTCCAAAGCACTTGATAAACGTGAACTAATCCTCAGTGTTTCTATTGTACTACTTTTATAGTTTGTGCTGTAGCTTATTTGTAATAAAGTTTAGAACAGAACTCTGAAACCTGACTTTCATTCCTCATCCTAGTTATTGAATATAGTCTTTTGCTTACTAAACATTGTGACTATCACAATGCTAATTTTTACAATTTTTTTTGTTTCAAGATATTTTATTCAAGTGAATTACAACTTATTCAAATAATAAAAACACATTTCAGAAAATTTTATATATATTTCTATATATTTCAGAACAAGTAGGTGGTAGCAAACTGCTGGGGAGTTTGTTGTTGTTTGTTGTTTGTTTTGGTTTTGTTTTTTTCCCTAAAGTCCTTAACTTTATTTTGTTTTCCTTTGCTGATTACAGAGCCTGCAATCCTTCTAAAAAGTGTCCAATTTTGTTAAATCATGAAATATCAGGTAAACATGAAGTCCTCTTATAGATATTAAAAAGGAAAAATCAAAATAACTGAACATAATCTTTCAGTGTGAAAGATATCAGAGTCACACTAGAGTTCTAAACAGAATGATAAAAAAAATTAAAAGCACCCTAAATATGTACATGAATACTACTTTTTTTTCCCAGTTGTCACAGTATTCTAGTGCTCTACTGAACACATTAAGTAGTGTATACTGAATGTAGCATCTATTTCATTAAGCTTCACTTGAATAATTTTGTTCCAAATATCTTTGCAAAAGTCTATTTTTTTTTTCAATTTACAAGGTCAAATTTACCTTTGACTCTATCTCTTTTATTTCACTGAATTTCCCTATTGCTTCTAGACTGAAGAGCTAGCAGCATAATTTGTTCCTGAATGTATTCTCTAGATTGACCTTTAGTACTTCTCCTGGTATTTAAAAGCATAAAAATTGAGCATTAATGGGCAGATGGGTTTTCTCCTTCCTGAAACTAGTAAGATGCATAACAAAATCTATTTCTGCTCTGGGCTGAGTTAAGTTTGATGTGCAAGGACTTTCATACTCTTTTAAGGTTTTTCCTCATTTGCTGATAATGCACTGTCTTTGAGGCATGATCATCTGAAATGTCTGAGTTTTCACTTCTCCAGAACTCAAAGGAAAGGATTTGAACTTCTTTTGGGTGTGCAATGTCTTCCAGGGTTCCAGTAAAGTTGTCTGCAAAGGTTTGCCATAAATTTTCCGTGGAAGTGAACTTTGCAATGTGCCACAAAGATGAAGTACTCTAGATTCTTATCAATCAAAATCAGAAATAGTTTTTTGAGTCCTGAAACCTTCATGAGAAATTATCTACTTGGAGATTATCTGCTGTTTAATCAGAGCAATGTGGTTTGAATAGGTCACTCTTGTGATAGTGCATGTGATCAGATCCCAGTTTGCTTGTTTTCAAGTGTTTAAACACAATCATTGAGTTCTTGGCTGTATCTTAGATGTAATTAGTAAAACTTTTCAAAACGAGTTTCTGTAGTGAGACACCTTGTTTAGCAACAGCTGCTCCATGATTATCCAAAGGAAAAAAACCATCTGGTATATGTAATTGTGCTGAAAAGTAAAATTGTCTTACTGTCTTTCATTGGGAGTGATAGTCTTCCCTCATTCTAGTGGTTTCAGCAATGTAGCTTTCTTGCCTATACCAAGCATGAGATACAAACAATGGTATTTTCTGCTTTCAATTGGCTAACTTGGAATAGATATTCATTCTCCTGAGAAAGTGTATCTAACCTGAATGTTTACAGGATGTTTCCAGTGGCAGCTTGTCACCCTGCCATCAGGCACCCTGAGCAACTGGGCAGAACTTTCAGAGGCAAACTTTCAGCAAAAGGTATAGGGCTGTTTTCTCTTGGGCCATAATGATGGAAGTCTATTTAAAAGCTGGGAAACCAAGCTCATACAGATACCTAATGAAAATGGTATTATTTGTGTTCCAGATTTGGTCCTAAGACTCAGAAGGTTTTCTCAAGTATACTTCAGTATATTTGCATAATGTGCAAAGAGCACAATGACTCTGAATGGAAGTTGAAAACACCAGACATTAAATTATTATTTTAACCCCTTACCTTTTCTGTTGACTGACCTATGCATTGTCATAACTCATCAGACCCAACATTAATGTTTTTTGTATTAGAGCATCACTTAGATTCTTTAAGCATCGACTTTCTTTTGTGCTAGGCATAAAATTTCCTTCATATGAGGAAACTGTCTCAGTTTCAAAGGCGCTGAAATGTGTTATGAAAACCAAAGTGTAAGCTCACAAGGAAGTGAAAGGTATGAGGTATTAGGAAGATGAAGATAGTCAAAGATAAAAATATCTCTGCATTACTTTTATCATATGCATCTCAGACTTTTTGGTCATGGAATTTCATACTGTCCAGGAGTCTTACAATGAAAATCCCACTTATGTCACTTGTGTCTCATCACAGGAACAGAGAAATGCAATAAGTTATTAGTTACCTGATTCATCTTGCAGAGATTCTTTTCACACAAAGGCACAGTGTGCACCAATTTTTCTAACTCCGCTCTGGAGAATCTCTCAGAACTTTTAATCTCCTTTTTTTTTTTTCTTCCAGTCGAGAGGACAGCAGAATAGTGTCAATCATTTAGAAATTTCAAACTGCTTATTCCACACAAGAATAATGATGTGTAGTCATTTTCTTGTCTGTCCTTCTGTGATTTTATTGGACACTTCTGCAGTTAATGAGTTTTGGAATCAAAAGCAACAAAGAATAGAACTTGGATTATTTGCAAAGTTTTGTTTTGTGGATGAATTCTCCTTAAATAAATCCAAAATGGAAGAAAATCTTTTTGCTCTGTACTAGACCAGTCTAGGAGAAGATAGAATCAACACACAGGAAAGAAATAAAATACAGATTTTTTTTCTTTTTTTCTGCGGGGAGGGGGGAAGAAGTTTTAAATTAAAGCAATGCAAGATGACCCTTCTTACTATGTGAATATTATCTACATAGTACTCACCTGGACTATTTAGACTGCCTCGGGGGCCCATCGTCCTATACTTTTCTTCTGGGCAATGAAGCATCAGTGGTATATCACACTTGATGTGAAAATTAAATGTATTCATAGATCAGCTGAATAGCAACTTTGTGCTCTTAAGCAGCAAAGTGTACTCTCTAACGCTGCATGGGTTCAGTTTCCGAAGAACAGTTTGACCATCCTCAGGATAAATGTCTTTACTCATATGACGAATACCTAATACTTTAGTGGCCTTGAACTACTTACCTACAGGTTGGTTTTTTAACTGTCTTTTTCCTTTATATCTTTATCTTACAAGGCACAAGAAAGAGTGAAGCCAGAAAAGCGTATGTTATCCTGAATTCTATAAAACAAGAAAACAATATCACCTGCAGGACTTTATTTTCTTTGTTTTCTTTTGGACAAGTTTTTCTGTGTAGATTTCCTTACTAAATATTTTTAGAAGTGTCCTACTGTAGTATGACTAGATTAATTACTGACTGCACAAACGTTTTCGTCTTATTTTGATTACTGTAGTCAGCACTCTACTTGGTAAGAAGTGCTGGAGTATGGATTCTGTTTCCTTGCCAGTTTAGTAACTGAAAAGTATAGCAATCATCTGTGGCAATCTGTGTAGAAAGCTGCCCATTTAAGAGTAATTAATTCTAGTTATTCAAACCTGACAACATTATGTTGATAATTTTGTGGTGATCATGCTTCAGTGAATTGTCAAGACTCTCTCCTGGACTGTCTGGAAACCAATTCAGTACGTTTGCCTTGGGCAGTTTTGGATATGGGCTTGTTGTATGATGTAAGATGTACTTATAAATTTTTTTGTATAAATATAAATTCTAACAGATACAACACTTTAAAGAAGTTGACCTTGCATGCAGATAGAATAGGCAGCTTTTTCCTGTACACCAAAGCTTTTCAGGTGGAAATGAAATGCATTTTTACTTGAAAACCTGATAATGTTTTTTTTTCCTGAAGGAAATCCTCCTGCACCTTTTTATTTTAAGCAGTGCCTGCAAGATATTTTTTAATTCTTTAGTTCTTAGGAAGAGCAGTGTAACAGAGCCCTGATCAATACAGTGCTCTTCAAATTGTAGCTCCTTGGAAAGTGATGAAAGCAGGATCTGGGATTGTAAAGAAGATATTGTCTGCAACAAGATCACTGCTTTTTTCTTATCTTCTTAGTAGATCCAAGGCAGAAGAATAAACTTTGCTTTTCCTTTTTTGGACATATGTTTCATAGTCATTGTATTACTATAAAGTGCAGCCACTCTTAAGCTGAAACATATTTAAACAGTCTGAAAGAGAATTCAGAAATCTGTTTGCAGCAGTACCACTCAATGACTCCTGATATAATCTTCCTGAATAGGTGCTTTCTTTTACTGTGTGAAGCTTGTGACAGCTTTGGTTGGAAAAAGTCAATTGTTATGGAAGTGTGTGTCCACTAGATGTCATTCATGTAATCTACTTTTTGTTACAGCATTTATTTCTGAGGAGCTATGTAGGATGGTGGATACAAATTATCAGCGTTATTAGCTGCTTTTGTATATGCAGTGCTTTTTACTTCATGTATGTATGGCATGTTACAAAATAATATTACAATTGTCGCTGTGATGGATTTGACACACCACTTAGTCTAGAACTCCTGTCTGTAGCTGGTTTTCCTTCAATTGCATTCATTGCTGCATGAGTATATGTGTTAGATGGGAGCACTCAGGTAAGCTGTATGGGGTCGGTAACTGTTCTGCAAAGAGAGACATGAGTATAGAGGTAAGTCCATTATGCCCCAAAGGAAAAAAAATACCACATAATTATTATAGTTCTACATAAGATATGTTCTTTTCTAAGATCTTTATGCTTCAAAGGGCAATTCTTTAAAAAAGTGCATATCTAATTAGGAAAGGGAATTCAAATTTCATAAATTCACACAAGTGCATTTATATACTTCTATCTTAGCTATAAAACTGTGCTTGCAATTCTTTATTGATATCTGAGGCATTTCAAATAGAATCACTTTAATCTCGCTTAAATAAAATACCATGTATGTGGACAAGCCAAAAGTGCATCTGACCATTCAGTTGAATGTGCTGGTACTGATGGATATTAGCAAAGAGTTCTTTCTTGCCCTTGCTTCTCTCCACCCATCTTTGTAGTAACTGTAACATATGTATGTAGCTGCATGTATGTATGTGTGTACATATGTCCACTGTCACATATGTATGACATGTGTTAGTAACTGCTAGACAGCTTCTGGGAAGCCGTATCCATGCTCTCATTGAAGAGCAACTGCTGCAACATTGGCCTGTGATCCTTTCCACTTTCAACTTGGAGCAGCTATAGTGAAACTGGAAGCTGGAGATCACAGCTTCCTTTAACCTCCCTTTCCTCTTCCATATGGAATAAAGAATTTCTCTGCCCTATGTAGTCAGCCAGAGGGCAGGATGGGGAAGTGATAATCCTCTTGGAATGAGCACTTGCATGAAAAATGATAAATGCTACATTGCATGGGGATTAACACTTGCTTATGAACTTGCTTTTAATGGAGTGATGCTTCTCTTTCAGCAATGTGAAGGTTCACTGTACTTGTAGACCTGATTACGAACCTTTGCCACTGTTCAACCAAAAGGGAACCATCTGCCACCAGAAACATAAGGCTGTTCAAAGCTGTTTCACTGTTTTGCATATTACCCTCAAGAATGTAAACTGCTTGCTTTCACATAGCATTTACTTCCCTAAAAAAATGCTTATTCCTCACATCTCATCACAACATTCTTCCTTCTTGCATCATGAGAATTGCATTTCTGCTCACATTTAATGCATCTGTTTGAAGTCTCTGTTTTATCTCCATGAAACTCTGAGGCAGAACTATCCACAGCTAATTTAATGAATGGAGTTGCTGCATAAATCACATCTATTCTCATTTCTTTGATGAGAAAGCTTACATTATCCTGTGAGGCTGTTTGCAGAGCAGGTCAATCTGTGAGTGGAGTTTGTGAAGCTTGTTTGGTATCTCTGGATATATTTGGTATTAAGCCCTACCTCGTAAAGATTTAGAGTAGAACTGGATTGCTACTTTGCAGGATGACCCCTTCTTTTCACAGTGAGCTGATATGTCATGACAATTTGATCATTAAGTTATTTCCAAGCACTGATGTATGCTAATAAATTTGTCATGGGCTATATTGTTTACTCTAAAAATATTGCATTACTGCTACAGTAAGGTTAGTTCCACTGGAATCATGACTGTGGTATTCCAGTACACTGCTGCTCCTGGGAATTTATTGGGAAGAGTAGTGAGAGAGCTTCTGTTCTATTTTCAAAAGTGATTTATGCACTTAAGAAGTCTCAGTCCTGTTGTCTTCCTAAAATACTGTGGTTTGAAATGCTAAATCTACTGATGAAAATAAACTTTAAATATGCAGAGCTTTTTAATATTGTTTCTCATGCTCTTTGCTACATTCAGATATGTTACATGACTCTAAAACAGGTATTTTTATAAATACTCTGACTATAAAATTTGATGGTAAAAAGACTGAAAAATTGTATTCTAAGGCTTTGTATATTATCAAACCTCTATTATTACCAAAATTGTTTTGATTTCCATAGTTTTTAATAAGTAGAAATTTTACTACGAGACTTGAATTCATATTGAGAAGGATAAGGGTGAAAGTGAGAGATACATTTTGTAAAAGTAGTTCTATCTTACTGACAAAACCATACTTCCTGACCATCACCTAAAACACACTACTTGCTGGAATTTACTTTTCTAATACAAATTAAGCTAGAGAAATTGATCTTACGTCTGTATCCCTAGGGTTATCTCAACCAGTTTTATCCAGTCTACACACCTTTGTTCACATATATCTGGGATAGTTTGGACAGCTGGTTTTTTTTTTTTTTATTATTATTTCTTTTCACCAAAAGTTTTGCAATACTTGCTACAGTATAGTTTATGTAGTTTTCCATGCCCACTGAGAGGAGTAAAAGAAGTAATTCCATTTGCAAAGATAGAACCTGGATTTAGGGGAAGGTTTTTGGCTATATAGTTAGTGATGTCTTATGGCAGTTGATTGCCATATTGTCTACCAAGTTTTTACATATATAAAACATATGTATAGCTCATCTACAGTGTTCTCATTCCTGGATTGTGTGAAACCAGTTCATTCATGTATCCACCAATGTTATATTTTTTAAATCTCTTGTATTTTTTTTTTTTTTTAATCTCTGACATGATTTCCACTTTGACTACCTTTTACTGTGTTGTGTCCAGATCTGGCAAATGTCTTAGGTGAGTTCTTCATGTTCCTGAGTAATATGAAGAGCTTACACAAGCTTTAAGGCACCTGAATATAGCTTGCTTTAGTTTTTTAACAGTATATCATTGCTATATCTCCTTCTCAGGTGTTCAGTTGCTAAAGTACGAGAACAGCATGTAGGTCTATGCCTAAACTAAAGCTGATTACTTACCAACTGCAACTTCAGTTTGATTTACTATCAAAAGTTTCGTGGGCTTGCTTTGTCTGTATTTCATGACTTTTGCTTTGTTTCACCATGGATCATTTTACACAATAGCTCTTGGTCATCAGTTACTCTGATGACTCTGAATCCAGTGAATCCTGCAGAGATGACCTCTGAATCTGAGGTGGCAGCAGCCAAAGCAATTACCTGACTGGTAATTCCTGACTTGGTTTATCTCAGCTACAGCAAGTTTAGGGTACTCAGATTTTGAATGAGGATGTCCATGTGTGGGTTTGATGAACTTTTCAAACTTTGGCACTTTAGTTTTACATCATTAATCATCTGTCTCTTCCTGGATGTTTCTAGGTAGATGAAACTTGAGATTACAAAAAGTAGTCTTGCAAGTGTATGGAAGACCCAACTTGTATTTCATATTTTGTATTTTATATTTTCAATATTTCATGTTTTAGAAAGCTACCAGGGTAAAGAGTAGAAGTTAAATTATCTTAGTGGAAAGGCTATTCTTTGCTAGATAAAAATAAAAAGCAGACAAAAGGTTATTCTTTAGTTTGCCATCCAATTTATATGCAGTCAGTTGATACTAGTTGTGTTTCATGCAGAATGGCCATAATAATAAACAAATAGGAAGTTGATGTGACTTCAAGTAGAGAAGCATTAGCTGAATCTATGCAATGGTTAAATCCTCATATAAAGACAAGGAATATGAAATATTATGTGCACCAATGTTAGTCTTTATGATAATGTCTCTTCTAATTACAGAGAAGTTTTTGACCTTGTCAAATTTATCCTTGGCATATGTGGTTATGATAGTGTCTAGAGAGTTTTGACCATGAGTAAGTGCTGATAACAATGCAACAAAGCCTTTTTTAGTACACACAAGTTATTAACTTAGCTCATTGGGACAGAGACTGCATTTTGATTTAGCTTGAGGCTTAGAACAATGAACCCTGAGTCTTATTTTAGTGCTTACACAAAACCACAAATAATTCCTTCCTCTTTTGTATGCAAGCTTGCAGTATTTTGTTTTGAGAATTTTAAATATAGGAATGAATGTTTTGAAGTAATTGTATGATTTCACTTGATTTACCTGATGTTTCCCATTTTTACATACCCGATTGACATTCACCACTTTGTCATAGTTAGAGGATAAGTGAGAAGTAAAAATGATTACCACATGACTGTCAGAATCATCAAATAATCTGAGGTTTGTTTAATACCTACAGTGTTTACTGGTGCTTTTAATCTATGAGTGAGGTGGAAGGTCTTGGGCAGGAATAGTATATATGTATGTATTAAAAGTCTAATCAGGTAGGCCGCTTAATAAAATGTTAATAGTGTTACCTCTTAGCACTCATACATAATTATGCCATCTTTTCACTGTTACCTTTTCAAACTTCTCAGAGATTCTTAAGTAATGTATTTCCTGCCATTTAACAGTTTTTAGTAATAATGATGAGGAGAAAACAGTTAAATAGATTCTTTCTTCGAGTACCAGGTGCTGAAAGTAACAGAAAGCCCATGGGTTTTGTAGTGGTTTCCTGTGCATCTTGTGCAAGCTTCTTCAAATACGCATCGTATGAGCCTTTGTCAGATTAAGAAAGATAATATAAATTATTTGTAGTCAAGACATTGGACTGAAACTCAAAAATGTAGTTCTACATTTGGTTCCAAAATAGCTGTGTTATTTCTGATATGGGTGCCTATTGCAACCTCATTTAATGTGATGCTGCTTTTTGGGTGAGTTCTCCCAATTCATTTTTAATACAAGGCAGAGCAGTTTCCTGAAATCACCAGTTCCAGACTGCAGAAGATAACCGTAGTAGTTACTTCTGGAATTTCTACTGCTGTGTTTTCTATCACATTTCTATCTATGTTTTGAGATTTGACTCCTGCTGTTGTGATTTGAGTAGGCCACTTTTGTGTCCCCTCCTTCATCTGTAAAAGAGCTGACTGATGTCTTCCTTCTATTTTTCTCATGTTTGGTCTTTATTTAAATAGTAAGCTGTTTGTAAACTGTTCAAAAGACATTATTTCTGTGTTGTGACTGCATGGCATTGAACAGTGTAACATTCAAGTGTATGTGAGCTACTTTCAATGTTGCAAGCAAGGAACAATCATAGATAAACAGTCTCGGATGGGTCTGTCCCTTTTCCATGTAAGATCATCTTTAACAATATTGCTCTATGCAGATATTTGCCTGACTTGTTCTGGGACTCCACAACCCCCCTGTCAGTTCATTTTAGTGCTTCACTATTCATTATCCCCATGGCACACAAGGCAATAAGCTGGCAAAAGTCAGATCAAACATCAAGAAAAGCTTGCTATTAGAGAAGCCAGATTTCTTCCTCTTTTCAGTAGTCTTTTATGACTTTATGAACTGGTATATTTCAGACTTCTCTAGGCTAAACATTCCCAGTTTGCATAGTCTTTCCCTGAGATCGCACTTGCTAGAACTTACTGCTATTTTTTGTACTTTCTCTTTGGAACATGTTGTTTTTGTGGCATCCAGAACCAAATGTAGTACATTACTCCAGCTCCACTTTTATCATCTTGAATTACAACAGAAAGAGTATTTTGTGAATCTTGTGGGTTCTACTGATGATCTAAAATGCCACTTTAATATTACCTTACTGTTGCAAAGGAGCATTTAATTCATATTTAGTTTGTGAAATATGTAAATTCTGGATCCTTTTTTCTTGCACATGAATTATTCATGTCAGGAATTACTCATGCCTAATTGTAGAACCTCCCAGCTGATTTTTCTTGTTGAATTTTACCCTCTTGCTTCCAGATATTTCTGTTAGTTGCAAACTTCTCAGGATTTTCCGTTCTGTTCAGTACTTGCAGTTCATTCTAGTTTTGTGGCATCTTTGATGTACGTCCTTTACTCTCTCAGTATCTGGGTTTTTAATGAGAATATTGAAATGATCCTTGAACACTTGATAGTATTTTTTTACACTAACAAATAGTTCATAACTCCTTTGGGTGATATCCAACCTGCTGGTAATCTGTTTTCTCGTGTGGCGTTACTGAAATTGTACTACCCTGCGCTGTAGTCTGGTGTGCAAAGACAGACACCTAAGTAAATGGCTGCTAACCTTTGGTTGTTTGGTGGGGAGTGTGTATCCTACTGGGAGGTAAGTGCTGACATATAATTTGCTTGATTTTATTATTTTTTTTTAATCCAGTCACTGTGTTTGCACATTTCTAATCTCTAGTATCTCACTTCTGTTCCCAAGCTGCTAGTGTGCAGCTTCCTCAGACTCTGCAAGAATTCTAGAAGAAATGTTAGCAAATCATGACACTTGAAAACACTTTTTTGAGAAGTATGCTCTCAACACAGCATTTTCATAATCTAGCCCAAGTTTCATTGAATATTGCCATGTTGGTGTGTTACTGTACCTTTGATAATTAATTCCCTGAGTATGTGTTTTGTAGTGCGTAATAGAGTCAGTAGATTTTTTTTTAAGCAAATAGCAAGCAGTTAAAATAGTAACACAATGCATCTGTAGACAACAGGCAGATGGGCTGCTGTTGGAGATTGTGAATATTCATAGGAATCAAGAGGGTCCATGAGGTATTTTCAGATGGCATTGATTACTGTGCTGGGCATCTTCAGAAGACTTAATCATGCAAATCCAATTTAATCCTTTAAAAGTGAAAGTTAAATATGACTTCAAGGACATGTAAGACCTTTCAATTAAATTCTGTGTCAGTGTTTATGAATTTCACCTGGAAACAGAAATTAAAAGAATACCCTCTTGAGGAATGTGCCGGTTCCAGGTTTTATGTAAAATACTGATCCGTAATGTGATGAATTTACACAAGGAAACAGTGGATAGACAGCAAGTTTACTATGAAATAAAACTTTGTCTAAATGAGATTCCAATATTTAAATATTGACAGACATATGATTATCTCTTTGTCTAGCATTAAATTAGTGTATCAGGTCCTGAGAATTATGAGTGACATAATAATAATAATGATGTTCATAACGAAATCATGTCTTCTATGTTCATGTACCAGTCTTCTGATTACACCCCTCCCATTTCCCCACTATATTATGAATTCCAAATAATGCTTATGTGGAAAAAGGTGGGAGACAGCTGACTTCTTCACATAATTACCCGGGTTGACTTGGCAGCATGCTAGACTTCATCTGCACTCCATTTTAATAAAAACTTAGTTATATTTTTGTATTTTTGATTTCAGTTCCTTGAGGGAATCAAAACCCTGTTCTTGATTTAGTGAGACTTTACTGTCCAGATGTAAAATGGTATTTTTTTTGGTAACGTATATCAGACTCACCAGACTCATCAGTAACGTATCAACTCATCAGGACTTGGAAGGGAAGGCAGCTTCTCCCCGAAGCTCCAAAAATATTGAAAGAGAGTGCTGATAGTTTTTGTTTTAGAGCATCTTCTGGCTTTTAAGCCGGCCTTACAATTTTTTGGAGATCTGAGTGATTTCGAGTATCTGGCTTGGCATAACATAATCATTTGCTGTACCATCTGCTGTATTTCCAGCAAGAGATGCTCCTCTTGCCATCCCTACCTTGAAACCTTTCCTGATAACATTGCTTCCAAGCTCTGCACCCGGGTCTTCTAGACAATAAAGCAGACTTTTGACATGGCCTTTTTAATGGCCTTTCAGGCCATTAAGAGACAAATATCCACTATATTTAAAATGCTATTCAAATCCATTGTAGTTGTTCTGATGTTGCACTACAAGAATGTCTTAAAACATATATGTAAAAGAGTTGTAATGAGAATTAGAAATACCGCAGACTGAATGTCTCCAGAGCCGTTATGAAAGTGGCTGCAGTGGAACTGGCAGCAGTTGGTGATTGAGTAATGGTATGATGGCAGTTTCAACTCAGGCAGGGAAGATGCTGTGTTTGCCACATGTGAATTAATATAGTGCTGCCTTTTACTGTTGAGGGATTAGCACAATATTTTTTTAAAGAATATTTGAAGTATAAAAGACTGGGAGAATAGATGAACCCATATTGCAGACAGCTGTTTTTTTGAGCTGATGAGCTAAGTATTTGCTATAGCTGGGAAACAACAAAGCAGAAATTAAAACACTGCCAATGCATCTGATAGGGCTTTAAAAATACCAGGTAAGTGATATGCCCTTCAAACAAGTAGCCAGAAAAAGGATTAGAGGCAAGAATATCTGCATGACATTTGGACTAGGCTTTACTGCTCAAGAGCAATTTGTACTGTAACAGTTATTTTCAATTCTGTGTGCATACTTTATGAAAATCAACCAGTAATGGAAAATAAAATTGGGAAAATATATTAAAGAACAAGGGATGCTGGAAGTGATAAT
Source organism: Pachyramphus minor (assembly GCA_013397135.1). NCBI lineage: Eukaryota > Metazoa > Chordata > Aves > Passeriformes > Tyrannidae > Pachyramphus > Pachyramphus minor. The sequence continues at coordinate 152,200 of VYXB01003695.1, forward strand.
TTGAGTTCTAGAAGAAAGAATATATTTTTTAGAAGTTAGGAATATATTTTTCATGATTCTAGTTCTCTTGGTTTTTTTTCCCTAATATGTGTATCTGTCAATGAAATTAGGAATACCAAGTTCCTAAAACGAGGAAGGAGTATATGGACTGCATCATCATACTCAATTCTCTTGGAAATTAGGTGTTTGAAGCAACTATAAAAAATTTGCCAAGGTAGGATGTAGCTTGAGCACATTGAGGCTACAGCGATTGGAAAAGGAAATTGGAATATTGCGTGGCTGTAATGTATTGTTTGACATCCCGTGCCTGCTCCTGTGTAATTTACTTGCCTCTTTTGGTCACCTGACTGAAGATATTAAGTGGGCCACAGGGTAAGCCAGGAAATTCAGTTCTTGGCTTTCCAAGTCCACAGCTCAGTTGTTTCCCCTTTCCCCTTCCCCCTCCCTCTTTCTTCACAGCTGGTCAGCACATGCACAGTAATTGCTTAGGCCAGGTAGGGCAGATATGGAAAGATAAATATGGACATACAAATCTGCAATAAATTTTTGAATGCAGCAACAGGGTGAAGTTAATGTAAAGCAAGATTTCTTTTATGTTTAAAGTTTTTAAAACTAATAAAAAAGAGAGACAACAAATTCACTTTATAGGTTTTCCTTTTCTCTACTGCTACTAACTGAGAGAGTTTGGGATTTTGCCAAAATATTACACATTGCTCAAGAAGATTACAAAGAAATCCCAGACATGCACTAGAGAGCTATTAAATTTAACATTTCTAAAAGATATTTTCAACAGCTAAATACTTGTTAGAGCATTGTTTTCCCCAACTTTCAAAAGATGCCACAACTCAGTCACAGATAAGAACTTCCAGCTTTTTAATTGATATATAAATTGAGTTTAAAACCAAATCCACTACATTTCCTGTGGTAAAGAAAACAGAGACTCTTCAGTTTTGGTTTGTCCCTAATTTGAAAATCATGTTCTCAGGAAATCCTGCATAATTATTTTACGTAAACAGGAAAAGTAATTATTTCCTTGGGCTCTGTTTGCATGGACATGCTTGTGAGCAGAAGTGGTGTAGATTCTGGAACTCACGTGTTAATGAAAATATTTCAGAATAAATTAAAACATTGCGAATAAGGTGATTTTCTGGCTGGTCATGGATAATCTAATAGGAAGGCTTTATTTTTTCCTTTATGGGTTCTTACTGTTCTCCGAATTTCAGTAAAGAGGACAATTAAAAATTAAAAGATGACAAATCTGTAGTAGGGATATCTTTTTATTCTTCTTCAGGTGTTCTTGCCTTGTCTGCAAACCTGCCTTTTGTCATCTGAAAATGAATGAATTCTAAAAAGCTATTGTAAAAATGCTGCAGGATTTGAACCCTCACATCCTTTTCTGCTCTCACCCCCTCAAGGCCCTAAATTTACTTTTGCCATTTATAACAGTTCAGTTGAGGGTTGAACTTCCCCTCATGCTTCTTGTGAACTTTTCTGATTTCACTTACTGTTAGAACAAGATATATTGGACTTTGTTTTCTCTAGAGTTAGTATGAACTCTACACTTCACACAATTGATTTTGTTTCAGTTGGAAAATAGTGTTACACATTTTGAGTATAAATTGTGCAGTAAGTAGGCTGGGGGTTTTTGTGTGGGTGGAAACAATCTGTAGAGTTATTGCGAGAGTTGAACCCTGTTTAGTTATAAAACTTTTGAAATAAAAAGCCAGAGATTTTTAAGGAACTATTTGCGGATTTTTTTTTGAAACCAGGATGTGATTCAAGCTATTATTTAACAAGAGGACTCGACAACCTCACCAAAAGTAGAGAAAAATTTAGTCTGGGAGCAGGTGCATGCTTACTTCATTTGGATTTGTTTGTGGCATTTTCTTAAAAGTTTAAAGTTCAGTATATCACTCCAACAAACTGTGGTCGTGAACATTCATAGCTTCAGGGGAGAATTGGAAGCAGTGATAGTCTTAGCAGAAATTGTAACACTAAAGCTGCTCAGAGAACATAGTTTAAAGTGGAAAATCAGGTTAGTTTCCTTTTTTGTGTTCTCAAGGGTAAACTGTGAGTTAGTGTAGTAACAATAAAATTATAGGTATTTCTTTATAGTTTTTTGTTAATCCAGTGGAACAAACAGATTTATTCAGTAATCATTCTAAAAGGTATTTTAAGAATGTTAACCCAAAATGGTAATTATTGAGTGACCATATGTTGCAGTGAGAAATAGTTTGTGTTTTACGTAGCTACACATATCAGGACTTGCAGTAAAAGGGTATTCTCAGGAGCATTGAGTACAGTTTGAAATGTCCACTTGGTGAAGTAATACTTGTGTTAGATTAATAACAAACATATTTACCTCTGCTAGGTAATCTTGGAGCAGTAACCAGGTTAAGCTACTACAAAATAGTTCTCTACCACAGCTTTTTTCCCTTCGTATTTATTTTGTAAGTACATATGCCTGAAAACTTTTATGACATGTTCCCATTTCTCGTGGGTGATCCAGAAATGGGGCTTGAATTTCTGATTGTGAATTCTAGAGACACCAATTTTCATACACACGTGCAGGTTAACCTTTTTTTTTCTCTTTCCAGTGAATTTTTATATACTCCATATTGTGATTTTTGTACCTATTATTTTTAAAGTCAATGCTTATTTTGGTGGATAATCTTGGTGGAAGGAAGATGCATGGTTTATATACAAACATGAATTTTATTCAGAACCTTTGGATATAATTCCAGAAGTAGAGCTAGTTACCTTCTGCGTATATTTTATATGTTTTTCAGGCTTGTTAGAAAATTTGGGCTATACCCATGTTGTCTTTATATAAGAAAATGTTTGGACTTGCAGGGAGAAAAGCAAAAAAGTGTATGTCCAAATAATTTTTTATGAAGAGCTGAAAAGTCTTTACAATTCCTTTAATAAAAAATATCTGATGAGGGAAGAAATTTGTAGGCTAGCACTGCCATATGTGTTGGTAGTTTACAGGTGTGAGTCTAGCATATGTGTTATTTAAGGATGTTTTCCAGAAAAATTTCCAGAATCCCTCAAGCTCTACTCAGTTTAATCTTTTTTATTTATTATTTGTGGGCATTTTAAAAAACTTATCTATGCAGTTCTTTGTCACCAGCGGTATTGGTCTACCAATAAAATCTATTATTGTCAAATTCTTGAATACTGACCTTTTAGATGGGATAAAAAATCATGGTTTCCCCTCACCTTTTGGCCACTGATAATTATATCTTTCTTGTGCAAATTATTTCAGCCACAGCCATAGAACAGCAGCCGTTTTCTGACTTAGCCTTAGCTCAGGCAAGAAGGCTGTGAATTGTGGTGCTATAAATTGCTTAGAGTTACTGTGTTTTTAATAGTATGTTTATACAGGTCTTAATAGATGTAAAGAACATACTTTACAAGGATTTAATTCTCTTTATAAATAGAGATATTTCTTTTTTTATATATTCCTTCCCCTTCTCTTTTATTTCTAATCTTACTTTTTAGGAATCATCAAAAAATAACAACTTTTAGCAGATATTGCCAAGTATGTTTTTTTCAAACAAGGGGAAGATGATAGTTTGTGAGAATTAACAGTTCCATCCACCTCTCAAAATTTGTTGTAAGTCTTCCATTAGTTTTCCCAGGGTGCTGCAGTAAGAACAGGACCCTAATTCTTGCAAGAACTGCAGAGCTTCCTATCTTGGAAAGCTCTTCTGAGGTGAAACTTCTCTTTGTATTCATTCCATTTATCATCGTGCTCTTTCAGTTTATGAGTCTGCTCAATAAATTCGCTATTAACTACTTGCAATAGCAAGTCTCCTATGTCTTTTCCAAGATTTATACTTCGTATTCAGCAGATTTTTTCTATAAATTAATGGAAGAGGACCTAAACCTTCAAATTTATTTTACATTTAAAACAAAATTTTCTTTATTGTATCTACTCAGATTAACTCTTTACCTAGAACTATGGATGGAAAAAGAGACTTGAAAGAGAAAAATGTTAAATAAAATTAATTTCTACAGTGATGAAAGCATTATAGTATCACATTTGCATTGGCAAAAACTAGTTTTTTATTTGCAGCAAAATTGGGAGAACAACTGCAGGCAATTACGGGCTTCAATTCATCAAGGTACCTAAGCATATGTCTAACTTTAATTGAGTGAATAGTTATTTGACTTCAGGGGATTATTCATGTTTGTAAAATTAGACATATGCTTAAGTAACTTGCTGAATCAAGGCAATAGTGACTTAATAGAATGGTGAAGACAGAACAAGCAACTGTAACCTGCACTTGTCAATGTTCTCTGATTGCTCTGGTTGTTCAGTAATAGTTCTTAGTGGGTGTATTTTCTGTTCCTTAATAAAGTATCCAGCTTACTAACTGTGTAATTTTGTATTCATCTTCTGTGGACAGTATTTACTCTATACCCAAAGAGCAAACAGACCTCCACAGGTTCAATTCACTTTTTTTTAAGAGATGAAGTGAATCTTAAAAAAAGTGAATTGAACTTGTGGAGGGCTGTTATGACTGCTGTCATGTAGGTTAAAATGTATTTAATAAATCACTGTGTTATTTTGTAGGACAGCAGCCCAGGGGTAGAAGTACTGTGCATTTCCTGCCAACTGCTCTTTGTTAAATTTCTTAATTTTATTTACAGGCGTGGTATATACCATGACCAGTTTGCATCAAGAGATATACAGATGTTTCATTAGAAGAGTTTCTTTCAGCTAAGTGATTTTGTGTTTTAAGCATGAATTGCATTAGATAATTCTGCCTCAAACTCTCCTTCAAGCATTCTATGAGAAGGCTTTACAGATTTATTTTTGAGGTGCAATGTGCTGATATTCTGAAGAGTAAGTGTTGACCAGAGAGAAACGCAAGAACATGCAGTGCAGAGCATCTAAGAATCGCTAGCTCAGGTTACTTGTGGTTTAAACGTGGAACATCATTTTAGGCAAGGGTTTTCAATAGGGGCATTTATGTAATCTGAAAACCCAGGCTTTCATCTTGGCGTGCGAGAAGGATGTAATTTTGCTCAGTCAACTTAGTTGATATCAAAATAAAAGAACTAAAAATAAAAGAAAAAACTCAGTTTAACTGATGACACAATCATTAATGCTGCACTGTCTAAGCAGAAGCCCCATTTGTCCTACCAAGGGAACTATGTGCTCCTATGTGTAGTCAAAATGGAAGTGTTTTCGTAGCTTTGATCAGATTAGCCCTTTTTTCATTCTTCTGTTTCTTTGTTCAGTACAGTCTTACTTTCTCCTCAATAAAATTGCAATTAAAGATCTGGTATTACTGATATGAGAAGTAATACTTTAACTTATATTTAGTTTCTTACCTAAAGAACTGAATTGCAGGGTAGTGCTAAGAAACATATTTTGTTATGGGATTCTAGTGCCTGGATTTACAAATCAGTTCCTTTTCCTCCTCTCTTCAGATTAAAATACCTTCTCAGACTAAATGTATGATTTCTTTTATCATTATGGCTAAGTTTAAGGTAGGAAATTGTATTGCTGTGACTTGCCAGGTTTCTATGGCATCCTGCAAAAATCTGAGTATTTATAAAACCCAGGAAAACAGAGGAATTATGATTAATGCTTTTGAGAACTTGTAGTGGCATCAATTAAAGCTACATAGACTAGGCTTATGAAACAATGAAGATTGACTATTTGAAAGGAATTTCTTGTTATTGTAAAAAACACAAGTAGAAAGCAAGAAACATCTCTCAGTGGAAGTAAGTCTATCCAGTTTTCAGATGACCTTTGATGAGTTCATCAAACTGAAGAATTTGGCGCTTTCATTTCTGTTTACTGCATAATGGGGACTTATAACTAGGTTAGTGAAGGTAACATGATCCAGGTGTACAGGAAAGAGCAAATGAATAGAAAAGGGGAGAGGTTTACCTATCTGATGTAGATAAAGTATATATGATACTTCTTATTCCACTGGTTCTTTTCACGCATGACGTCTTGCTGTCATTGCCAAAAAAATAACTGGGCAGAATGCTATGCAGGTACATAATACACATAAAAATAAACAGCTGCCTTGCTTTGTGAGAAATAGAAGAAAACAAAAAACATAATTTTATTGGTTAGAACAGATTTAAATATTTATACTCTTTTAGGTTTTGCCAAAATATTTTTTCCAAAGCCTTTGCATAATTGAAGTAATTCGTTGATTGGAAATTATGGCCTTATCCCATTGACATACCAGCACATGATTAAGAAGTGGTTAATGAGATTTTTATATGTAGTCTATTGGAATCTTGAAGCAGGTTTGTGCTTAAAAAATACACTTCAAGCTGCTGCTTGCGTTTATGGATGAGACTTATAAAACCAGCAAAATTTCTTTTTCCCAGGCAAAACGTTATCCAATACCATGTTCCATTTCAGAGGAAGTGTTGCTATCTCTCTGCTTTTGAAATTCTTTCAAGATAAATTTAGTAGAGTGATGGTTAAATATTACATACTGTTACACTACTAATTGAAGATATTGAGGGATACACTGCAAGATCAACACTACCTTGTTAAAGGAAAGAACTGGGAAATGAGGCCCTTTGAAGGATAATTGTAAAACCATGCTGTTGACTATTTAAAGTGACATATAAACCAGAATTCTATGAAGAGAAAAATTTGCTGGAAAGTTCCTTTGGTTTGTAGGCTCCTTGAGGAGCAATGCTAAGTCAGGCTCATTTCTCATCAAGTAGTCAAGTTGATGGAAATGGATTTCTTCCTCATATTCATAAATCTCGACCTGAACTGGGGCAAACCTAGTTGGAATGAAATGCTAGTTGGAATGAAAACCAAACAAATTTATAGAAAGTGTAAGTGACAAACAGTTCTTACTTGCTGGAGGAGGACTTAAAGGCTCTTCTGCTTTCATGAGCAAATAAATAACTTTCTCTGGTTTTGAGTGTGTTTTGTAACACACTTATTTTTTGGATATACAGAGAGTGAAGGAAAAAAAAACAGGCAAAAAGAAAGAAAGAACAGGCAAATCTGAATTACAAGGGTACCACTTTTAGTAGTATAATCAGAAGAGAAAACCCGCAGTACACAGAATAAGAATACTTTCAATACATGAAGGGTCTCTTGAATCATTTACGGTTTTGTTATATGTCTTTTATTATTTAACTTTAAATTGTTCTTGCAAGTAGTAATTTAAATGGTTCTGAATTGTAATGTGTATCTCAGTGGGAAGAGAGATGAAATTCTTCTGGGACTATGAAAGTGCCTCAAATACTTGGGCTTTTGTTTTAATGCCAGGAATGCAAAGCTATTATATTAGATAGATCCCATTGGAAACAGGTGCTTCCTTAAGTTTTATGAACTGTATATGTAAAAGTAAAAAGAACAGTTGAAGTTAAGCAGGACTGAGAGATTCCCAACTATGTGAGATTTCTGAAGGAAAAGATTGTTTCTGTGTGATATATAGTACATACTAATTTTTTTAATTGGCAAAAGGAGAGTACTCATTGGCTAATTTTTTGAAGCATTATAGCATCTGCCAGCTGGAGCATTCCATGAAGTAAACCTGGGGTGCTTGGTCAGAACTGTGTGTCAAGTACAGAATAATGACTCTTCTGACTTCAGCTATGATTCTTGTATTACATATTATGTAAGAGTTATAAGAAAATTCTCTGTCTAGGTGGAGCGGGGCTGAAAGTCATAAAGACTTAATTTGATCCTATAATAAAAAAATAAGTCTTATGTGGCTTTAATTTTTTTATTAAGGCTTCAAAACTCCCTTTTGACTGTATTTCAGGGTAACATAATGGTTTCAGACAGTATGAATTTCTATGGTGGACTTGTTGCTTGACCACATACAGTATAGTAGAGGGTTATTTGGAAGTGATGTCAGGGCAGAAACAACTACTGTCCATTCAAATTGGAGCAAAAACTGGAGGAAAAGTACATAGCTGGAGAAAAACAGAAACACTGTTGGAATAATGTACCTATATACACTGAACAATGCTGGACATCATTATAGAAGAGTAGCAATTAGATATTATATATGTTCAATAGTATTAGTTTCTTAATTGACAAATATGACAGACTGAATTTGTCATTAACTTCTGTAGCCTGGTTTCCTTTCCCTGGGAGAGCCTTAGGGGTAAATTAACCTAAAACATCACATTAAATTTAGTTGTATTTGTTCACTTACAAGTCAAATGGAATAGGGAAATTCAAAGCTATTTTTGAGTAACAAAAATATTTCTTCTAAAAAGTAAAGCCATAGAGCTTTTGTTTGACAATTTTTCAACTTGAAAAGACTAATTTAAACCAAATTAAACTGAAAGAAACCTTGTGGACTAAAACTTCTGAATGTGGGGTTTCAACCTGCAGTGCATATTTTTCATGGCCAAATTACAGACTTCAGAAAAAGGAGTTTGGAAATAATGATGTTGAAATCCTTCGAGGCAGTGATAGTACAGCTTTTTTTTAAGGCATAGTATCTGTTTTTATGGTTAATAAGAAAACTAGTGTTGCATGGTATGGATATCTATCAAAAGGTAATTGAAAACCATAAAATTCCTAAATTTTTGATTAATGATTTATATAATTTTTTAATTTAAAATGTGGATTACATGAGGATAAGATCATCCATGTGTTTGTATACTTGGGTTACCAAAAGTTGAGTGTAACACTGACAGAGATGTGCTTTTTCTCCTAGTGGAATTAGTTTGTCCACTTATATGAGCACTTCTAGGAGTCGTATTCCTAGTGAGAGTATACTCTCAAGAACTACAAATTTTGGCCACTGTGATCCTGAAAATAAATAAGGGGAGGGAAATGGTTTAGTTCATTAAAGTTAATAAAAAAAAAAAAATTACTTATGATCTCTTTTCCTAAGTCACTCAGTATTATAAGGACATAAGGACTATGTGTGTATTCCCTGCGCTCAGTTCATAGAGACATTGCAAAACCTAATGGTGTAAAGATAAAAAGGAAGATGTTTTTGCAATCAGAACATCAGGTGGTTGAAAGAGGCAGCATTTCAACACCAATTTAAAAAAAGCATCCTTATACTTCTGAACTTATGGACATGCTTGATTTGATTCACATGAAGACAATGAGTATTTTCAGTTGGAGGGGACCTACTTTGGTTTAAGTATTACACAGAACAGAAATAGAGCTACAAATATATTTAAGTGCTTTTTTACCTCTAGACAATGGGGTAGGATTCACACTCATCTTGCTAAGAAAGATAAAATTCAGTAAAGTTCTAAAAAAGTATTTTTTAAGAGATACTTAAAAGCATAGCAGTCACAGTTTGTTCCAAACACAATGTGACTAACTCTGCTGGGTTAGGAACTGGCTGGAGGGCCGGGCCCAGAGAGTGCTGGTGAACGGGGCTGCATCCAGCTGGCGGCCGGTCACTAGTGGTGTCCCCCAGGGATCAGTGTTGGGCCCAGTCCTGTTTAACATCTTTATTGATGATTTAGATGAGGGGATTGAGACCATGATCAGCAAATTTGCTGATGACACCAAGTTGGGAGGGAGTGTCAACCTGCTGGAAGGCAGGAGGGCTCTGCAGAGGGATCTGGATAGACTGGAGAG
>VYXB01003695.1:167689-177928 GCA_013397135.1 Pachyramphus minor
TAAGATTTAGATACTACCTGTCTGGATGAGATTAATTCAGAGGCAGTTACTGATAGGGATGGTTATAGCTGTGCTAGGAGGTACATGTATATATGCATATATATAACCCCCCACACATATATATGTATATTTTGGTATTTTACCTTAACAGTAATAATTACTTATATTGCTATTATCACCATCATTATCAAAGTTACCTTTTTTCATCACTTTTTTTAATATACATCAAAAGATTCTGCAGAGTAAGTAAATCTCTTTTTACTTACTATGTAAATGAGGAAGCTGAGACAGAAATTAAGTTGTCCAAAGTCAGTCACCAGGTAGCAAAAGTCCTATTAGAAGTACCCAAAAAGTCATCAATCTATTTTGTGTTTTTCTCCTTTGGGTAGCATTGCATCTGATTTGGTAAGGTCAACTGCATGATATTTAAAGAATAAGTTTGTGTTTCTTATGGTTATTATGAGGATTGCTTAGCCTAAGGGTTCCAGTAGGAGGATATTCAAATCCAATTATATTTTCACCATGAGGACGGTCAGTGAAACAAGTTGCCTGGGGAGGTGTGCAGCCTCTGTCCTTGGAGTCTTCAAAAACTGATTCAATAAAACTGCAAGTAACCCATTCTGATGTCCCTGCAGGAGGATGGTATGGAGACTTCCTGAAGTTCCTTCTAACCTGACTTATCCAATGATCCTATGATCAGAGGTTCAGATAAATAAAACATCCCCCTCTCCTCAGTTCCATTGTTGGGTGGAACAGCAGGAGAAAGGAAAATCACTGCAAAGCATCCCCATCATTATTCTGGTTGTACCTTTTCCTGGGAAAGGCAATGCCAGCAGCAGCGGCTGATAGTAATGTTTTATGAATGGGTGCTGAGTGGCAAAAGCAGCAAAATTATGTGCACCATCAAAAGTGTTGTTAGGAGGGAGGAACAGGCAGGAATACTGGACAAATGGGGCAAGGAAGCAGGAAGACCACAGTCTCTCCATCCTTCTGTAATATAAAGGGGGTCACTGTTCATGTTATTGTCTTGAAGCAGTGACGTCTGCTATGGCACTGCCTGAAAACATATAGCAGCGGTGATCTCAGAAAAACTGCTTAAAACTCTTCAAGATTGTTTTTAAAGTAAAGTTTTAGCCTTTACTGTTTCCATGACAATGCTTCAGTAATACATTTTTGAACAGAGAATTTATAGGGAACAAATGGGAAATAAGAATGTGACTCCAGCCCTTTGGAAAAAATGGGTAATAAAGATCAGGAGTTACTTGAGGTGTGAGCCAGACCCCTGCACCAGCATAGTTTTGATTTAGTTGTGCATCTTGGCTCAGCGTACAGTGGTGTGAAAGCCATTAGTATGGCAGAGGTGAATGTTGCAGACCTGCTGTGCTTTACCTCTGCAATGAGAAGAGGCTGTACAATGTAATGCTGCAGTTTGTATGGGAGAGAGCTCTGTAGCTTGATAGCTTTAAGCCACAGGTAGGGAAGCATGGTGGAGCACGGAGAAGAGAATTGCAAACAATGCTTTCACTATAACAAGCTGATTGTTTGGAGGGTCCGTGCTTGCCCACCACTCAGCCTGCTGGAAGGTGGTATTCCCTCAGGCTCTCCAACATGCTTTGATACAGTTATGCTGGTTCTGTACCAGGGCTGATCATTCCAGTGCTTTACCTGTACCAGTTTATCACTTAATATGTGCAGTTGTACTGAAACTGAATCCTTTCATATGGTGAGATTCTTGCAATTTCAGAATTTCTTTTGTCTAAGCACAGCAAAGACCCACCTCGTCTTCTAAGTCCACGCCCCTGCCCCCCAAAAAACCTTTTTTTTTTCCACAAGCTAAAACTACTGAAATAATGTTTCACTTTGATTGTACTTTTTGCATTGCATAGCATAATTTGCCATATAAAGAAAACTAAAATGAAAATTTGTTTTAAAATGAAAACATTTAACTATGAAAAAGTAAAAATCACAAATGTTTTTAAATTGCTGCAACTTCTGATTTCAGTTTTTGTCTAAAATATCTCATTCTTTGACATTATGTGTTATAGTGAGTTTTGCTGTTGATGAATAAACACTTTCTGTATGAAAAAAGATTCAGTCCAAGAAGTTCCTGATGGATCTACTTTTGAATGTATCTATCAGATGACAACCTCGGTACCACTAAGCATATGTGTAGAAATAGCGAATAAACTAGGGTTAGCAGAAAAAATACCTACCCAACCGGATCAACGTAGCTCCTGACAATGAAGTTAAAAAAAAAAAAAAAAAAGCCCAGGTCAGCTGCTTTGCAGTTATTGCAGCATTTTTTTCTTAGCTTGATATCTCGTATGTTCAAATGTATTTCGTTTTTCTTTTCAGTTTAAGTACTATTTTACAAGTGTGACTGGTTTATCTAGCATAGCTTACCACATTTCAAACAGAGTAAGTACAGAACTCTACTAGTATAGAACCAGTTTGTGAATAGAAACATTTGTGAAAAAGAAAGAAGGTAGAGTTTGAAAGCCTGAGTCCATTTTTTGAAAAAACTGACAGCCTCTACAAGTTGTCTAGAAGTTGTTGAGTCACCAGGGCCCAACATCCACACCCATGTGGGGTGAGAGAAAGTACATTTCCCAAAGAAACAAAGTCCTAGACTTCCCTGGACAGTAATGGTCAATTTTCTGAACTATGTATGCTTTCAATGTTGAGGACTACAATATTCTAGGGACTGAGGTGAGAGCACCACAGGCTTTCAGCTGTAGACATCAGGTTGGACTTTTCAATCAGTTAGGGGTGACTGTATCAAGCTGCAACCTAAGCAATTATTGTCCTCAAAGCAAGTATCTTTTCCCTCTGTGTAACTTGTTTGATTTTTTTCCAATATACTTTATTATTTCCAGTAGATTTTCTGTTCTTGTTCCTCATAGCCTGCCTCATTTCTTACATGCATTTTTCTGTTTTCTTTTTTCCCATTTGGACTCTATCATGTTTTAAAATACATTTAAGATTAATTAATTTTCTCTTTACTATCATTCTCCATAATTTTAGTACATTTTGTACAAAAGTGCAATGCCTTCAGCTGTTGACCTTGTGGAAAATACAAAGATGTGGAAGACCCAAGTATCATTAAAGTCCTTCTGTCTTGAATTAAAGAGTCCCAAGCAAGTTTTGTAGTCTCATAAATAAAAGAAGACTTGTCAGTCTGAAAAAAATTGCATGTGGACTTCACCCAGCCTGTGAAGCCTGGTGCAATTCATTAAAGATACCGTATTGCAAGATGAAATAAAATGTGAACATGAACTTTGAATTCATCTGATGGAGTTGTATGATCCAAGTGTTTTAGGAACAGCTAAATTTGTAATCAGTCAAGCCAGCAATGATGTCTGGTGACATCTATGTAGTTACAGAGACAACAGAATGAATTTTGAAAGCATAGAAATATTAGAAGTTTGGGTATGAAAATGTTAAGAGTATTTATCGAAGAGTATAGAAACTTAAATAGGAAGGGAATAATAGGAAAATAGGAAGGGAAAAGAGCCCAAGATAAACATTTATCAGGCTCCTGAGGGAGTCATATTTTGCAGGAGTACATTATATCACTGTACTGTTAAATCCAAAGGACTGCAGAGGGGTTGTCCAGGTCCTTGGAACTGGTTCCATGTAATATGCTACATAATGTAGCATAATTCTGTACACTGAAAATGCTGCTAAGTCCTTTCTCTAAATTTACAATAGAAAACACTGTAGCTTATAGTTTTGGTAGTGCATAGGAGTGACTACTATGCTGGTTTTTTGTTTACTTTTAGAAGGGAATTTTTTTTTTTAAAAGTACATCTCATTGCGTATTTGTATTCCCAATATGCAGGTAGACCTCTAAACACAACTCATAAACAAATTATTTCATCTGAAGTAGAAATGTCAATGTCGCAGTCCTGATTAAATTGATTTAGACAGGCAGTCAATTCTGACTTGTTAATCTCAGAGCCAGCTTTATGCTCTACCAGGAGAGAAGTATGCAGTGGTGAAATCATTCATGATAACTCTTTTCAACCTCATGGGAAGAGTGTGCTTATAGATTTCCAGTCCATGCTGAACTTACAGTCATAAATATTGTTTCATGACGCAGGAAGGAATTCATAAAGTGAGGTAGATATTTTTGTGATTGATGAAATGTGTGTATCAAAGCTGGTTCATTATTAAATGTGACAAGTAAACTTTTATGAAGCTGGTAAGTATATATGTAATAATTTGATCCAGTGGCCTAATTATATTTCAAAAAGCATTTAAGTCTTCATAAAAGTTTATACAGCTGTATGAAAATTGCTGTCGTGAAAGTATTTATGATCAAGATTTGATTATAATCTACAAATCTAAAGATAACTCAGGACCTGAAATGTCTTAGGTTCTGTGGCAGTTCTGGGTCTTGCTTATGAATTGTATTATGTTCTGATTGTGTGACTGACTGGGCATCTGACCCATAGTGAATGAACTCACTTGTTTTTCAGAACAAATAATGAGAAAAGAATGTGTAATGGGTGTTTCAAACTCAAATTTGTATGTCTAGGCTTTTGTTTATTTAAGAACTGTAATATTTTACTCTGACAGGTTTCATTTGATTCAATTTACTACTGGATTTTCTCCAGTGATACAAGTTAGTAGCCTAAAAGAAGGCCTGCCTTTCTCTTGAAGCACAGTCATGAGACTATTTTGTAACCATCATGTTACTGGGAACCATGCAAGCAGTATTGTGTGAAGCCAATGGAATTATATACAGGAAAGCCCCATGCACATAGAAAAACTGTGTTAGTAAATTTTGCTAGTCTGTGACTTTCTATATTCAGACTCACAGAATCAGTTATGTTTGAAAAGACCTCTGAGATCGAGTCCAACCTATGACCAAACACTACCTTGTCAACTAGACCATCCAGTGACACATCCAGCCTTTCCTGAGAACACCTCCAAGGGTGGTGACTCCACCACCTCCCTGGGCAGCCCATTCCAATGTCTAATCACCCCTTCTGTGAAGAAATTCCTCCTAATGTCCAACTTAAACCTCCTCCGAAGCAGCTTGAGACTATGTCCTCTTGTCCTGTTTATTGCAGACTACAGCTGCATAGAACTGTTTTATTCTATGTGAAGCAACTGGCACTTCTTCTATATCTGCCATATGTGACATATATCCTAGGAGAAAAAAACATTAAGAACATTTTTCCATCAAAGTTGACGCACTTGTAAATCTTAGCAACCTAAAAGCTAGATGTTATTTCCTTCGTGGGAGCCCCTGGTGGTCTAGTGGTTAAGGACACGGCACTGTAACTGCCGAGGCCCCGGTTCGATTCCCGGTCGGGGAAACTCCCCGGGCAGGTGGAGCCCGTCAGCCCTGTAAGGCAATCCACCTACGTCCTGAGGACCTCGCTGCCACTGTCCAAGCTCGCTTGGCCCCGGCAGATGAACCTTAGGATTAAAGGGTGGGCTCAGTTCTGCGCGCACTGTGTCCCACCTAAAATAAACCCAATGCGCAGGCTGGAAGGCGTACAAAGACCTTCCACAGTTCTTCGTTCGCGAAGTCTGGCCATTATTTATATATATTTCCTTCGTGAATAAAGAGGATCAGAAAATCCAGCTCTGAGTCTCATCCCCTACTGAAGTAGTTTTTTATTTTTGACTGTAGATCAAAATTATAAGCCTTTTGAATTCTGAAAGGTAGTTATTATATGAGAACAAAGTGTAACGGAATACAATCAAATGTAGCAGATTGAAGATCTTAATTTACTAAGATTAAAACTGTCCCAATATGAAACACACACAAACACAAATGTGTTGCAAATTCAGGATAATTTGAATCATGAAATTAATCCAAGCCAGGAACCGTTGACTCAAATGTTTCTTTTAATTAATGCAAGCAAGACACTGGTAATTAAAAAAAAAAAAAAAATGCTGCCCACCCCTTAATCCTTCTTCATATGATGAAAATGCAGCAACATTTTCCTTTGACTATTGTTCTGTGTATCATTTGTGGTGTTTTCTTCCAGTTGACAAACAAGGCACTTGGGTTGAGAGATTTTTAATAACCTTTCCATCTCACACAAAACTCGTATCACGTGGAGCCATGGAAAAAGATGATCTTTGCAATTGCTTCACATGCCTCACGTAGGCTATAGTGTTGTTGGCATAGTTATATTGGTTAGATGTGTGGGAAAAATTACAGTTCAACTGACATAACCATATTGCCAGAAGCTTTACTGTAAACACTTGTACTGGAAATGGAGTTACCTTCCTGGCGTATCACTGTCTCCGGAACTCAGATAAACTATACCAGCAAAGTAACTTTTCTGACAGTGTAGACTCTTTCTCCACCAGGAAAATGGCCTTCATAGGTCTACAATATTTCCCTCTGCCTGGAATGTCTTGTATTTGTTCTTAAGCTCTTATAACTAAAGTGTTAAAATTTACATAGCTTGTTTGGCTTCTGAGGAAAACCAAAACAGGGAAAACCAAAGCAAATCTAGAGCATGATCAGGTATGCTTTCAGTGGTATTGTTGGTTTAGAGTGTGGCAGTGCCAGAGGCTCCTCCTGTGTGCGAATAGCAGTACTTATCCCAAAGGAACAGAGATTTAAAGTCTAAACAAGAAGAAAAATATTATTTTCAAAAAAGAAACCTTAAGTTTAATGAGACCTTCAGTCATTCCTGGCTAATTTCTTTAACTGGTTATGGAAGCCTCCTTTTAACTGAGATGCATATTCTTTTACAAAATCTGAAAGTATTAGCAGAAACATATTTTAAAAGAATTTTGAAGTGAGCTTTCCTCTAGATTTTTCTTGTCATCTTGACTACCGAATGTTTGAAGCTCCATTTATTTTAATAAAAAGAAATACTTTTAGATTTTCCTGCCAATTTGGATTGCCACATAAACTGTTGATTGTCCTTGTTAAAAAAAAAAAAAGGCTGTAAAAAGTCTATCCTGAAGTAGATGAAAGAAGCTGTGTTAGATTAGAATTCTTTTGCTTAGCTATTGATCAGCCATTTGTTTAAACATCTTTTGTTTAGCATATCTTGAAAGGGTGGTAAAAAAGTTTGGGTTTTTGTTTGTTTGTTTTTTTCCTAAGTAGTTCCTAAGTAGTGAGATTATATGAATCTCTGTGACTGTTGATATCCCCAATCCTGGAAATATAGGATCTCCAGAGCTGGGTTATCTGTGAGAAAAAGTCTGTGTGAGAAAGCCTTACTTTACACTTCTGTAGACAGAAAGCACACTTTAATTTTAATGCTAGATTTAACTTCCTTCACAAATAGTTACTTAAAAAAATAGATTGTCACATTGCGCGATAATATTAGGCATTAAGAAAAGCAAATCTGTATTATTGTGTTCTTTTGCATATTGAAAAACAAGTATAAAATTCATCAGTTTGTTTTTCCATGAAGAATGCAAATACAGCAGAAGTTGCTTATGTAGATTATTTTATACCTCCAGCACTATTAATTTATGGGACTTAGATATTTAAAGACAATATATATGAACTGTGCAGCAATAATCTATACTTTCTTTACTATTTCCTCTATTGAATGTTTAGCATTTTATTTTAAATATTTGTGATTGAAAGTAATATATTGACAGCAATAAATAAAAATCAGTGGAAGGTGGAAAAAAAATCTGAAAAGCACAAAATCTTCCATGTCTTAGTGTTCTTTTATTTATTTAAAGATTAGACATCTCCTTTTGCTGTTTTTTAATGTTTTTAAAAACTTTATGTCTGATTGTTACAGTAGTAGAAATATGCAAGACTATGGCATCTCTGTGGACCTTACAGATGATCAGACATTAACAGAATCAACAAAAACCAAGCACGGTTAAAACAAGAGAGAAGATGATCCTCTGCAGTGACAATAAAATTGATTTTGAGAGTAGTGCTGAAAATGCAACATGGATTTATTGATTGTGTCTGATCTGAATGCTAATCCTCTAAAGTTACTCTAAAGTATGCAGACCACAGTGGAGTCTTCTCCTCCCCAAAGGGGAGAACAGAAGACACACATTGCAACTCACCTCCTTTTGGGAATACTACAATATGGGTACCTCTAAGGTATGACAAGTTTTGTATTCCTTGGGTAACAATACTGTTGTATTTCCCTGTGCATGCCACAGAAATGGGTTTAAGAAATGGGCACCTCTGTCTTTTGTTTAAAAATGTTGTAGGAGTAGAAACAACATACCCAGAAATTTAGCTGACTGCAAACAAAAGAATGACAATCTAAGCAAAGAGTCTGGTTGTGCTATTCTTAGTTATTATTGAAAGCTATTTCAACCAGGATTTCTGCAGTAGGTGCTGTTTCAGCTGTTAGTAAAGTTTTAGCTGCAAAATAAAGTAGGGAGAGAGCACACTTTGAACAGCGCAAGTGTCTCTGAATCCGTAAGATGGCGTGGCACTGACAAAATTGAGGAGGCTTGAATCCCTATGTAATATGCTTACATTTAATGTAGAATGAGGATCAGATCCAATATGTTTAATACAAAGGTGAAATATCAGATAGATATTTATAATTTTGAATAATATATTAACATTTGGAATGTAAAGTTCTATTTTTAGGAGCCTTTGTTTCTTTGTCTTTCTGAGATGAAAGGAGGTATGCTTGAAGAAGGGAGTTTTGTTGGTCTTCCTGCCCAACTAGCAAAACTAGTCCCTCTTCTATGTTGCTTAGTAGAAGCTAACAGTTTTCTTCAAATTCCTCTGGAATAGGTGAAGTTTTAAAATCTTCTATATTATAGAGTTTCTCACTAACAGCTGATGAGTTTATCTTTCTAAATCATCTTCATAATTTTCTTTTTTCATGCCCCTATATTTTGTATGGCCAGTATTGTAATAAAAAAGAAAATATTAGATTAAGGAGATGATTAGCTTGTGTAAATTGGTTTTATTTCATGAGCGGGTATCTTGTTATTGTTTGTTGTGAAGTTTGTAGTAAAGTAAAATCAAGTTTGCAATGACGGAAGAGAATCTGGTGCAGAAGTCTGGTAATGCAGTCTTTATAATATTAAACGAACAAAAGGACTTGGTAATGCTGCTGAAGGTTCTTTCCAGATATCTTTTTCTTTTTCCATTTGAAAATAATTTAGAATAAGTTTGGCAAATCAAAATATTACAGCCTTTAATCATAAGCATGTCATCTGATGCAGACATGGGTGAATGACAATAAAAAAATCCACTTCTTTGTTATGAATCCATAATCATTCCATGGGAGAAAAAAAAATGATTTGTTCAACCTTGAATGATATCATAGCATCTGGGGTAAACAGCTAGATTTGGATGATGTGTTACTTTGTGGCATCACTTAGGGCTGTATCTTTGTATGTAAACACTTGAAAGAAAAGACCAAGAAAATTACAAAAGGCAAAATTAAAACACAGCTATTGTTCTCTGGCTTAAGATCATAAAAGGAAGGAAATTCATAGTTAAGGATCCAAACCTCAAGTATCTGGGCACAATGCAGTGCCAGCCTTAATTTTACATAACCGTACCCTGTTATGAGTAGACATTGGTGGTTTGATCCTGAATGATGAGTTATATTGCTCTTAGCAGCTGAAACCAGAACAATAATTTTATTTTAATGCTTGTCTTTTTTTTGGTGAATAGACTTTTTGAAGCAGTTGTAATTGTTTTGTTTTCTTGCCAATTGAAATAAAACCAATCCTAATAAATAGGATTTTTTTTTTTCCAAAAGTTATCCTTGAAGCTCTGCTACATAACATTCTGTTAAAATGAAAATGGGAAATGGCAAAGAAAGCCCGTGTCACACTTGGATTTCAGGAATGTTAAAAAATTTGTGGTAAGTTATCATGGCTATAATTCTGCAGAAGCTCAATCAAAAAAAACAAACAAAACAAAAAACTAAACAAACAACAACAACAACAACAAAAAACCAAACCAAAAAAACCAAACCCCAAACCCCAAATATTTAACTGATGAAGGAAGTAGTTAATAGTACTATTAACACAGAATAATAAAAGTATTACAGAGTTTTTAAAGTGTCTGCATTAATTGTATTTCTGTCCTACTTGTCTTAAGAAGTTCTACTTCCCCCCTGGGTTCTTAGAAATTGCAATGAGAGTAGCAGAAACTGCTTTAAAGGATGTCAGACTGTGAATGCAAAATGCAGGGGAGAACAGGCAATAACATAAAATCTTGACATTTTAGCCTGATGCCTTAAGCCCCTAATGTTTTATTTTATTTTTCTAATATTTGTAAGTTTTATAAGTAGTGGAAAT
>VYXB01003695.1:177963-321883 GCA_013397135.1 Pachyramphus minor
CTGATGATGGTGAAGATGGGATGAATGGGGGGTCCCGAAGTACACCCCAGACTCATTTTAGGGGGGGTGGACCCGGGGCGGACCAGAGTAAAGGCCATAGGGTGGACACATCTGGGATGGGATGGATGATATTATAAAATGTAACCTCTCAGGCACAGCTGCGCGCATCCTATAACATCTTAACCTTGGAAAATAAACCCTTTCTTATCTCACCCCTAATGAACTGCTCTGGAGAATTTTTCAGCACCTAAACACAGCGGCAACAAGCCAAAAGGACGTTGCTTCAAGGATTCCAAAGGGTAGGATCAGCAATTCTTAAGCAATCTCTAGGCAGGTCAGGGAAAGACCTTTAGCACTTTAAAAGCCAGAAGTGTCCTGCCAAACAGTCAAAGAGTAAAAGCTAGTATCTGCCGAGGTGAGGTTGACTTGAGAGAAGAATTGTTGTGGTTTTCTGAGAGTCATTTTAATTCTTTCACTGTAGGAAGAAACTTCAACAGTGTTTGTCGCTTGCACCCTTTCTGACTTTGTTTGAGATTTGGAGGGATTCAGCGGAGGAGAGCTGAGAGTTGGAGAGGCAAAAGCCTAAAATACTGTAGCTTTCTCACAACAGGTGGAGCTCTAGTCAATTTTGAATGGTGGTTTACATTTTCTCTTGACTAGAAATTACTAAAGGTATGGGAATTTCACATTGCAGATAAACTAGTCTCTTGGGTGCTGCAGTGAAATGGAAAGGGTCCTGACTCACAGTCTGAAAAATTACAGCCTGTGAGATGAGAAAGTTGAAGTGTTCTGTGATAAATCTTTTGCTCATCAGTATAACTGAGCATATTGCTAAAAAAGATTTACACATGAACAAGAAAAGTATGGAGACAGAGGGAGAAAGAAGACTGCTTTGTGAATATGAATGATAGTGCTACAGTGAACAGCCTGGATAATAGCTATGTAGAAAGACAGTACCATGGTAGAACTACAGTACAGTTCAACCATCAAAATGTTGCTTCAGAGAATTGCTGAATGTTAGACTTTCATGTCTGGGATTTGGCAGTCCCCTCTCTCTTCTAGTTCTGTAATCTCTTAAGTGAAGCATTGACTGGGATTGTCTCTTAGAGAAGAGAAACCGCCCCCTTTTTCCTCTCATTGCTCATCCTGGATTCTTCAGGTATTCCCCAACATACATATGTGATCTTTTGATTTCCTGCTCTGTCTTTGAAACTGCAAGTTCCAGGACCAGGGGTTTCCCTCTGATTTTCTAATGCAATCTCTTTCATTCGTATTTCTGTTGTTGTGACAGACCTGCTTTTGATGGTTTCTCTTTTTCAGCTGCTCTATGTGTTGGGTTTTTTTGGGGAGTTTGTTTGGTTTTGTATTTTTTTTGCATAGTTACTGTGAACTGTTTTTATCACGGAGCACCTACTTGTAAATGAATTTGCATCTCAGACCAGAGCCCTGTGTCTACACTGGCACTGGGTTAAGCACATAAATCTCTACAAGTGCTTCACTAAGACACATCACTGTATGAATTTTTATGCAGTGTAATGTGGGAAAACTTTTAATCTAGAGGCCACTATACAAAAATATTTTTAACTCAACTAATTAAAGCACTTCCATGGATTTTGTAAAAGCCAGTAGCAAGGCATGGATCCAACTCTAGATGATGATGTTTTCCATCTGTTAGCATGAATGCAACTCTCATTTTGGGAAAAGCAGAAAATTCTGGGCATGAAATACAGTGCAAAAGGATTTCAAGAGCAGCTTGTTGTCCTTAGGAGTCAGCAGCATATTTTGCCAGTTCTCATGTGTAGATATGGAGACAGTTGATGAAGGTTGAGTAGCTGCAGAATCCTCATGCATCTTCTTGCAGATCTGGCATGGCTTCTGCTCCAACATGGAGAACACCCTCTTAGAACTTTGTAAAGAGTTTGTTGTGCCTGTGCATAACTATAGTGTATAGATGAAGGGGGTACTTACCAGTACCTAAGCTTGCCATGATTCTTCACCTACGCTTGCTGCTTTACTGTGATTTGGTTTTTGCCAGGCCTTTGCTGATGCCCACAGTGTGTAATTATGTATTTCAGTGACTTCTTCAAATCCAGAGGGCAGAAAAATATTGATTTCTCAGAAATAACATCTGATTTTTTAAGAGAAAGTATGAGAGTTCCTTTGAGGCCACAATTTTGCCCAACCTTCATCCAGAAAGGATTATATTTGCCTGCTAGGCAAGTTGAGGTCATCCAGATAAAAGGTCTCTGAATGGGGTTATGAGAGAAGAATGTGTGACATAATCTGGAGATCCCATCTATTTTTAAACTTATCAGCAGTTTACTTCATTTCTGCCTCACATGCGGAGTCACTAGGTCCACAGGTTTTTAATGGACTAGCAATTCTCAGGCACCCTGCCTCACAAAGAAGCAAAATGTGATAACAACTGGCAGCAGAAAATATCTTTGTGTTCTTAGCAGTGTATAAATACATGCACTTGGTATGATATGGCCAACAATAAAGTCCCTATGTGTCTGCTCACTCTAGAAACATGCTAACTTTGTGACATATCAGAGGGCAAGCAGGGATGGATTTCATAACAGGCAGGATTGGTACTGGCTATGACATGACTGTGTCTATACTAAAAAATAAGCAGTGTTAGAGCTTGCATTTTACTCCCTCTAAATGCCAGCTGGGCCAAGAAAACAAACTGATCTCCTGAACGCTTAGCATAACTTTTAATCCAAGTTTGTGATTAGAGCCACATTTAGCTCTGAAATGATGATATACTTTTTCCTATGCTCCTGTTTGGTACTTGCCACCCCAGTGCTACTCTAGACAATAAAGGCACTTACATTCAAATTTTCCCCCAAGAGGTCAATCTTTGATTGTCTGCTCCTTGGTTCACACCTTATGTTGCATTTGGTTCCTTAGGTCTTTTTTTGTAGATTCTATATTCATCTGCTTTGGTCAGTAGGGTACAGAGCAGCTTGAAAAGCATGTAGAGATAATTTCTCAGTGGAGAGTCAGGCACTGTGGTTTTGTTTGGGAATATTAAAGAAGCGCAGTGTTAGGATGGAGGTACCAGTCAGAATTAGTTAGATGTTTTTGTTTTGATGACTTAATATGGAATGATGGTGATTATCTAACTGTGGATGGTTTTCAGACTACTCATGTGCTCTATGAAGTGACTATCTAATTTTCGCTTAGTCTAAGTCCATTAGCATTCCTTGTATTAGCATGTTCTCTAAATGCAAACAGGTAAAATAATGACCCGTCAAGTCATTGCTGCTCCTAATTCTACAGCTATTGCTATTGGTTCTAACAGAAGGAACACTTGAATAGTTTGAAACAAGAATAACCTAATCTGATGAACTTTTGTTTTACATTATGAGGAACATTGTCTGAAAATTACTGTTTTAAAGTTTAATTGGAAGTATCATGAAAGTTTTTTTTTTTCATCATGTAAACTCTTTACTTTTTCTTCCAAAATATCCAGATCTAACTCTTAAATTAGCTGTCAGTTCTAGAATAGGTATGCCAATTTTGAATCAGGTGTTTGCTCAATTCTGTGGGTCTAACAATGTTTAGGAACTTCTGTGTCTGTCATTATTCAAGTTGATGCCAGTCTATATCCACAAAATACTTTGCTGCCAAACCTCCATCTTGGACATCTGCCTGTGGACACTTGTGTGGAAAGCACAGTCTGTGGAACAGTTAGCAGAATGACTGACAACTACAGCTATTGGGATTTGCAGAATTCCCATCATGTCCTTCCTTCCCTTTCTTATGTGAAGAGGTGTTTTGGGTGGAAAAGTTGTCCAGAAAAAATATTCAAGTCCTCTCACTCTCTTTACTTTCTGTTATTGTTTGGATGGGAACAAAGATGATCCCAAGTACATGATAATAATGCTTTTTTTTTCCTTTCTCCTGGCACGCCAGTGCCTTCTACCATGCCATATGTGACCCTTGTTTTAACACATACTTGTGACATAGCTGTTTTCTGATCTTTAAGTTTACATTCTGCTAATTGATGCGAGAAGAGGAAGGGAAAACCTAACTGCGCCACCCAAAGGTGTCTGTTTTCCTGCAGACTGTGTTTTTGTAGGTGACATTTTAACAGTGTAAATCTAATAAGGGTTAGTGGAAATCTTGATTCCCTTCACATTGCTGTCTAATTTCATGATTCTTGATGTCAAGAGCAGACTAGCAGCAGAGGGTTTTCAGAAACATCTAAGTAGGAGATGAGCACTGCTGTTCAAAAGGATGTACGGTCCTGTCCAAATGGGTATTACTGAAAAACCCTTAGGTCTCAGCCTGAGTACTATTAGCAGTGTATTCATCTGGACTGCATTTTAAAACTACTTGTAGCAACTGAGGAAGAGGAGGCTCAGTTCACATTCTGCAGTCTGGTGAAAAACAGGACAAATGTGAAGTCAGCTATCATAGAATGGTAGAGTGGCTTTGGTTGGAAGGCACCTTAAGGATCTTCAAGTTCCAACCCCCCTGCCATGGGCAGGGACACCTTCCACTAGAAGTGGAAGTTCTTCTTAACCTGAGTTGGCCTTGGTACTTCGGCAGAGTCTCTTATGTTGTCTAGTCTAAACCTAGAGATGCCAACACACTCGGGGTAGGCAATCATATGCAGCCACAAACTTCCTGTTGTTTTGTCAGTTTCATCAAGTTTTAAGACCAAAAAGATTCTGAATGGGCTTTAAAATTCTGTGGCGGAAGGCTGTCTTCCTTTTTTATACATTTCAAAATTAAGGTTTTCTTTCTATGTGCAAAGATTGTAAATCTCATTCTATAGGATCCTCATTTTCATCTGGAAGTTGTAGTCCAATGTAGTCCAGCTTACTTCAGTTGATTTTGCATTCTTTATGGCAGTTCAAGGTTACTTTTTTGCTTACTTGGTGTATTTTTTTAACTTGTGCAGATTTTGAAAATAAAAAGACAGATCAAGTAGCTGGAGAAATACATTATTTGTCTACATAGTCTTATGCCTCAGTACATAACTCAATATGAAAATTGGAATATCTTCCTGCATAATTTTCTCTAACAGCAATCTTTCCCACTTATAAACACAGCTTTATCAGTGTCTAATAAAATGCCCAAGCTTTGTAACTGTGAAAGGAAATGTATATTGGAAGGAAATTAATTGTATCAGTATCCCAGTGTTACTGAAAGCTGTCTCTGTTCTTATTCATTAATATAACCATTTAAATGCATTTTGTTACTCTTTTCTCTGTATTATTTTTTGGTACTGTTATAAAACATCCTAATACTTTCATCACCACCCTGAGGGGAGGTAGAGTATATATAAATCCATGCACTCCTTCTTCCCCCTCCCAAAGTGAGGCAATCAGATATCAGCTTCATCTAATAGAGGACAAGATCCTTTTTTCTGTGACAGGTCATTTCTTAGCCAACTCCAGGGAATAGTGGGCAGGCAGCACTTCAGTCTGTTATCAGGAGTGTAAGAACAGGCCAAGCTGCTGCCAGCAGTCCATTTTAGCCCTTCCCAGCACAATGGCAGATCTGTGTGCTGACCTTGCTGCTGCCCATTTGATGCCAACCTCAGTGTCATCAGAAGGCCATCTGGATCATTAGGAGACCAGCCTTTTGACTTTGCCGGCTTAACAAAGAGGGAGTCAGGAGAGTGATGAACATCAGGTGCCAGGCTGCTCCTCCAGACTTGCTGGCACCATCCCTTAGCTGTAGCTGGACTGGGCCCCTCGATAGCTGGGATCATTTGTGTAACAAGCCTCACTTGCTCTCTATGACATGTTCACTTACTGGAGATCTCTGCTAGTAGCATGTAGACTGTAATATGGCTGTGCTAGGGTATATAGAAAGCAGTAGCTGGATAGCATTAAACTTTTTTGACTACATGTGACTAATTAATTAAACTGATATAACATCCTGCTATGTATATTTGCTTTAGTTTAGTTTCTGCAAATTATTTTTAATGAAAATATGTAAAACAAATGTGGTTCTTGCTAAAGACTCTAGCGGGAGCAGTATATGTTCATGCTTGCTTGAGAGTTGGTTGAGGTGCAGTGATGATGTTGTAGTGTTCTGTCCTGCTGTAAAGAAAGCTCTTCAAAAAACTGAGTGGAATAATCTGTGAGTTTCTTGACAACCAATCAACAGAGAAGAGCAAGGAATCAAAATAGCACTGATGCTGATGAAAATCAGCGGAAACACCAGTGAGGACATAACAATTACAGGGATGCAAAATTGTCTGTGTTTCACAATTTGGCACTTTCATAACTTAAAATAAACAGCTTATGGCAATTATCTGTGGCAAAAAATGCAGTAATTTTGCACTTTTCCTGATGTCACAGTGTTTGGCAGAGGCACATATAGTCACAGTTCTTAACCTTTTAATTTGCCACTTTGGTTTACAATTGGGCTTTTCTTTAAGAAAGTGAAAAGTAAGGTTTTAGACTGACAGTGAAAGTAAATTTGTGAAGAAATTAAGACTCTGGTACTGGGTGGCCTTCAGACTCAGTGTTTTTATTAGGTAAACCCACGACACTCAGAATCCTGCCTAAGTAAGCCCAGGCTCCTATGATTCTCCTGTGATTAAATCAGAATTGTCATTTGAGTGTTCATACTGTCTTGTATGAGAAAGAAGCTGCCCCTTGGACACTCAGAGCAAAAAAACCCCAAAACATTATGGCAGCATAAGGCAAGATGAAACCTTGAAATAAACCTAACAATTAATAAGAATCAAGAATTTGTTACAGAACAACATCATACACCTGTGAGTGGAAACTTCAGAGTTTTTTCTCTTTCAAATCTGAAGGGGAAAAATATGGGATCATTTTTGAAAGCTGGAATTTTCTATTTCACCTCCTTTTGTCTCCTCCTATTGCCTTTTCCCACTATTTTACTACCATACCTATGTCCATCAGACTTTTGGGGCATCAAGGGATTTAAGGAGATGATTTCATACAGAAGTGGATAAAATCTGATGTAGATTTTAGACTGTGATAATAGAAGCACACTTATGCTGTGTTGATTCCCCAGAACATGCTCTTTTTTAAAGGACAGTTATGTTTGTTTTGCAAAAGTCCTCTACAAACTGTAGACATAAAGATCTTTTATAAAAACCAAAATAGTAGCTACAAGCACACAGATTTCCTCAGCTCTTCCTCAGCAGATAATTTGGTAGATTAGAGGATGGAATGAAAAATTGCTGGAATATTGGCCAGCAAGATATTAAACTGACAAAAGGCAAAATATTTTAATTTCTAATTGTAGTGATTTTCAAATGTTAACAATTGGTCTAATGCCAAATTTGAGGCAGATGCAATTGTAATTGCAGTAATGTGATATTAAATTTCAATATTTCTCAGACTATAGGGGAATGATAAAGAAAAAAATATTGGAGAAAAATAGAAGTCTGAATTTTATAGTTTTAAGGAAACCTAATAGAACTTTACAGAAAAATTAAGAGGAAAGGAAGTTCTGGCCTTTTTTAGACATATTTAAGTGTTGCACTCATCAAGCGTTATTTTTAATTATTTTTTTTTTTTAAATAGATCTCACCAACATGAGTCTTATGGCCTGGCAATGAATTTTTGGCATACATTCAGGACTTTAAATAATGCGCATCCTAGATGTCTGACCAGTTCAATTTTTAAATCCTTGATTAGAGATAAATTAGTGTTTTAAACTGAAACAGACTATATGCAATAAACCTTAATGAGTCTGACTCGAAACCATAAATCAAGGATACTGGAGTCAAGGTTGAAGTATTTGAAATGCAGTTCACTCTACTATGTTTACTGAGCAGTATATAAGATCACATAGGGTTTGAGAGATATATTAATTGAAAAAAATGTCTAAAGTAGGGCAAAACCACATTAGCAGAATGGAGTGGACTTTCTCTTTCTTGCCTTTATTGGTTGTGATCTGCAGCTAAAGGGCAGATTTCAAAAATGAATACTGTTTATTTTAAGTTATGAAAGTGCCAAATTGTGAAACACAGACAATTTTGCATCCCTGTAATTGTTATGTCCTCACTGGTGTTTCCGCTGATTTTCATCAGCATCAGTGCTATTTTGATTCCTTGCTCTTCTCTGTTGACTGGTTGTCAAGAAATTCACAGATTATTCCACTCAGATTTTTGAAGAGCTTTCTTTTAGCAGGGCACTAAATTATTAGGACCTTTAAGTTCATAGCACTGGCTGTCCGCAGACTGATTGGCTCAGTATGATTTACAAAAAAGGTAGTCAGTATTACAAAGCTCAGCACTGGAAATTGTACCACTACATCACTTACTGTCAAAGAGTAGAGAGGAAAAAGGGACAGAAATAATGACACAAATCCTGCTTTGATGATATCTACTAAAAACGGAAATAGGACCTCATTTAGAATTAAATTCTAAATAGCAGTCTTAAAACCTCATATTTGAGTACTCATATTTTCGAGACAGCTACATCTTGTGATTTTTTTGATGGTGTAAGAAATATTTGTCATTTCTGCATCAGTAATGCCTGGAGGCCTGTATCAGGATCAAACTGTGGTCATGTGTGTTGTTTTTCAAAAGAAATGTTTTAATTGCATTCTCTTACTTTAAAAGTGAAACAAAAAAGCAATGCTTACAATCCCAAAATTGTAAAAAATTTTGTCAACTATTGTGTGAGAAGGAAAAAAGATAAGGAAACATAGCTTATATTCAGGCTTTTGAGAGACTATTGTAAATGTTGAGAAAAATATTGTTTAAAAAAAATGGCTCTGCAGTGCCCTTTAAAATCAGTAAGCGTCTATTTTAATTCCCATATAAGTAGTAACTGGCTGCTGTCTGTATATATACTTAAATGTTGCTTGCTGTATAAGACCTTGTTTGCTCAGTTTCAACCTAACTCAATTTTTATGACTGTGCTATAAACCTCTCAAAAATAGTGGCTTAAATGGAAATGCTGACACAACATTAATTACACTGGCTCCAGTGTGATACCATGATTAAAGTTTATTTATTTTCGGTGTGCGTGTCTGTGTGTGTGTAATTTCATTGTTGAAAAACTAATGGAAAACTAATGTGTCAATGGAGAATGTGATCCTGCGCCTGATTTCAACAGTAAGAAATGGTTTAAATGCCAGTTTACAATAGCAGATAATTTATTTTTAATTGAGGTGTAGTTTAGGTATTTAAAATTTTAGAAATTTGGGAAAGTGACAAGTTTCCCACTTTAAAGCTGTTCACTGAGGTTTTAAATGGCCTTTTTGAGCAGGGAGGCTAAATGCATATTGCATTCACTTTAGAAAATGAAGAAAATAGTTTCATTTTCTTGTAGCATAAGTTCATTGAGACAGTCTGGAGAAAAGTCTCATCTTTAAGTGTAAGAGTATGCAATCCAAAGTTAACATTCATAACACTATTGAATATGAAGTAACAACTATAGAAGTCTTTTTGGTAAATAGTTTGCCCAATTGATAATTTGAGATTAAAGATCTGTGTGTGGCATCTAGTCAACTGGAACCTGAGCAGTACAAATATTATACATCCAGATGAAAAGAGAGGCCCTGTCTCCAACCTGTTTCTTAGGACAGTGAGCTGGAATTGGAGAGGCCTTGGATGCAATCTGTTCCCAGCATTTAATAATTCTCACATTAGGCAAAAGCTGGATGAAAACATGACATGATCTGGAGAGCAGATCTAGGCTGTTCTGTTTCCTGAAGGAATGTTGGGAGTAATACACTAATGTAGACAACCCTATTTGATGCTGTGATTTTTGTTAACTTTGCTTCCCTTTCAGGAAGGCGCAATCAGAGCACTTTTAATGGTTCATCATCTTTGCTCCTTGATCAGTTAGGTAATGTAATTTTTTTCTGGACACACAAATATATGGAACTTGAAGGCTGATCAGAAAAAGTATCTAATTGGGTTGTATGTTCTGTAGAAGTGAATTGTCCCTCTGGTTGGTAGTCTGTGTGGTTCCCTTGGCAGTGCTGGTGTTCTGCCTCATCTCAGAGACCAAAGTAATCATTCTCACTCTTACCATAAACACCTTTCCTAGAAGCTTATGGCATCCAGTCAAACTTCTCTTTTTTTTTGCAAGAGAATTATTGCAGATTTTCTTAATACTAATCTGTCTGGTAGACTCTGATAGCTGTGAAGGTAGTATGGTAGCAGGATAGTATGTCTACTGTTTTGGCAGGGAAGAGAGGGGCAAATAGGGTAGGTTGAAAAGATCAGAGAAGAAAAGTGAAATCTTTGTGTGGAATGTCCTTCTTCAATTTGCTTGGTGAGAACATTCAGCATACATTAATCCAGTCCATGAAATTTATTTTTTTTAAATTTATTTAACTGTTTGCTTTCACTGGAAGAGAGTGCAAAGTAGGCAAATAGTTTCAAAGTGTGTGGTCTTTATGATTTATATGTATTGCTTAGAACTACCACTGACCAAACTTTTTGGTCTTGTTCCCATTTGTTACAGTAATTAAATATTAAGTTGTTATGAAAGGATTGTGCCATCCCTTGAAAGAAAGAAGAATGTGACTATTCCATGGTTCTGTGGTGCAGCTGAAGTTTTATTCAAACCAATGTGTAAGGGTAGAGAAAATATGTGCCAAGTTTATCCCATCTGGAAGGAATGTAACAATCCTGGATCTGAAGCAAAACTAAGGATCTCCTGTACTTTAGTTCATTAGGGAACCAGAGTTTGATTTGGTTGGGGAAAGAAAATAAACATATGCTGTAGATACATTTAGTTTGCAGGAGAAGAGAGCCTGCACAGGTCAATCAAATCCTGAATACATTACCTTCTTTAATCTACATTAAGACTAGATAATGCTTGTCCTTAAATGACCTTTGCATTGAATTGAATCTTGCACTGGAAACTTCAAAGTCTAACTGAAGACAAATTATGCAATAAAATTCTGTGGTTCCAAGCCTGCAAGAGACCAGCTCTTCTCTTTGATCACACCCATTAATACCAGGGAAGTACTTCAAGCTCATAAACAAAGACCTATGTACAGTCACATAACATTTTACTGATTCTGAAAATGAGAAGATGGAGGGGAGAGGAAGGAGTGGCACGTGAAAAATAATCTCTTTTAAAGAAATGTTAGTGATACATTTCAAAGCTTTGTTTGAACATGCTGGTTTGGCTTCTTCTGATGTTGTGTTTACAGACTTCTCAAGAAGGTGTCTGTGTTCTGAACTGTCCCCAGCTGGTCCCAAAGTTTCATTCAACCTTCACATGAAGCTGCTTGCTCCTATGCCAGCCTTGGGATGAAGTTCAGAGGAGTGTTCTCCTTTAATGCAATCTGAGAGGGCTCCCTGTTGTGCTGACAAACATGCAGCTTACAGAAATACTGTATCTAGCCTTTATAAAAGGATAGCATCTTTCAAAAATCTTAAGCAAGCTGCTTCATGATGCCAGTTGAAGCAGTCAGCCCATTGCTCTTTAAAACCAACAGCAGTTAGAAGACATGCAAAAGTTACTACCCTGTAAGTCCTGCTCCAGAATTTATCAATACATAGTGACTATCTGAAAACCTTCATCTGTTCCCCTCATGAGCCATTGCTGGATGTTTTTAGGGATGCTACTCTTCAACTTTATGAATCAAAAGGCAATGCTGTTTTCCAAGATACTTCAAATTTGAGAGTATCTAACATCGGCTATTCCCAGTGAAAAGGGATTGCAAATATCTCTACAGATCGTAACTGTTAGTCACAGAGGAACATGAGATAAGAAAACTCATAAGGATGAGTAGTACATCCCTTTTACCATATCTGATGTAGTGCAAATCCTCCTCCAAGGGGAGGCTTGTAATCTTTCAGATATTTTGACCGTTGACTGCCATTATCAGTAAACAGGCCAGTATGGTAACTGGTAATGAAAATAATCAGTAGTTTGTTCAGATAATTAAAGCTATTTACCTCTCCTAAATATGAAATTATCCTCCAATTTTAAAAGCCCCATGCTTTATTCTGTTGATCACTCCAAGTATTGTTTGGCTTCCAAAACCTTCTCCCTAGGACTCTCTGAAAAAGTGACATGTAGTTTTCTGCCTGTGTGGCACTTGTATCCTTTGCATTTAACCTTGATAATCCTGGTGGTGCTGGGAAGCTGCCTAGTAATAGTGGTGGCTAGAGGCTGTATTTCAGTGTGTACTGGGTTTGACCTGTCAATAGCTTTTGAGAGTAGACCACAAAGTGCCTTCCCTCAACAGTGCTGATTTAGATTTTTGAGGTGCAATGAAAACTGGCTGACCTCTCGTATTCAAAGAGCTGTGATCAGTGGCATGAATTCCATCTGGAGGTGAATCAGTGGCATTCCCAGGTATACTGTTTAACATGGGTGGTAGACAGAGTGTACCCTCAGCAAGTTGCAGTTGAGAATTGAGAAGAGTGGTTGATACACTGCCATTTAAGGGACTGACAGGCTGGAGAGTTGGACTATCAAGAACCTAATTAAATTCAACAAAGGAAAATACAAAGTCCTGCATGTGGTAGGGAATCATCGGTACAGGCTGGGACTGACCTGCTGGAAAGCAGCTGTGCAGAAGAGGACCTGGAGGTCCTGGTGAACAAAAATTGGCACATGAGACAGCAATGTGTCCCTGCGACAAAGAGATTGTTCTGTATAGGTGGAAATTCTGTATTAGGGTGGAAATTGCCAGCAGGTTGAGAGAGGTGATCCTTCCCCTCTTCTCAGTACCACTGAGGATGAATAACCACTGGATCCAGTTATGGGTCCACAACTGTGTCTACTTCTGGGGTTTGTAGTACAAGGATATGCTCATATCTGCGTGCTCATACAGGCAGGTCCAAGTGAAGGGCCAAGAAAATAATTGAGGGCTTGGAGCATCTCTCATATATGGAGAGACTGAGAGAACTGGGACTGTTTAGCCTAGAGGGGAGTAAAACATTACCATACGTAGCTGCAGATGTTCTGGTTATTTTGATTTCTGTGGTTTGAATTCAAATACTGATAACTGACTTGGACTTCTGATCATTTTATTGGAATTGCCATATGTTTTGACTGGTCCCTTCCATTTTAAAATTTTGTTTGTGGAATCAATATTCAGTTTGAAACATATACAGTGATATTTATGTATGATTGATGATTACGATGGCATATATAGACTTAAAATTCATAAAGCAGGCAATAAATACAACGATTAAGGGTCTTTCATTAATACCTTCGAAGCTGGCAAATTTTGAAAGGCTATTGACTTAGAGCAGTGCAAAAGAAGGCTGTTTTGGCCTCATCTGAGCAAGTCTTTGTTCTGATAATAACTTCTGGCTAAGCTTGGCCTGCATCTTTATTGTGTAATCTATATAGCACATTTGGTGAATACTTGTAAACAACTTAGAATATCTCTGAAGGTGGACAGAGTTTATGTGCCATGTGCTTAGGTACCTGAAAATATTTCAGTACACAAAGTCTCTCAGGTATATACAATGTTCTAGGATCAAGTCTGGAAAAGTACTGGGTCTTAATGAGGTCCTGTAACATCCATTAGACACTGTGAGGTCCTAGGGCATACCCACTGGACCTTGATATCTGTCTTTGAACATGCATGTGTTGATATGATGTACCAGATACTTTTCACTGTGAATTTACACATTATCTTCTTAGAAGCTCTCAAGTTTTTTGCGTTGTACTGAAAAGCTACATCTTTGGATGCTCACAATCTGTCTCTGCCTCTTCCATGAATAACATGTGGAATAATTTTTTGCTTGGTATTTGTTGCTTGTTTTCCCTGAATGATATACTATTGCTCAGGACACCACATGGGAGTAGCAGGTTAACTCACGCTTGTGCTTTCAAGAATTTTATCAGAAGGCCTCATTCTTTGTGAAAAAAAGGAAGGGAAAAAAGACTTTTGCCTTGTGTGTGTAGTGCCTTTTTGTTGCACTCATGTGAAATGATTCGATGTGATGGACAGCAGTTTATCAAAACAAAATCTCATTAAAATCTGTCTGCACTTTGCCCTTACTCTCCTCTGTACAATAAGATTGTGAAGCTTTCTGTGACCAGACTGTAACCTGTGGTAACCTGTAGTGTGCGTACATTTATGAGTGATGAATAAAACCATTGTCACTCTTAAATGTTGGCATCAATATTGTGCTAGTAACATTTGGAACTTTCTGCTTTATCAGCAGCAATGACTGGCAAATAATCAGCTGTTTTGTAATGGGAAGCTTAAAATAGTAGCTGAAGACATTTGAGTTAAGCTTCATGGAAAAAGACACTGCTGCATTTATTATGATACCATTTTTGTTGTGTAAGGATGGCATGATTGTTGTTTTAGCTTTTTAGACATACAGTGCAATTAGGAATAATCAGTTTTCCCACACATTCCACAAAGCAACTGAAGCACACATGCTAATAACCAGGCCTTTAAATTTAGAGTACTTCCGCTGCTGCATGGGTAACCAGTGGGTACAGATGCATGTTTCAGAGTGGTGTGCAGCCTTCTTACAGAGATGTGAGTCTCAAAAGAAGTTGCTGATAAATAATGAACTTTGTAAGATTTGCCCATACAACCAATATAAATATATTTTGGAGTAGCGAGGTAGGGAATCTGTACATATGACATACATTATAGGCTTTGCAATCTGTAACAGGCATCCAGACTAGAAGTTTAAAAGAACGTACAAAAGAATTCTAATTTGTTTTTAGTGGATGTAATAAGTGGTCACACCAATAAGAATCATATTGTGTTACATGTGCACAAATACACATAGTGTTTAACCCATAAATTTTTGTGATGTTCATGTGGCTGATTTTAGAATTCAGAACATCAGCAAAGACAGGTCAGGATTTGAGCAGGGTGTTCAGAAGACAGATCTTGCCTATAACTAAAGGTAGTAAGTTTGTACTGAAGTTTCAATTCATAACTATTCCTATAAAAGCCATTTATTGGGGGGGGAGTGTCTTACATATTCTTGGACCAGGCTCTGTCATGATTGTTTTAGAAAGACGTCTTTATGAACGGATTTATCTAAAAAAATGTTTATGTATTCACACACAACTTTATTTTTTTATTCTTTTCCCCAATTTTTTTCTGTGCTCACTGCTTTCCTCAGTGTGAGTATTCAGTGCCTTTATATTGTGCATGTTTCTAAACTTTTACTGTATTTGGGCTAATTCTGTGGTACTTTTTTTGCATGCTTGGAACTAAATGTTTGCTGAATTTCACCTTTGCTTGCTAAGAATCTTAGACTGAAGTACTTAATTAAATGTGTGAAAAATAAATTGCTAAACTTCATCACTGACCAATACTATTTATCATGAAATGAGACATAGCAAGAGCAAACAAGTGATATTGTAACTATGATGAACAGTTACTTGCATTTCAGTGGGCATAATTGTCCACGTACAATTTTAAAACTTTCACTATACCAGATGGTAAGAGTCTTAGTGAAAGTATTTGTATCTGTGTGAAGGACTGCAAGCTGAAATAGCATATTCTCTCTGTGATGAAGAATAAGCTGCAGTGGGATAAGAAGACTTTTAATTATTAAAGTGTTCCCACACCAGGACTTATATTTGTGTGCTATTTTACCAAAACTTATTGTAATAAATTTATACCTTTAAATGTATACTTTAAAATCAGGATGTGATAGCTCATTTAAAAAAAAAAGTTTCTAGGAATAGAAGTTGACTTTTGCACTTTGCACCATTAGTGCACCATAAGTGCACCAGCCTTTTGCACTTTGCAAGCATTAGTGCACCATTAGTGCACCAGCCTATGCTGGGCTCTTACATTGAAGTCAAATTAATAGTGAAAAAAAATTCACAAATGTTTGCAAAAATTGTGCTAGTAACATGTATGACTGAAACTGCAGTTATACACCATTGTATAGGGGAGAGGTATGGAGAAAAGAGAAATACGTTGTTAGAAGATGACCTGTCACAATTGTAAAAATTGAGGATGTTGCCAATTACAGATTTTATTTTTTCTAGTGAAAATCTAAGTAAGGTGTTTAGACTGAAATAAAAGCTGTTATGTCCTACGCCATTAAATGTTCTGTTCACCATGAAATGGGCCAGTAAGGCTGTTGTAATAAAGTCAAGAGTTAAAATAAATCCTCAAAGCTGGAAAAGAAGTTCCATTTCCTCCAGGAACTCGATCTTGAGACCATTGTCCAAGGAGATAGCTTATTCTCCAGCCAAAGAGCTGGAAAAATGCAGTCTATCCCTTTCATTCTCATGGGGGTTCTAATTTGTAATTGCTATTTGGCAATTGTTTTTTGCCACATATGGTCAGGGTCTGTGACACTTCAGTGTACCTCTCTGCTCCAAGTCAGGTTAAGAGTGAAGCTGAATAAGTACCTCCTTGAATGAAGCATTATTGTGATAATCCTTCTCAGTCCCTGTGAGTGTGGGACACATTTGCAATGTTTCAGGGTGCCTCATGGCACATTTTCAGCAAATAAATTGTTAATCAAGATAACTTCTCAACTCTAGGAAAAGAATCAAAAGGGCCGCATCCATCTTTGTGGATGCCTTTGAGGCACTTTTATAGAACTAGAGAGTGGGTCTGAATGGAAATGTTTAGGGAAGTAGTTTGAACATTATTTATAAAGTTTCGCTTCAAAGATGTGCTAATATTTTATAGTTTAGTTGCAGCTTATCACCTGTCTTTGTTCTTCCAGGCTTTTAAGACCAAGGATGGCTACATTGTGGTAGGAGCTGGAAATGATCATCAGTTTGTCACTGTGTGCAAGGTGTGTTAGGCAAGTAATGTGCAATAGTTTCCATTCTGACTAGGAAAATGTAGATGCTGATTGCCTCTTTATTCTGCTGTGGGGTTTTTTTCCCTTTTTTTTTTTTGTAATGAAAGTGGTGAGTATAAATTCTAACCCTGCAGTTCTGGCTGATCATTTAGGGGTCTGTTATGGGTTCTGTGTTTTGTCTCTGAGTTCAGAACACCCCAGTTCCCAAATTTGTGGGTACTGTGCACCTTTTGAAGTCTGTGCACATCTAAGTAGTGGAAAAAAAATTAACAACCTAACAACCTTTCAGTTTGTCATGATTCACACTAGTGCCTTTTTCAGGAAGAAATGTGACACTGTTTCTCCATAAAAAACATGATAGGCACAGGTATTAACAAAGCAAAGCTAGGAGATGGATTGTTCTTGTGTGAATTTCGTCAATAGCCAAGTGTGCAGTCCTTTCGAACTATGTCCTGGTCTGTCCTTGCAGAGAAACTTGTGGACTTCTTAGAAAAGAAATGTTACAGGACTGTGGACTGACTCTGAAATGGTGCAGAGATATGATGTTGAAGGACAAATATTCAAAAAAAAAAAAAAACAACAAAACACCAAAAAAACCCAAAAAACCAAGTTCTAAATAAAATGTACCAACATTCCAAAAAAAAGGCCCCAGTAAGCTGTGACAAGAGAAGTTTTGAATGTAGCATTAGATAGCATTTTTAAAAATTACAGACTATCCATTAGAGGTATGTTCTGTGCTAAATCAAAGGTGATTTGTAACTTAAAATACTTTGAAGACGGAGAGCCAATAAAGGAAAAGAACTTTATCATGGGAAGGCCCACAACACCCTATTGGACTTTAGTGAATACAGAGACCACTAATTCAAACATTGGAACTATTAGAGAATCTTTCTGAGATGAGTTGGTGCTAAAAATACAGGCTGTATGGAAGCTGTTGCCCTGAAGACACATACTCTAGAGATGTAACAGCTGGCTCAGGCTGTAAACAATTGCAAACATTCTGCTTCAAGTGTATCTCTTAAGGCAAGAAGAAAGAAAAATCTGGAATAATTCACTCTGATATGTTCAAAATCAATGACAACTAACTGTAGCTTTTTTGGGGACTTTGGTAGTTGCAGAAAAACTTTGTAACCCTACTGGCTGGAGTGCGTTTCATTGTGGTCTAGTGTTACAATAGCACATCCTGACCTGTGGCTGCTTCAGTCTGAATAGGCAATACTGAGCGAGAGTCTTCTGAAGACTGAGGTTTTGTGTACAGCAAACAGGTTTGCTAATAGAACAAAACACAGAGAGCATAAGCTCTGACTGTGCATCTTAAAGCTTGAACAAATCCTCAAACAGAGAACACTGGTTTCATTCCAAATGGTCACAGTGAAATGAAGAAATAACATTGGAAATATGATGCAGAAAGATGAATGGTATGTTAATGAATAATTTCTCAAGTGTACATTTGTTAGTCACCAAAAATTGAGAACATATATAGACATACAGCTTTACAACAGATGGACATTAAGTTAAAACTGAAGTCAGTAACGTTAATTAAAGCAGTAGAGTGAGCAACTCCATATGATAATTTTTTCATGTAACTCATCAAACGGAACCATGGTTTTCTGATTAATTGCTTGGTTATTTAAGCTCTCATAAATAAGTATTCACTATAATTTACTTTGAACAACCTTGCATGATTTTTTTTTTTCAAAGGCAGTAATTTGTAACTCCAAAATAGCAGTATTAAGAAAACGAGATAATTTTAAGGGATATTAATATTATTGCTAAAATTCCAGATAGGAAAATTTACCTATTTTCTAAAGCTAGATTATTATATGTTGTAATTTTCATAAACTATATTGTATAAACACAGAAGGAAAAGAAAATATGCTGTGAATTAAGTATTGATGGAATATGCTAGACTGATGCTTTAAGTTACATTGCAGATAAAAATTTGCAGTTATGTAATATCATCATTGTTATAGCATAACTTATGGATACCTTGGTTTCCATGCTTAGTTTTGTCACTCTATGTGACAACTGTATCAAAGGTGACTATCTGTTTTGAATGTCTCTAAATATCTGTTGAAAGAATATCTGTTTTGCTGATGGTTTTATGTCATCAACAGCTACTCCCTTGTAAGGGAAGCCATATGCGTGTTCACTCCAGCAAAGTTAGGTGTCATTAAATGATAGTGGCCTTGATCTAAATCAGTGTCAGAGGAATTTGTAGAATGTTATGTTTGAGGCAAATACCAGAGAGATTGACACCAATTTATGTATACTTCTCTGGTATTATGTAGGCATATGGATTCAAGGAGCAACTGACTGACATGTTAACAAAACCGAAATCCATTGATAATTACTAAATATATAGAAAACAGTTCCAACTCAGAAATGTCCTAATCTAAAGAGGCCTGGAGTTTGGATGAAGATTAAGGAAGTGTTGTATGTGCTGGCCCTGTTCTTAAGCCCTTCTTAAGCATCAGCACTCAGACACAGGCAGAGATAGGATGATGGGCTATAGGGAATTCCAGTTTGAGCCACTGTATTTTTTTAAAGCCATCTTAGAAATGGCCCGGTAAAAAAAATGTGGTATATTTAGAATTATTATAAGAATCATCATAAGAAAAACTGATCTGGAGTGTGTGCTAATGAGTAAAAATACATGAAGAAAATGTGAAAATCTCTTCCTTTATAAGATTCTATGCTGCCTTTCTCTGTAGCTGGTGTTATTGAGGTATTTTTTATTAAATTTAGAAAGCACAATTAATTCTGATCATTTATGTTCTATAGAAAGACACTGTGGCATAAATAGATAAATTTTGTTGATTGTCCGCACATCTACTTTGTCTACAAAATTCTCATTCTGCATATTTAATTCCCTTTATAGAATAATTCACATTGTCTTTGCATATTGTTCAAATTTCTGGAGGTGGCAGTTAAATATAGAAGATATATTTCTCCTTTCTTAGAGGTTATGCCACTACTTTTCTTTATTAATTCTTTTGGAAAAAATAACAATAATAAAAAAGATGTTTGCATAGAAAAAGACTTTTTCTTTTTGATGAAGATTACTGAAGTGGAAAGAAATATTCTTTGACATAGCTTTTCTCAGTCTAGTGTATGAAGTACAGACATACTTCTTCTTCTGTGACATATAAATTAGTGCAGGATAATTCCACAGATCTCTCCAACCTCATGGTAGTAATTTACCAGTTTTTTAGTGTTCTACAATAAGAATTTCTCCTAGCTAGTCATGAAAGCTGTCAGCTAAGTTTTGGAACTTCAGTTGAATTTCGTTATTAATCTAGAAAAAGTAGTCTTTTTCTTTACTTCTTATGTAATGTTAACCAGGAGGCATTAAAAAAATTGATTTAATTTTTAATTTCTCTATCTGTATTAAAAGATTAATGAGAAGTAGTGATTATTCTAAATCACTGATTTTTTTTTAAAATCAGTAGTTTATTTTGTTAGTTGTGTAAATATCTCCTACCAAACACAATTTTTACTTATCTTTATTTTTACTTAGGTCTTGAATTTGCCTGAAGTTAGTAAAGATTCTAGATACCAAACTAATACACTCAGAGTCCAGAACAGAAGAGAACTTATTGACATATTATCAACCCGGTAAGTTAATTAAAAGGGAAGAAAATACATGTAATCTGTTAATGCAAATAGTCTTGTATGACATGACTCTCATCATGTGAAAATTCTATTTTACTCTAGTTTTTAAAATAAATATTGAGAGAGCTTACTGATGTTCAATATACTGCCTTTTGCCCACAGATTATAGTGTGGACTAACAAGAAGCCAGACCACAAATTTAAGTTTTCAGAAACCATTTGAACTTCTTTTTAACATTAAATTGAATTTTAGTGAAACAACTAGTGCTTTCTGCTTCCTGGATGAATGTAGCTCTTGGAAAAAAATGCTGAAACTCCATTTGCTTTTGCTGTGACTGGGATTTTAAAGTTTTTGCTAAACGTTTCTGTATCCAAGGGAGTTCCGCTTGCTGCTGCTCCCTTATTGCTGGTTCTGTATTGCAGTACTCTGTGCCCCAGATTCTCCCTGGGTCACTCCTTTTGAAATAAAAAGGATATGTGTTTAATTTTCTATTTGGGAATCATCCTATTAAATATTTAAATTACATTTTATTTAAGAGGAAGCTTGGGAACCCTTTATTTGAGAGATTAAAATAGCTTAGTTATCTTCCTCATTCTGTTTGAGAAGCCCTTATTTCTGTGGGGTGCTCTTCTGTTTAATGGAGAGGATGATAAAGTCAGGTAACAGAAGAAAAAACTAATCTGGTGTATAAACCTACCCAAGGAAGCACTCAGCAGTACTTTGTATTTTGGGGAATGAGCAGGAGAGGCAATATATCTACTGTCACACTATGATTTTGACACTTGGCCTGTATGAGTCTTTGTCAAGAAATACGTAATAGTTATCATTCAGACAATTTTTTTTTTGGGGGGGGGGAAAAGGGAGAGGTTCAGAACATTAAATCGGATGCCTCCCCTTTTAATTCCATCCAAGAAAAAGAGTTTCAATAGCACATCCACACCTCCCCCCTAAACCCCACACATTTTTCCAATATTGAGAGCCAGAATCATCTTTCACTAAAGACTGTAGAGAGAGTGATTTTACCTCTCCCTGTTGCACTTGTACTTTTGCCTCTGTCTTACCTGTCCATTTCCAGATGTCATGCCCTGATGAAAAACTGAAATACCAGGTGACTTTGGGTTTTCAAGTAATTATAGTACAACTGTTCTTGATTAACTTTTGAAACTCTTCTTTTACTTGTATTGCTATAAGAAATGGATTGTGATAGCACAGGTGAATCCTCTCTTTCTAATTTTGAGCCCCCTGAAAGGCCATAATTTATCATTTGACCAACATTTCAGCTCTTACATTCTTGACACATAATCTTAGTTTGAAGTTGGTTCATGTTGACTTATTAGTTGGAGTTCATTTAGTATGGGCATTTGTCTGATGTACTCTGGTACCTTGTGAATGTGTTGTTTTGCCATCTGTACATCATTTACTTAATAGCTTGTTGCTTCTGGTTAATTTTGAATGTAGGGTTGTTTCTTTTCCTATGGGCAATATCTGAATAAGAAGATAAAGTTCAAGGAACAGCTATTCTTTGAGTGAATTGCCAGAATTCCATTCTGGTTTTGTATTTGTAGCTATCAGGTAGTTAGATTACCTTCTTTCAATTACTGTTTTTTGTTTGGTTGGGTTTTTTTGTTTCTGTTTTCTTTTTGTTTGGTTTTGTTTGGTCACAGTTTGTGTTCCGTCTTATTAGTATCATTTAGGCTGAATTTCTGCATATTATGTGCAAGTGTGTGAATGTATACACACTTTTGGAGTAGACATTTCCAAACTGTTCTGTTATGTCATATTATTATGAATTCATTTGGCATTCAGTTTTAAAACACCAGCTATAACAAACACCTTTTGCATTCTAATGGAAGTTAAATATATTTCCACACACATTCCATGGTAACTTCGCTTTTATTCACTAATGCACAGTTTTTCATAAAATTATATGTGGTTTAGTTTTGAAGTTACTAAGAGAATTAAATTAAGAGTTTCTCGGTGTTGAAAAATGTCAGCCCCTGAGAAATGAAGGGAAATGACAAAATAGTAATGACAGAAGTTCACTGGAAATTAGTTTAATCACTGGGTGCTTGATAGTATTACAGCTTCCAGCACCATGGAAAATACAAACCTAAGGTGCATTACTTGGAAAGAAATATCTGCAGACCCTCCCATTCACTCATGTTTGTCCCAAAACTCTTCTGCTGCCATTTTCAGTTTATACATCCTTCCTGTTCACGAAGTCATTGCTATTTTAAGCACCATTCGTATGGCAGATACTTGGTACTCTGCAGTTGCTTGCATATAGCACTGCTGTTTCACAGAAGATATATGCATATTTTTTTTCCCAAGCTATTGGTGCTGTTGTAATCTTGCCACCAGAGCCTAGAGAAGGTTTTGATTCACCTATCTAACCTGTCCACTTCCTCTCACTCTTTTGAACTATTTCCAGAGTTATGATTTACCTTTTCTTTTCTCTTTTTTCTTAATTTTCAGAACGAACTACCTGCAGTTCATTTCTAGCTTCTGAATGCTTAGTAAGTGCAGAAAGAAAGATTCTTAAGAAAAAGGATTTCCCAGGCTTTATATAGGAATGGAAGGAGATGTTCAGACCTACTTAAAGGGTCAGTAACCCCCCGAAGTCTTGAGCATTTAATTCTCTGCATGTGTGGGGTTGAAATTTTTTAAAGCATCTAAACTATGAATTCCAAGGAGATAGTTGATGGCTTTCATTTGCTGGGGTAAATATTGAGCAACTGAGGCTCTTCGGTCACAGTTTTATTCTAGATGTGTGCACAAAGGAAACATTGGTACAATCAATGTTAAGGAATGCTGTTCAGGGTTTTTTTTTGTGTGGGTTTTTTTTGTTGTTGTTGTTTGTTTGGTGTTTGTTTGTTTGTTTGCTTTCAAAAAGGCTGTATCGAGAATTGGAGGTCTTGACTCAAGTGACCCCTCATTTAGATCAATAACTCTACTCACCACCTTGATGACCATGCCAGATTTCAAGGCAGTTAGATAACCATTGGGATTATACAGCACTTAGAAGAAACTGACTTTAAACAGAAGGCTTTTCAGAAAGGTGTGAGATGACCTATTCGTCACAGTCAGATGTCCTGAACTGAGCAAGAATACAAGATGGAGATGAATATGGCTTAAGACATATATACAGCTTAAAACAACAGCTCTGAGAGGTGTGAATTGCTCCATTCATTTCAGGAAGAATTTTCTCATCGTCTCTCTTCCTGACAGAAATGAAGAGTGAAGCACACCTTCAATCCAGCCTGCTCTGTGTATACATCTCGACTCCCTTTGCAGGGTACACATGAAAGAGAGAGTGGGGGAGCAGGTAGGAGAGGATAAATTCACATATCTGCAGAGATTGTCAGATCTCAATAAAAGTGCAAGATAAACCATTGTGCAGTGGTA
This sequence comes from Pachyramphus minor, assembly GCA_013397135.1. Classification (NCBI taxonomy): domain Eukaryota; kingdom Metazoa; phylum Chordata; class Aves; order Passeriformes; family Tyrannidae; genus Pachyramphus; species Pachyramphus minor. The sequence goes on from VYXB01003695.1 coordinate 201,674, forward strand.
TGCTGCTTCTAAGACAGCCAGCTCTCACGTTACAGCAAGAGGAGGGAATTACAGAGAACAGTCACAGACATCTTGAAAGGTGGAGTGTTTTTCTGTTCAGATGTTCAGATGTTTCCTGTATTCTATGGGGAAATGAATAAAATGCTGCAAGGACCACTGGTTCATAGAATATTTACAGGGAAGATGGAGTATTTTATACATGTTTTGCTACTGATGGTGTTGACCCTTTCCCATCTCTGGTCCTCTTCCTGCTATGTTGGTTTTTTTCCTGTTCCCATCATCTTCCTCCACTTTCTACAGCCCCCCTGCCCACTCCAGTGCCTTATTTGCTCTTTCTCCTCCTGCTGCTGACATTTGCACACCTACTGTTTGCTTAAAAAAAAAAAAAAAAAAAAAAAATTTCAGGACCTTCTTTATTTTCCCCCTTTTTTTAAAAAAAAAAAAAAAAAAAAAAAAAAAAAAAAAAAAAGAAAGAAGTTTCAGGACCTTCTGTATCTTCCTCCTTATTTAGGTTAACTTTTCCCCAAATGACAACAAAGCAGAACTCTGACAAAAGCAAATTACCTCTGCCTTCCTTTCTTGTGTATGTGCCAAGAGTCAATTTAAAATGACCCTACCTGGGTGGAGGTCAGGTTCAATGGCTACCACAGAGACCCCTGAGACTCACAGCTCATGTGAGAACTGACAGACTACAGAGCACTCTGTTTTTTACGTTTCCAGTGGAAATCTCTGGTTTGTGAGTTAGATGTATATCTATCCAAGAGAACCAAGTTTTAATTGTTGCTCTGTTCCCCCTTTACCTCACTTCAACTGGAACAGAATAGCACCAGGAACAATGCAGATTATTTTTTATGTGTGTATATATACATACATATGTGTATATATGCATACATATGTCAAGACATACATATGTAGTGTACACATGAAATTTGAATAGCATCTGTGCAAAAAACTAGCATGTCAGTTTTAAGAGAAGCTTCTTTATGAAAGGGGGCCTAATCTGTTGACCTTCTTCTTCAAATTACTTCAGAATTTGAGCATTAATCCTACCCTGCACCTCAGTAATGTAGACACATTTTAAGACAGGGCAGCTAAATGTGTACTCCAAAGTACTTTGGGAAATTAACCTGTGAGTGGAACAGAGGGTGCAGGGTTGTGCGTGTGTAGGGGGAAGGGGAATAGCAGACATGCCCTCAGCCTTTAAAATGAAGCAGTTCGTATAAAGAACACATAAATTCAGCATGATTAGTGCTCCTGCAGCTCTAACTAAATTATTGTAGACTTAGAAGTGTTAGGGCTGGAAGTGATTCAGAGTGGAACTTCTATTCCTAGCACTTACATTTTAAAGCCCTTATTCTTGACTGTGCACCACAGCTGCATGTTGCGTATATAAGTGTGAGGGGAAAAGGAATGATCAGGAAGGAAGCACAGAGGAACCTGATCCTCAGTTAATGAGGTTGTTGCTAAATTGTTTCCACCAGTAACAGAAGAGGAGGGCACCTAAAGGGGAAAGTGTATTGTAAAATGTTTAATTTGCCTGATGAGAAGCATTGTTAAATTCACACTTGTTGAGACACACCCAGTCTCTGTAAATCTCCTTCCCTCTCCCCCCACCGTTTCCTTTTCTAAACTAAGAGCCTTGCAGACTGAAGTTACCGTTGATAACATTACAGGAATGAATGTCTGGTTGTTTACAGCTTCAGCAAGACAGGTATCTGAAGTTTGAATGATAATTGACTTCAATGGGGCACAGCTGGTAAGGTTTACTTTCCCCAGTCATCTACCTCACCATCAGTACGGAGATGGTTGAGCTGTGTGGGCATCAGCTACCAAACTACCACAGTTTCCTTTAAAATGCTTTGTTGTAAATTGTTATTGACTTTATGTTGACTTCTATGTATAGAACTAAGAGAGATCCAAAATGTCTCAAGCATCTGATTTTTGGGCTGGGTAAACTAACATGTGTTTTCTATGTTCTTTTCTCATAGTTTAATAAACCTCTAAGCATTTTCATACATGGGTAAAGTTCAAGATCCTTCCTGAAAAGGAAATTGCTATATTTTTTCTGATGACATACATTACTAGCTATAAGGCTGCTGAAATCAATGGAGGTCTTTTAATTGATTTTAAATGAACTTTTTGACCTGACCCTTGTTAGTTCTTTAATCCCTTTGAGGAGTTCAAAGACGAACAGCAACAAAATCAATGCAGCTTTCCATTATTCTCAATATGCTTTTACTGATGTGTGTTTACCTGCTGATTTTCAGTAATTTGCACTTATTTTATGGTAACTATAGAAGTTACAGTCCTTTTGCATACCTGATTAAAATGGAGGAAGGCTTGGGAAAAGTAGTATGTTTCTGATGTGTATAGTTTAACATTACCTGAATACAAAAAGAAATAGTTCTGGGATATGCTGGATTAACTACTCTGGAGCCATAAGAAAGATGTTTTCCAAGATGAATGTGTTTCCCTCTCTCTCATATGTTATTCCTTAAATATCATATATGGTTTTAAAACAGCATGCAAAACTTGATAAAGGAACATTCATCTCTAGCATAAATTTTGTACATAAAGGTGAAGGTTTATTAATAGCTTTATTAGTAGTTCTATTAAAGTGGTAAAAATATTTATAATATGCAGAAATATAAAAGAAGTTTCATGGTGGATTTGTGACACGTACAAATATCTTGACAGTACTATATGTGGCTATCACTTATAATCTACTATATGTGACATCTTTTAAAGTAGTTGAAATATCCATCAGCAAGATATGTCAGTACAATCATGCTGATTCCAAATATTTTAATATTTTTTCTATTGTGCTTTGCCAAATGTTTCATCAATAACCAAGAGGAGATTAGTCACTGACAGATATATTTACGGGCTCTTGAGTAAGTACTGGGGTATTCATTTGGAAAATTCTTTATTCTATATTGGAAAATTCTGTATTCACTGTACGGTAAGGGATACTGATCCATTCTTTGATTTTTCCAAATAGTTCTTTTCTATGACTTTTATTTTGTATAGCATCTTCCATAGATGTTACTGTAAGAAACTGTACAAACTCTCTTACTCATTTAACTACCCTTAAAGTATATTGGAATGTAAAGAGACTGCTGATAGAACAAACTGAAGCAAAAACCATAATGGAAACTTAGGTTGTGCTAGAAAACACAGGAATGCTATTGTGGACTTGAGCAAGAACAGAGAAGCTTTTTGTGATTGACTGCATGTAAAAAGCTATTACTAATCCTAGATGTTGCTGTTCCATCTGTATTTGGTAGCTGTCCAAATTACTTCTCTAAGTTAATTGCCATAAGTTTCCTATAGAAAAGAGCAGTATTTTGCTTCAGTAGTTCTTCTAAACTTACTTTGTGTGGAATTGGATGGTTTTATCCATTAGAGAAATGTGGTTGCCCTTCCACATAAGACATAGCAAGGATTGGAGGTTTCCTAGGAAACATGGAAAATGGAAAATAGGCAAGGAATTTACACAAAGTAGATTCGTTCAATCTTTGGAAGTCTTTATTTCATTGAAAGGCAGAATATTGCTAAAAAGAAGCAAATTTCACGTTAATAATTATCAGGATGAGAAACTTAGTACTTTTTAATAGCACTTGGTTGTGTTTCGAACTCATTAAAGCCATTTCATCCAACTTATGCAAGTCAAGCAGACATTCTTTTTCTGTTTTGCACTTAATGATCCTTTTTTTTCCCTTTAATTAGAGTTTGTTAGAAAGCAGTAGGGGATGTAGATCTTGCTTTTTAAGAAGCAAATCCACACTTGTGGTTTGTGTAAGAAGACGAGGTATAAACTATTTTATATTTAATTTTTTGCTTTTTGGATGATTTTTTTTAATGTTCTGCTGTAATGTGTGTAGTATAATAGTATAGTTTAAATTTAGATATTTTCATTTAATGATCCCTGCTAGATTTATTAATTGAAGAAAAATATATTTAGTTGGATTTCTTCCAAAGAAATAGCATTTCAATTAGTTCAGCTCATGTTACGTCTTCTATTCTTATAATATTTTTGAGCATGAAATGTATTTAATGTTAAATGTTTCAGAATCTGCCTCATTTCAATACTACAACTTCAGTATCTTCATGAGTGCTGTGTAATTCAGTGCAGAGGAGGCCTGGAGTACTGCATAAAATGCACATCATGGAGACTCTTGCTTATTAATGAAGTAAGCCTTAGTTCAGGCTTTGCAGTATATATCCTAGCAAAGGATTTGTTCTCCATTGGGGTACATATCCTTCTTTTTTCAGAATGAGCCTGCATTCAAGCTTCATACCACAAATTAATACGGTAAAAGGTCAATCCTTTTGAACTTCTAAAATACTGGTAATAGTTGCAGAAGGCTAAGCTACAGGTTTAAAATATTAAAGGTTTCTACAAATAAATCATAGGTAATTTAGATGTTTATGTGATTATCTCCATTGCAAATGGAATATTTTATAGGAAAAAGGGACTCATCTGAAAATGTATGAAGCTGTAGTGTGAATCACAGGGTTGAGCTCTCCTGCAGTCACTGAGTATTATTGAGGTAAAATTCTTCTGCAAGTGTCATGCTTCAGAGTTCATATGCTGTACAGTCTTGGATTCTTTTTTTTTTTTAATTAGCTCAGGTTTGGAATATGTACCATTGTTTAGCCTTATATGTGCTTCCATCTGTGATTTTATTTATATATGTAGAAATAAAGAAAGACTGCAATAAAAAAACAATGAAACAATGAAACATTGAAAAAACAATGAGATTGTTTTTTATGAATAACCTACTTACTGGATAATTTCTTTTTTCTTAAATGAAAAATTTGCAATGTCAAAACATAGGAATGCGTTTTAAAATAAGTATTAAGAGGAAAAGGATTGGCCAGACCTTCTAAATTCCTGCTCAGAGAGCTTTCATTTTCAGAGAATGTCAGTCTTTTACTGCTTTTGGAAGTTTTTGTTTAAGGTGTTCTCTTGATATTTTGGAGTGCAGAGCACGTTATTAATGGATACCTAGCAACCTAAGCATCAGCCTTAGCTATTGTCAAAGCTTATGGTATGTATTTGTGAAAGTACTATCAAAAATTGTATTTAGTTGGGGGAATGATACATACAGGTTAGCAAAAAAAAAAAAAAATCTAAGTTTGTGCAGCTTCTACAGCTGACATCAGAGAGGTAAAAATTGACCTTTTTTTTATCCATGCCTTATCTTTTATCAGATTTTGAAAAAGTATTTCTCTCCTAATAATGTACAACAGATGATTCAATATATGGAACACAGCTGAATGAACAAAATAGCTGCATGCTGTTGCTTTCAAAATCTAAATCCTAGACCTTTATTGGCAGTAGTGATGTTCTGTTTGGTTTTAAACAGTTTGCTTAACAATATGCTCTCAACAGCCTCTTTTTAACACAAATAAAGGAAGCTATTCTACATCAGAGTTAGATCAAGAGTTTCAATTTCAAGAGCAAATGCTGTGTGTATCTGTTGAGGATGACAGATGTGGGATTTTACCTCTTTGATTGAGTTGAAAGCTTTTAGGAATTATCTCCAACCATCAAAAAATAAATTAATGAGTAAGACTAAGACAAATGTTAGTTCCATTCAAAAGAGGTACTTTTAAAAACAATTTATTGTTTTCTACAAAATTGTGGTAATGTTTTAATGTCCTATGTCCGTTACATAGGAAGGAAAAATCTAAGCACAAGCCAACATTGCAGAAGTTCATATAGAATAACAGAAATTTTGCTCAACATATACATACATTATGCAGCATATGTATACAACTCCACTGTATATTGAGTCACTCATAATGATGTTACTGAAGAAGAATGTATGTCTTTAAAATTATCCAGATTTACCACGACATCAGGAAGTAGCAAACTGACTATGCAGATAGATGCTGCCAATGAAAAGACTTTATTTTCAGGCTAACCTTTAAATGGAAAAGTTGTTTGCTTTTTTAAACTCAGGAGATATTTATAAACTCTTTCTTAAAAAGAAGTGCAAGGACATAACATAGCAGGACTTATTCATTACTAGCAGATCAAATAAATGCTGATACATTTATTAAGAATTACAATAATTTCTTAGTGATGGGCTTCACCACCATGAAGTCCAAGATTCCCCTTGTAGCTGTCCTGTCTTTTGTTAGAAATGAGCTAGTATAATTTGAGGTGTCAGAAAAGTAGTAGCTGAACAAAGCTTTCAATTTATAGCAAGGGAATTACTGGGCCAGGAATTACAAAGCGTCTCAGTTGCTAGCAGGAAACAGCGTAGTCCTGTATAAACAGCATCAGCAACTGATGGGAAACAGTTTTTCATGTGAATCATATTTACATTGTGCAATAGCTTGAGTCCCAAACCTTAATAATAGAAGGCTATGAATAACAAGAATATATGGATTATGAGAATCATTGCCAAACAGAGAGTACTGTAGGGAAATACAAATTGTATTTTAGACTAAAATAATTCTTCAATCACTGAGGAAGGAAGGTTATCTGCCTCTCTAGAGTTACCTTTTTTCCCTGGGTTTCCTGTGATGTACCTAGTTCTATGTGTGGTTAGCAATAGAGTACTAAATTAAATGGATCTTAGAGGTGTCCAACAGGGGCACTATCTTTATGCCTGACTACGTATTTGCTATGAAATCACTTTAATATTCAAGGAAGTACATTACATATAATTGCAATAAACTGTGCAATAATCTTGTATCTTTTTTTAGAAGTGATGCTTCATTTCTTCAAAAGTGATGCTTCATTTTATAATACATTTTTTACTTTTAAAGTATTTTGATTGAAAAATATTTTATTGCTCCTTCCATTTGTTGTTTGTATTATTTGTTAACTTCAGGAGTAAAGCTTCTAATTCTGAGGAAAAACGTATGCATTTTACTATTCATTCAGCTTAAAAAATGTATTGGGTATCAGGATTTATTCCTTCAAAGTTTGAAGAAGTCATTCCTGCACAGAAAGACATTAACTGTGAAGTTGGGATTTACACCTATGCCAAATACTTCATATACTTGTAACTTGTCACCACGTTACAAAAAAGCACCAAAAAACCTAGAGTTTTTTTAATTTAGTCTAATGTAGAAATTTACAAAGTTTGACTTTGTACTGATTCAGGATTTTTGTACTTTTGAGCTTTGTCTCTATAAAATTCCTGTCAGAAACTTGGAAGAGGTGTGTTTGGGTTTTTTTGTTTGTTTTTTTTTTTTTTGTGTGTGTTGTGGTTTTTTTGTGTGTTTTTGTTTTTTTGTAATTATAACATGCTAGAAGAAAAGCTGAATGTTACTGCCATTAATCCAAATTGCACTTAGGGAACTCCAAAGTGGTGAGCTACAGAATACAGTATTTCAGTATCCCTTATAAAGGTTTCTACTAATTTCATCCATCACCATCAGGTCTTTAAATTACACCTAATTTCTTCTCAGTGTTGGGTGTATCATGAAGTAGATCTTTGATTACTAAAAAACTGGTAGACCTCTGTGTTACTTACCTTCATGAAATTTAAGATACTATCTCCAAGTAAGTTCACCTTTGATTCAGGATCCTAGATGACTGCAGAAAATATGGTCTCTCAGTAACTGGTATTGCTTCAAGAGTGTATTTTCTTCATGTATGTAACTACACTAGGCAGATGAGGAAAGAAAAAGTATCTAGCAAAACAGGGGAAATAGAGTGGTGCTACCAGTTATGGTACTGAATGCTTAGAAAGAAATAAGGTATTCACCAGCATAAGCACAGTGTATATATGCTGAATCAGATGTCCTTAGGATAGGTTATACAATGATACCATAAATAAATATGTAATCAGTATTGTTATCTGACCAAAAATGTGGTTGTTAATCCTGACGTATGTTTCTGATGGTGCTTTACATCAGCTTTTAATGAGCAGTTAGACTCGTATGTATGTTAGACTTGTACTTGCACTATATCATTTTTTTGTTAAATATGTTCATAACAGAAAACAAATGTGAAGTACATTACTGTAATTAAGGACTGGAGCAAACCCTTGATCCTTATTTGAAACTGCTGATAAATTTAACTTTACATGATTTCTGGATTGCTTCAGATGATTAGATAGAAATAGAAGTCAGTTCATAGAAATAGAAGTCAGTTCAGCAATGTTCTTTTTGCTATGTCTTTGGGTTTTGCATTTCTTATGAACATATGTAGTACATTTTTGTTATGTTATTCACTGACTGGGAAGAAATCAGTGGAGAAGAGTATGGAAGCAGCAAGAGAGGGAGGAGACGTGCTATGTATTTTTTAGCATCTGAAAGCACAGTGCTGAAACCACATGCTTCTTATTTGCTCTTAGGTTTTCAGAAAAAACAACAATCGAATGGTTGCAGCTCTTTGAAGGTAGTGGGGTTCCATATGGCCCAATCAACAATATGCAGCAAGTATTCTCGGATCCTCAGGTTAGTCCTCATCAAGTCTTTTCTGCATGTTATTACATGTGTTTTACAAATGCTGAGTAATGATGGCTTTTTCTGCCACTCAAACCTGATTTTGGCTACTTTAAAATGGGATTTGAGTTATATGGTAAATTGAGTTTAAGCCAATAACATGTCATAATAAGAAATAAATACAGATACTTAAATTATATGCTTAGGAACACAGAGTTTTTAATAATGAATTAAACTATAGGTATTTCATGTGTCATACAGAGTCTGTCTTTGGAAACTGGCTGGTAAAACAAGGAAAGAAATGGTAATATAGTATGTAATTGCATTTTATCAGATAAATATGCAGAAAAGTACCTTTTTTTGCTGCCCACAAGTAACTGATTTTCTGTATGGAGTATGGATAACCAGAAGCCATACTCCTTGAAAAAAAATTGGGCAACTTTTGACTGGAAACAGAAAAATGAAGGACAGAAGTCAGATGAAGAAAGATCTTAACCTTTTCTTGGCCTGGTGGTTTCAGTAGTTGAAAACACTTCATCCATGCATCTCTCTTAAATTTTAAATCTTTCACTGAATTACATCTATGCTTAGTTATAAATAGTATTTTAACTTTTGAATATCTGTAGAGTTACATTATTTGCTTATTCTCTGATCCCTCACCTTCTTCTCAACCTCTGGCTTAGGATGGGTTAAAGAGCCCAAGACAAATTATACTGTCTTGAATGCTGTAAGAGACTATTTTATGGCTATTCTATGGTGTTCTATCTCCTCTAAATTGAATTTTATTAATGAGAGTAGCAAGAAAAATTTTGGATGATTGTCTGCTTTTGTGGTTTTTCTTTCAATTTTGTACATGTCCTCGTCTGCTGTCAGAAGTGTTTGTCAAGATTGTGATTGTAGTCTCCAGGAAGTAAGAACAGGCAAAGCAATCCCTATCATAAAGAAATATGTTTATAATAAATGTTTGCTATAAATATTATTACCATACTCTTAGAGGCATAAAACAGTATTTGTTGGGCTACTGCAGGGAAAAAAGTTTGTTTTTCTTAAATAAATACACTCTTTCTCCTTAAAATGATGTAGTATCATGCTGTAAAGTATGCATGGGCCAAATTTTTCACTTCATAACTTTCACAGGCATTAAGGTTGGGCTTTGAAGAACATACAGCAAGAGTATTTTACTCAGACTTGGCTGTACTTGAGGCAACATTGGAAAAATAGTCTTTGCTTTTTTTTTGATGCTGGGAATTTAAGCAAGTTGAGTCCAGTCTGAAAGAGACTGCTTTTTAAAGCATTATATGTCGTGGCACGGCTATTACCTCCCAAACTGAAAAGAGGTTAGCTTGGTTGCCTCGCTCTTGTTACAATTCACCTCAATTTGCACATATTTGCACATATATTATTATAATTATATGTGCTATTTTATATATCCCTGTCAGGTTGGTTATTACTTGACATAATTAGCCCATCCATAAAAGGTATCACAGTGCTTTGCCGTTAGACATCACCATATGGCATGTTTTTTTAAATATTCTTCTGTAAAGGGGCATGCTAATCTCTCTCTTCCTCACAAAACTGCTGAAAAGCTTTGTTTTTCTACACTCTTCTCTGATATACATAGAACTCAGACGCTGTGTTCATGTTATATATTTGTTTCATTTCTGATGCTGCTTACCTCCTTAAGCATTTTCCCACAGGTATTTTCAGTTCAAAGGAAGCAAGGAAGAAAAAAAAGACTGCAGTTTTTTCCTTTAAATATGGAAAACTGTTGATGTTTTAAGGTGTTGGCCTTGTGTCAGGATATTTATTTTACATCACTTATATAAACTTAAGCCTCCCAATCCACCATTATGTATCTGAGAGACTCCAGCATACAGAAATGTGGAGAGTTGTATATTTACCCTATTAAGTATATTTTTCTAATTTCTAACCAAATTTTTATTTTGATGGTAAAGACTTCAGACCTTCATTACTCTAAGTCACTTATCCATAGCTTGCATTTAGAGGTTTAGGACAGTTCAATCAGTTTTTCACCTTCACAGTTCTTCTGGTTTTGCTGTTGTACCTTGCCCAGTCTCCCTCCACTTGTTCATTTTTCTGTTGCTGTATGGTCAGCATGCATCCGGGATAAAAAACCATGCTTGTATATAACTTTGCTCTTTCATAAGCTAGTCTGCAACTTTAGCTTCTGAAACCTTGAAAAACATGACAGTGCCCTGAGACTGTCTAAGATTAGGGAAGAAGTTTAACAACACCTGAGAGTCTGTAATCTAGGTATCCTCTGCACTGTGAAATCCCAGTTGTAATAGGGAAAAATCAGCACCCACCAACAATCACATACTGTAATCACAGCAAGACTTATCATTAGAATATTTTTAGTTGTCAAGGACCTTTTAAAGATCATCTACTCCAACCATCTTGCATTGAACAGGGATATCTTCAACTGGATCAGGTTGCTCAGAGTCCCATCCAGCCTGATCTTGAATATTTTCACAGATGGAGTATCTACCATTTCTCTGGGCAATGAGTTCCAGTGTTTTTCCACCCTCATAGTAAAATGCTTTTCTATCTCTAATCTAAATTGACCCTTCTTCAGTTTAAAATCATTACCCATTGTCCTGTCACAACAGGCCCTGCTAAAAAGTCTTACAGTCCTCTTTCTAGTACTGAAAGACTGCAATAGGAACTCCCCGGAGTCTTCTCTTCTCCAGGCTGAACAGTCCTAATTCTTTCAGCCTTTCCTCATAGGAGAGGTGCTCCATCCAGCCATCATCTTCATGACCCTCCTTGGGACTCATTCCAATGGGTTAGTGTCCTTCCTATACTGAGGACCCCAGAGCTGCACATAATACTTCAGGTGGGGTGTCACGAGAGTGGAGTAGAGGGGGAGAATCACCTCTCTTGACCTACTGGTTACACTTCCTTTGCATTCCAGGATATGATTGGACTTCTGGTCTGTGAGCACACCTTGCCAGGTCATGTCCAGCCCCTCATCCTCCAGCATCCCCAAGTCCTTCTCTGCAGGGATGCTGTTAATCCATTCTTCCTCCTGCCTGTATTGATACTGAGGGTTGCTTTGACCCAGGTGTAGGACTTTGTTGAACCTCGAGCTTGTCCGGGTCCCTCTGTTTGGCATCCCATCCTTCAGGCCTGTCAACCACACCACTCAGTGTGGTGTTGTCTGAAGACATTAAATAGCACTGGTCCCATATGGACCCCTAAGGGACACTACTTGTCACCAGTGTTATGTCTCACTGAGCCATTGATCACCCCTCTGGATGTGACTGTCAAACTTCATCCACCAAACAGCACACCTTTTTTCTTTTGTGTAAATCTGAACCCAGTCATCAAGTATAGTAACTTTGTAATAACAGTCCTCCCATTATGGTATGGTGGTTTTTTACTCTCAGTTTAGATCAGAAAATACATTTCTAAGAAAGATGTCACTCAGCTTGCATTTAATAATCATGCATACTAATACTGCGTAATAACATGTATAAACAGTGATTAAAAATTATGGAGTTTATCATAACACAGTAATCTGCTTTCCATTGCCATTTGCTTTTAACCATAGCAAAGACTTTAGAAAAACATGAAACCCAGTGATACTTCAATATAGACAAACTGTCCTCTACTTCTAATAGATAATGTTCTAGGTTTTGCTAATTTCTGCCATTTTGGGTGTTACCAGCAGGTTTGGATCTAAATATTTTATTTACTTTCATTTTATTGCCATCATCTTCCTCTTTGATCTTTGGCTTTTGATATCCATAATGCAAACACCATTCATTTTAAGTGCAGTCTTGCACCATTAGTGACTAAGATGCACTGCATGGATGTCAACAATTGTGCGTTCAGCTGTCAGTAATGCTGTAGAGTGCGTGCTAGGCTGGTACCAGGCAAAGACAGAAATCCTGGGAGGAGGCTGGAATAATGCAGGGGATAGCTAGAAGAAAGTGTAAGGAAATAAGGGGAAAGACAATTAAGAGAAGGTGACTGAAATGGTCTGATGGAACTCAATTGGCTTGCAGGTGAGTTGTGTTTGCAAATTTCATTTTAGCTAAAAGAACTTCGGAGCTCGGAAGGCTGATACTGGTTTATATAACTTCTTCTATAAACCGATATAAAACAACACATTTTTTGATCCCAGGACATTTGGTTAATATCATTAACAGCTTCAATCATACTCCAAGTGAGCTGCCAAAAACAGGAAGTTTTTTACTAAGTTGGAGTGCCAGGTGATACTGTTTTTTCCATGAATGGAGCGAAACGTCCACTTTTCCCACTGATTATAATCTTTTATTCATTCGTGAAGTTAAAATGAATACTACAGGCATTTGTACTGCTAAGTCAATCAGTCTGTGGATAGACGTATGTGTATAGTTGTGCATATGTGGATAAAAAGGCTGAGAGAAAGAGAAGATTCACTAGTTAAGGGAACAATTTTCTTAAAAACTTGGTGGAGAAAGGAATGTTTGTAAAAGTTCTTACAAACTCGTAATAGTATAGACTATTTTAATGAAAATTTATATAGTCAAGCTTTTTTAAACTATTTTTTAAAAAATGTGCTCATTTAATCATGCCAAGATAGTACAAACATTAAAAGAATTCTTAAACCATTTAAAAAACTTATGAATGACCTCAGTATGGTCCCATTTAGCATACCCTGGGGAATATGTGTGTGAAATACAATGTGGTTTTAGGCTTTCCAAACAAAACAAACTTAAAAGAGAATACCATTTTTAATAGAAACTATTCAAATTCTCCCAAAAGATAAAAGAAAACAAAAAGAGGTACGCACTGTACTGCAGCTAAGTACGCAAGAACAAAGATCTTTGCTGATTAAGTGAGGAGACCTAAGGTTGGCTTTTTTTTTTTCTTTAGAATGTTGTCCTCCCATTTTCACAATGTAATTTCTTTCAAAACTGTTTTTCAATACTCTTTAATTAAATGGCTGGCATATATAAGAAGAAACAAAACAACCCAGAAATACAGGCAGTTTAATAAATTGTTATCTGATGTTTTACCAGATTAAATCCACTCATATTGATGAATTTTACTATATGAATGTTGCCAGCTGAAAATATAATGAAAACCATGCAGTGGTACTTTCCCCATGCCCCCCCCAGCAGTTGCAGTCATACCACACAAGTTGAGTACATCAGGTGTAAGACATCACCCTGATGCATCACTTCTGAGAAATATGGGGAGGGAAATATCGGAGCTGAAATATCACAGCTGGCCCTGATTTCAGCTCCTGCCAAACACCTGCAGACTCTAAAAGGATACCATAACAAAACTCCACCCTGTGGCAAGAGGCCATCCCTTAACAACCCTTCCCTGACTTTGCATCACTATAAAAATTAATTTAACATTTTTTACAGAAACCTTAACCTTCCTGTCCCAGAAGGCCATTACAGTTCCTTTAGCATTTCTCTGAGTATGCCTCAGAAAAAAAAAAGTCAGAGTAAATTGAGTATTGAAATATCTGATAGCTGGAAATTGTTAGATGTTTAAGTTTATTGTTTGTAGAAACTTATGAAGGTGGTAGGTTTTTCTTATTAACGTCCAGATTGGCTCTTATTATGGAAGTAATTTCATTTGAATTCATCCTGGCAAAAATTTCCTAACATTTGGTAAAAGCTTCTACATTCAGTATTGTGAACACCTAGAGCAGCAAAAGTTATAAGATATGTTGGGTGTTTTTGTTTTGGGGTGTCTTTTTTTTCAATCATGTTATGTGTTCTTATTGTTAGTTTGGGTTTTTTATTTTGATTTGGGTTTTTGGGTTGGTTTTTTGGTTTGGGTTTTTGGTGTGTTTTTTTTTTTAATTTTTTTTTTAATATGACTGTATTTTAATTATTTTTCTTTGTTGAAATAGACTTTTGTGGCCTACTAAGGGCTGTTCTAAGACATATTCATGCCCAGCTGTAGAGGTTTCTGCAACTGAAAAGCAGCTGATTGAAGGCCTGAGGTAATACAATGTGTCTGGAAGTAATTCCTAACAGACAAGAGAGAGGAATTAAATTTTACATGTGTCTATTAAAGAAGTACTAAAACTGGTTGGAAATCTTATGATGGAATGTTTTTACATTAAAAAATGCCAATTCATTGAAAGTGAAACATCCGGATGAATGTGGCTAAAATTAAATTGTGTTTTGAATCAGAAATTCAGCTCTATTCCTGCCTGTCTTGCTGAGTTGGAAATGTGCACTGCCTAGCTTTGATTTGGTGTTTCAAGCCAACTTTTTACTTCAATTTTTAAAATCTATGCAATGAAAAAACTCCACACCACCAGCCATACACAACCCTTTAATTTTGTCAAGAGTAGCTCTTTTATACTAAATTACAAATGTTTTCAAGCTTTTGGTCTGTGGCAAATTTATAAAAGTAGATTCTGTTCTAAAGCAGAAAGGATTAAGAAATGGAACGTAGTTTGAAGTGAAATGGAAAATCCAGTTCCAAGACTATTTGTAGTATGTGATTCTCACATATACAAAATTATGTAGGCTTTATATGTATTATGAGGCAGTTCTATATCCAGATGTCATAGGAACGGTTCAAAATGAGACATCACTTGTATTTTAGTATGAGAAATATTGTAACAGGAGGTGTGTTTTAAATTTTGGCTGCAGTGAAGTCTGGTCCATTACTGTGCTGTGTTTTTGTGTGGCCTGCCTCTCTTATAATGACTAGTAGAGAGCTTATAATGGAGAAGTCTTGAAATATGATGGAGTTCTAAATAAAAATGTATATTTATATGAATGTGTTTGTACACACATTTACTATAAAACTATTGAAGTAGGCAAGAAAAATAATGATTAAGGCAGTGCTTAACAATTTCTATTATGAGGTTTTGTTTTCACTTGCCTTTAGCTTTACACAGTTTGATCTAAAATGTCCAGTGCTGGTTGTCTGCTTAAGTCTCCAGTACATGGGAAACATTTCTGGTAAAATGACCGACTCACGGGGAGAACAAGTTTCCAGAAATATATTTTTGACCTTATCAATGTATTCTTACAACTAGTTTTTATCTAAGAGCTCTACTGCTCTGTTTTAGAGAATTAGTTCTTTTTCAAAGAGACTTGAGTGGAAAGTTGACGGCAGTGTCATAGATGTACTCTTTTCTGCCCCATGTTTTTAAGGGTAGTGGAAAGAAGCTGGCTATGAGTAAAGAGGACTGGAGCCCCACATAGTGCATGGAAAAGATATGCTTTCCCCAGCTGCCACGTTTCTAGTCCCTTATATGTGTTTTGTGAGCCAAAAGGTGTCAGCTTTGCTCGAGACGTAGATTAGAAATTGTCTAACTATACTAGCTAGAATTGGCTAGATTTTTCCAGAGCCTGAATTTTGATTTCTAAAAATGCTACAATAAATAATAAAATACAATAAATAAGAACAACATCAACATGAGAACTCACCACCAACTTTCTTTACAGTAGGAGAACCTCTAATTCATATAGATTGTGATATTTTTAAATCAGGTAATGTCTTTCTGCTGTACCCTCTTCCTGAAGCATGAGGGATAGACTTCACTGATGAGTAGAAGGGTGTTTAGTCTGTTTTTTTAACAAAGTTATTCTCTCTCAAATTCTTAATTCATTTGGTTCCAAGTAGGAAAAATAGTGCAAGAGGTAAGAAGTTCCAGAAATATGGCTTCATTTTTATAGAAGTTGAATGCCAAACAGGAATCTCTTCCTGCGTCTGCCATACAGTTCACACATGGTTTTGGATAAGTCACTTCAATCAGAATATTAAAAGGTGGTCATTACATTTGTATGCCTCATGTTTTGAGTATCTGTTTGTGATACCATATGCAAAATATGCAGCAGTGTTGAGTTCTCATGGGTGAAACAGTTTAAAGTATTGCTTGAGTTAACGAAACAGTTTAAAGTATTGCTTGAGCACTTAAAAATGTACTGTTGTTAAAATAGCTGAAAAGCCTAACAGCTATCCTTAATTTTCTCTATATTTTGGTTTCTTAGCCATGAAATTGTAACTCTGATAAGCAGTGTTGTGAAGGCGTAGTAGTTATGCTTTGGAAAGTATAACTTCTAATGTGAGAGCACCAGAGAATTTGGGAAATCAACTTTTTTTTATCAAGTGATCTGAGTGATATATATTAAAATAAGACCTGGAGCAACACCTTATAAACCCACTTTTGAATATTTTTACTGAATGAGGAAGGAACCTAAGAGGAAATAAGTCAACCATGCACTTCAATTTCACTGTGTTTCTTTTGTGCAAGCAACAAAATGGTGCTTAGTAGCAGCATTTTTACAGCTCTCTTAATTTCTTTTAGATGTGT
The DNA here is from genome assembly GCA_013397135.1 of Pachyramphus minor. Taxonomy (NCBI): domain Eukaryota; kingdom Metazoa; phylum Chordata; class Aves; order Passeriformes; family Tyrannidae; genus Pachyramphus; species Pachyramphus minor. The sequence goes on from VYXB01003695.1 coordinate 218,397, forward strand.
AGATATATGAATGGTTTGGGTAATACTATTTACACTGAGAAAAGAGGGATCTAAGTATTTGTTGGTTATGAAGAATATTAAGTTCTCAAGAAAGGGATCTCACAAAGCACTCGGTTGTGTTTAAAAATTACATTGTAGTCATGGCTGTTCAAAGGCATGAACACAAAGGCTAGTCACCTTGCCTTTTTAGGTATTTCATTCTAGAAGGGACATATCAAAAAGCCATACTTAAGTATGAAGCGAAGAGCCTATTTTTGAAACCTCACAGTCTTTGTTAGGCTTCAGTGTTAGGAGCCTGTAATGGATGTCCCTTGTGCCTCAAACTCTTGGATTAGTTTCTGTACTTTCAGGAGATGCACACTGATTCCCTAACCTTGCAGCTCATCAAAATGGCACCAGTTGGTTTCAAAGAATTTGTATTTGGTGTCTCACTCTACCAGAGTATACTCAGGATAAGGCCATATACTTTACGATGTACTGAGGTAGATAATGTGTAAGTTCTGGGAAATCTGTCACAGAGCATGAGCCCAGCTCTTCTTTCTGTTTGTATAAACTGTGTAACTGTGGGGTCAAGAGAGTTTTTAATTAACCTGGTTGTTGCATTTATCTAAAGTTTGAGGAATGTTAAGTCTGTTACATGTATGGGAAGGAGGGAAATATGTCTCAGCATGAAGAGAGTTCATATGCTAAAGTAATTGATTCTTTAGAAGTCGGTTTTACTTTTTTTTAATCTAAGCATTCACTGAATCATCATCACAAAATAATGGTGAATTTAAATAGGTGTTCTTTGCTTTCCCCACAATATGTAAATTGTGAGACTATGCCTCTTGGTTGCCCAACTCAAGTATATCAAATCAGTAAGAAAACATGGTCGTTTGTTTTAAAATATTTTTCTTAAGTAGTTGTGGCTTCATCTACTAAGCAAATTTGTAGTAGAATCACTAATAAACACTGGGATTTTCGACTAAATTTTAGACATGCTTCAGTATATAACTTCCTTGAAGAAAGGGTTGCTTTTAAAGTTTCTTCCTGTATTTTTATCTTTTCAAAATTAATCACCACCTAGTTTTCTTGGAGTTCATATGAATTTAATCTGGGTATTTTCTTTTTTTTTTCTTCTCACTAGATTTTATCATCAGTCTTTATCACTTATATTGATTACAAACAAATCTTTTTATAAGCAATGTGGTGAGGCTTTGTTGTGTGAGTTAAGTTTTGTAGGCATAAAAATACTAATGATATTCTGGAGAACACATATTTGGTATCTTGCACTTCTGAATTTCTCAAATGATAGTAGCTACAGATGATGATACATGTAGTCCAGCAAGAGAGAAAATAAAATGGAAAATCCAACAAAAAAAACTGTGCAGGCACTGCAAATCAGACTTAAGTTATCATTTGGTCTTCAGATGCTTTACCTGAGTGTTTAACTTAATTTAAAAATCTTAGCTCAAGTTATGACCCTGGCCTCTCATTCTGAAATTACAAGATTTCCGGCAGCTTAAGTTACAGATTTCTTCAGTTTAATTTCATGTTGGAATCCCACTCACTGCTGATAAAAAAAAAAGGTGATATTTTCAGATGAGATGCTGACATGTTCATTTTACATTCTGGTTATGCAATAACATTTTTAAAAATGTACTGTTTTAGTTTTATGACTCTTACTAACAAGGAAGAATATTTGAGCCATGAAGAGACAAGTATGTAGGCTGAGTAGGAGTGGGTATTTGAAGATCTAGATTTCCAATCACCACAAAAAGGCATTAATTAGTCAGGCAAGCTTTCTCTGTCATTGCCATTTTCTTTCTCAGTGCTGACTGGTTTCAAGTAGGTTTATAGTATGATTCAAGTAGACAGTTTGTGAAGAAGCAGGAAGTATTTCCTCACTGTGCATTGCCAGTGAGGCCAAGAACATAAGCATTGTTTTAAAGAACTCATCCTAAGTTTAAAACTGCCTATAGCATTTGGATGTCAACACTCTGAGCAGCTAGCCACATGTTGAAATTTTTCTCACACAGTTTCAGTTGGCTACTTAGCATCCATAGCATTTAATTATAACAATTTAAATCAAAAAATGTGTAGTTTTGTAGTATATGTTTTAAGGGTAAATCTTCTATTGAATTACATATAAATCTTGATTTATATATTTATGTATTTATGTAATGTTGTTCTTGATCTGGGATGTTTTTCAAACCTTTCTTTGAAGTCCTGAAAAGCAATCTAGGCTTATTGTTAATTAAAAAACCCCAAACAACAAAAAGCCAGATTTTGATCAGATTTACAGGCAGAACTTTAGGGTGACACAACCAAATTTTAATTGTTTAGAATTACACCAGAAATACTTCCTAACTCACAGAAGAAGAAAATCTATTTATATTTTTATGTATGCCTATTAAAATAAAGATTCACCTCAAGGTAATTATCTCAAGGTAATGTATCAAAGGTGATTAATGGTAGTATTAAATATGGAGATTCTGACTCACATGTGAGAGAAGACATAGAGAATTCAGGATTTTTGAGCCAAGTTTACAAATGGCATGAGGAAGACAAAAGGATAAATTAGATGCCAAGAAGATGGTATTTACACTGTGGATACCAGTTTAATTTCTGAGAAGAAACAAGAAGCTAGAAAAAAATCCTCTTTAAAAACAAACAAAGACTTCTAACAGTTCCTCCCTGTTGTTTTGCTACCAATGTTGCAAACATTATACTCATCATCTGTGATGAACTGTATGGACTGGTGATTTGGGAGTCAGGCTAAAAACCTGTAAGGGCCAGTTTGCGAGGTTGCCATTTCCGTGAGCTGGGTTTTGGAGAGAAGCTTCTGCTAAATGTAGTCTGATGATCCCTTGGAGCAGGCAACTAAAATGTATCTTCCTGCAGTCCTCAGGTCACACCCAAAGTAGACACGAACATTAACACTATTTTGTATCTGCACATCTTGTTCTTTCAGATGCTGTATTTGTACAGGTTCACAAATGAGAAAGAGGGAAGTTAGGATCTCTCTACTTACTGTGAGGCTAAAGACTTCCCATTTCTCTAAAACAGTTGGTCTCTGTGCCAATCATCAAGATACAAGCTTGTGATGGTTTGGACCTGGCACCCAGCCAAATGCCCAAACCCAAAGCAAAAACCTTCCCCCTTCCTTCCCTTCCTAGGGCAAAGGAAAAGAACTGCAGGACCCAAGACCAACCGAATTATAGCAAATTGTATATATATTTACATATATTACAGATATATACAATTAATATACTATGTACACAGCTAAGGGGGCCCACACACCCCCAAAGGGAAAAGGAAAAAAAGGACAAAAAAGGAAAACCAAAACAAATATACACTCTCAAAAACCAGGAATAAAGAATTAGTAAAATCCAACAAAGAATATAGTAAAAGGAAATCCCACTACTTTCCTTGAGACAGCAGAATTGCCAAATGACTGCTGTCACTCTCTACCTCTGAAGACCTACAAGGCCGCACTAGGCCTTACTCATCCACACAGACAGAGCCGACAGCAGAGAACCTCCATGTTTGGATCCACTGGAAGAGAAGAGTGCGAAAATTTCTCCCCCTTCATATTTATACTCTGGTTACATAAAAATCATATGAAAAACTGAGAAACATGACTACTTTCTTGGTTATGATCTGGTTACCAGGAAAAGGATCTGGACCAAGCCATCACAAAACTTTACGATTTAGAGAAACTCTTTAAATCAATTATGTAGTAACAGCCTTTGTAGAAATCTCCCTCTTCTTCCCAATATCTGTGAAAAATTGTGAAGTCAGAAAAGAAGAATATTTACTGACAACTTGAGTGTGCAAACACCACCTTCCTCTTTCACCCCCAATTCTTATGTTGTGATAGTCCCTTGGATTTGAAGGGCTTAGGAATCAACCATCTTTCCATGACTTTACTGAGCTGTTTTGGGATATGTGATTTGTTCATGTTGAGAACTGCAGTAGCCGTTTCTTCTTCTATGTACCTTGATACTGAGAAGTGTTGACAATGTTGTTCTTGGCTTTTTTAGGTGAATTTCTGTTTTGAACATACCAAATTCTGTAGTTACAAACCTTCAGCTGCCTCAAAAGGAAAGACAAATGCGCTCATTACATTGTAGTTGTACTCTCTATAAGATTATTGCCTTTGCATCAGTTTGACCTATGTCAAATCAAAGGAAAAAAACGGTGCTGTGATCTTAGATGGTGTAGCTGTCTAACTGACCATCTAAATAATCTCAGAAGTCAGTAGGGTGATGGGTGAAACTGAAATGATATTTATTTAGGTCTGAATATGGTATGTATTTGGCTATGTCCTGAAATAAAAATTAATATAAAATATCACTATCCAAGCCATGTTGGTGTTAAAAAAATAACAAAGTGCATTAGATAGCCAGGGGTTTGGTTTGTTGCTTCTTTTTTTTTTCTTCTGATGAAAATGCCAATAGATAGGTTAGCCTGGGTAGAAGTAAACTTCAACATGAGTTTAACATTAGATCACAAATTAATTTATGGAGGCTACTGTTTTATTGGAGGGGATGTGGAGACTTTAGTGCTAATTACTCAGTCTTGACTTCTCAGCAGGTGACTATGGAAGCAACTAAAAAGTCTTAAATATATTTTAGATTTTTAAAATGAAGTATTTTTCCTGGATTTGTATCAAGAATGTTTTTTACTGCATTTTGTACACATTATCCAATTAAATGGGGAGAAATGGATGTTATACCAAAGTACACAATCCATACATAGCAATTAAAGACTTGAAATATATATATATCGTGTAATTAGGAGTGATTTCACAAATTATAGAATAAGAGAACATAGTCTTGTTGCAGAGGAGTCTTTCCTGCTGCTCTATGTGGTTACTTAGTAAAACATCACATTTGCCTGAAGTTCTGAGTCAAAAATTGCATGTAAAGTACATTACAGCTTGATTTAACTGGATTAGGAATGATGAAAGAGAATAAAGAAAATGTGAGATTTGTTCCTGCCTAGAAAACCTAAATTTTTTATCTATGCTTGTGAAGTAAGTTATAATCTCCTCAAAGATATTACATCCCAAAATCCTGTTTCATGTTTAATTTTAGCATTTACTCAAAGTCTCCAAAGAGGTTTCAGAAAGTAAAAAAAGTATGTGTAGGGAGATTGCTCTGGCTGATAATAGACATCTTCTCTGTTTGGTGGCTGTATGTTTTAGTTGGTTCAGTTAAATGGTCAAGGCCTCCCTTTTCACTCCCCTGTATTGGAGTCATTGCAGCTGTTCTCAGGAAAGTAAAATACTAAGTATGTTTGCTGACCTAATAATGTTTTCGGTTACCAAAGCAAGAATTTTTCCTATGTGTGTAGCCTCGTGCTGATATGTACTTTTCCTAGCAGAGGAGTGTTTGATATATTTTCCTTTCTTGAAAAACTGATGTATGGGCCTGACTCTTGCTCCTGTTAAGAAAACAAAGCCAGGTGTTTTTGTTTTTTTTCTTTTTTGTATTCCGTCTTTGGCGTTTGCTTCTTCATATAACAATTATGCTACAAAGAATGGGGCTAACACTTTTTTGGTGAATCATTTACTAGAAATGATTCTGCAACAGATAAAAATATTTGTAATTTATATCAAATTCACTGACTAATTTTAAATATTGTCAAAATTTTAAATGAGAACAGAATAAAGAGGTGATGAAGCTTTTATTTATTGATTTTTAATATACTGTATGCTGGATCAGAAGTGAGAGTGGAAGAAATGCTTCCCTTCACTCAGAAGGATTATCACTGGAATAAATGTTATGATACTGTATTATGATTGTAATACTGTTAAGTTGGGATTTTTTTTTCCCTATGAAGAGAATGATGTCAGTACTGAAGTTAAATTAATCCAACTCATTGATTTTTCTGATCCAATGAGCTGCCTACCAAACAGCTGAAAACTGAAAGATCCCCACCAGCTACTTTGGACAAGTGTAGCAGGAAGATGGTCTATCAAAGGAGTCTGGAAGTGGTTTATGAGAGAGATACATAAATAGTTGTCATAGGCATCTTTTCTTCTTCACACTGAGGAAATCTGAGACTGACTAATAATTGTTCACCCATCTCTGGTGTTTAGAAACTTTAGAAGTCATGGCTTGGCTTCGCGAAGATTTCAAAGGGCTCTACCCATGCTTGCTGCAGGCTCGCTGATGGCTGAAAAGGCCGATGCGCGACAGACAAGTCCAGTTGCAAAAGGGACAAAAGAAAGAATCCCCAGGCGGCATCGACTGGACGCGATTCTTTCTGCGTTATCTTTTCTCCTCAAGAGTGATCATGCGTGAGTTCTCAAAGGAGGTAGCAGTGTTATAGATGATGTGTCTCCAAACTTCCCAATTGGGGGCCAGAGTAGACCAGTGATGATGGTCAATATGGCCAAGGCTGAAATATTGCTTCAGGGAGTCCTTGTATCTCCTTTTCCGGGCTCCTGTCTTGAGGCAGCCAGTGGCAAGTTCACCGTAGAGCACAATCTTAGGGAGGCGGTGGTCCTTCATCCTGGAGACGTGCCCTGCCCAACACAGCTGTGTTCTCAGCAGCATGGCCTCAATACTTGTGACTGCTGCCTGTTCAAGAACAGACGTATTGGTCACATAGTCCATCCAGTGGATGTTGAGGATTGTGTGGAGGCAACGTTGATGGAACCATTCTAGGAGTCGCAGGTGGTGGCAGTAAATGACCCATGACTCAGACCCGTACAAAAGAGCAGACAGTACAATGGCTCTGTAAACACTGATCTTTGTACTTTTCTTCAGGTGTTTATTTCGCCAAACTCTTTTATGGAGTCTACCAAAAGCNAGCCTCTGCAAAGCAGGATGTTAAATGCTGTAGAGCTACTTCTGTATGAGCAATGAGGGCAGCGTCATGACCGTAAAGCAGCTCATGGACGAGATGGTTTAGGGTCTTGGTCTGGGCCTCCAGTCGCCTCAGGTTGAATAGGCTGCCGTCTGTATGATAACACATGTAGGTCCAGTTTTCTTCATCAAGATCTGCTGTGGCCCTTTGGAGCATCATACTGAAGAAGAGCGTGAATAGAGTTGGTGCAAGAACACAGCCCTGTTTCACTCCATTAGTTATTTGAAAGGGCTCAGAGAGTGCATCACCATATCTGACTTGGCTGCGCTGGTCCTCATGGAGCAGGGTGATCATTTTAAGGAACTTGGGTGGACATCCTAAACGTTCCAGAATCTGCCATAGACCTTTTCTGCTCATGGTATCAAAAGCTTTGGTGAGATCGACAAAGGTTACATAAGTGCTCTGTTCTGTTCCCTGCACTTCTCTTGCTGTTGTCTGAGCACGAATACCATGTCTGTGGTATCCTATTGGCTCTGAAACCACACTGGCTCTCAGGTAGAAGTTCTTCTGCTATGGCTGGTATTAACCTGTTCAGAAGAATTCTTGCAAGGATTTTGTCAGCAATGGAGAGCAGAGTAATGCCTTGGTAGTTTGAACAATCTGATTTATCTCCTTTCTTATTGTACAAGGAAATTTTAGAAGTAACTTCATGCCAAATATAAAGTTCATCTTTTTAATAAAATATTGCTTACTTGTTGCCCTAAATATATTCATGAGTGTTCTGACTTTCCATCCTCTTTGGAAGATTTGTGCCAAATTCTAGATTTTTTTATAAAATCTACTTTTAAAACACAATTTTTAAATGAAAATTTGACTTTCAGTTGGAAAACCTGACTTCATAATCCCCCTTTTTGTATTGTGGAAGTAATAAGTGCTTTTGAAACAGTTGAAATATTTTTTTTGTATTTTACATCTGACTTAAACTCAGTTAAATGCTACACATTTGAAAATGCTTCTCTATTTTTTTTTAAATTGGTGCTGTTTTATAGTGCCATAAATCAAGGTAAGCCTAGTGATGAGTAACAGCAGAAGGCAGTATAAGAAAACTATTATTTAATTTATATTCATTTTGAGGAAGAAAATTCTTCATAGATAGGTTGAAGTTGGTTGTCTCGAGTAAGTTGATGATTTAAAGTTTCAGCAGTGTGGCTGACTTCACAGCTTTGCACACAGAGGCAACAGTTGTCGGTTGATTTGTGCATTTTCTTGCTTCTAAACACCTGAGAATCAGGTATTTCTGCAAGATGTGTTTTATGAGCAGTTTAGCATGGTAGGGCTTTGGAATATATTTGCTTGTTTCTAAATAGATAAATAACAAGACAGAGATAGCTGCAAAAAACCCAATTTATATATTTTTTTTCAAAACAAGATGGAATCTTCACCTACTTGCACTTACTTTTGGACTTTTCCTACACTTAAATGGCTCCAGGAAGTTGAAACTGAAAGGTGCCGAGCATTTCTGACCCCAATTAATCAACCAGCATGCTCCTCATGCGATGTTGCATTCACAGCAGCATGTTTACTCATGCTTTTTTTGCCTTATACTGTGTGCACTTTACAATGTTTAATAGTTGCTGTTTCATTATTGAATTTCATACATTCTTCTGGCATAAAAGGCTTTCTTTTGATATTTTTGTTTCTGTTGTAACTGCCTGCCTCAAATGGTTTGTCTGTGTTCTGCATGGATGAAAAGCTAGGTGGTGTTGCTGGTTTGGCTTTTTTTCAGAATTGTTTGCTATGTTGTTCATTCTTATATGCCTAGTCTTTCTTCCCCTCTGCTGGAAATGCTGTCTGTTTCTATTGCTGCTATTTGCAATGCAAATTCTTTGGACCTTTTTCTTTTATATATATATATATATATATACACACACACATTTTTCACAGAAAATTGCAGTTTTAATATCTAGATGCATTCATTCAGTTCTCTGATAGGATGACTGATACACTGTCTTGTTGTCTAGTGTATTTTGTTGAGAATGTAAAGAATTCTTTGGATCAAGGAGTGTGCTTCCCCTATTCATTTACATGCCACATTTCTCTGCAGCACTGAATACCTAGGAACAATACAAGCAATATTAATTAAAGGATACACATCAATGCAAAAAATGCGTAAATGCCATTATGATATAGTGAAAATTCTAGTCATTGTACTATGCTAACTACCACAAAATTATTTGTCCAATTTAGTGAATTTACATATGTTTATTAATTGGGAATTTAATTTATTTCATGCAGTGTTGCATGGAACATACAATATAGTTTGTGAGTTCAGCCCTTTTATATCAAATGGTACGTAAAATACCATCTATTTCCATGGGGTACCTGCTGGAGCCAATACTGTTTAAACTTCTCATTAATTGACTTGGGATTGAGTGAACCTTGATGAGTTTGCAAGTGACACCAAACGAGGGAGAGTAGTTGGTATACTGGAGTGTAGAACTGCCATTCAGAGGTTGGATACACAGGAACCTCCTGAAGTCCAAGAAAAGCAAATAGGGGTCCTGCACCTGAGACAGAATAGCCCCAAGGAGCACTACAGCTTATGGATTGATTGGATAGTATGCAGCTTTACAGATCTTCATGGACAGTAAGTGGAACAGGAGTCAATAGTGTGCCCTTGTGAGAAATACTAATGCGTGCATCAGAAGTGCACATTGACTTAATAACAGGCAATGAACACAAGTTTCAGCAAAGAAAATTCTGATTGAATATAAGGCAGAAAAATTCCGCAATGGTAGTGCAAGTTAGGCTTCAGATCAGAGATGCTGTGAAATCCTCATCCTTAGAGACAGTCAATAAGTGATTGAACAAGACTCTGATCAGCCTCTGCTTGACAGGGAATTTGGACCAGGAGACTGCCAGAGGTCCCTGATGTTCTAAATTACTCTAACAAAGTACTTAAAGTATGATTGCATTCATTGTTTCAAAGACACAAGTAATGGCATTTGAGTAGGCATGAAAATTAAACTGTATGACTATGCAAACATTTTTTTACTAGAGATTTATCAGAGTGCAAGCAACAGTTGAAACAGTGAAGGTAGAAGACTATCAATATTTCAGTAGTTTAGAAGCATGTTCAAGCTGGTATTTCAGCTGGTCTGGTTTTATTTTTTCTTTTTTACTGGTATCACTCTTGCCTGTTTCTGCAGTGGATGACTTTTTTACAGTAAGAAGTTGGATCAGTTTGCCAGCACCTGCAGAATAAGGAGAAAGAGAGATTTCCGTGCCCAAGAGATATATTTCTAAGTATCTTTTTTTAGTCTGAAGAAAAAAAATAGAAAAGAAAGGAGGGAGGAAGTGATTTTTAGGGTCCACTGTATTAGGAAATAAAAAAGTTAAAGGAAAAAAAAAGGTGCGTAAAACAGACGGTTTTATTTAAGGCATCCAGAGCTGATAAGGGGAAAAAAATGGGGATACAACACACAGGCTGCAAATGCAGTTCTCATGATTTAAATCTGGAAGGCTGTACAGTACATCTGTTTAACATCTTGCAGTTTCAAGAACTGTGCCTTGAAAACCTTCTGTCACAGTGACACATGAAATAAAAGGTTATGTTATGACTTTCAGATGCAAACCTGTAAAAGCTTTATCTAATAGCATACTATGTTTTATTAACCCGTTGCTGCTGCTCACCTATAATTCTCTTTTGCCAGTGATTTTGTGAGAGATTCTACTAAATGTCAACTCAGAATGCAACAAGAATTCTGTAACGGCATTAAATTACTTATTTGCCATATATAAATGGAAAATTAACGTATCTGTATACCTCCTCATCTGTTTTATCTATTGCTTTTATTATTCAGCTTTATAATTTTTTGATTAAAGAGATGGAATAGATTATTCTATTTGTCATAAAGTTTTAGAACAATTAGAGTGGCCTGGAATAATCTGAACAGTGTCAAGATTTGTGATACCATAGAGTAAAACAGTAGAATGGCTTAAAGATAGTGTTCTTTATTCAGAGATCTGATTTCAGGGCTATGAAGTTAAAAGAAATAAGAATATAGTGGTTGCCTTCTCATTAATTTTTGCTACTTCTGCATCTCAGATTTTGAAAAAATTATCAACCTTTGCTCACAGGACAAAGCTATTGAATAAAAGTTGTGTTGTCAAAATCTTCTTTACAGAGCTATGCTAGAAGATATTTATTAGGCTAGGCTGATGTTTGCTTAGCTATAGAAAATGTCATTAACACAAGAGGGGTTCTTCAGTGTTCTACAGAGCAATTACCTAGGTGCCTAAGCTCCTACATCTACTGGAAAATAATAATATGGCATCTGGAGCAAATTTCTCTTGTTTGCCTCTCCCTGACATATTAGTACCACTGTTGTACATTGAGTCAAAGAGAAATGAGGGGTTTAACCACCCAGAGATGTTTTATTCCTTGGCAGATCAGGTTATACAAACTTCCATCCAAACATTAGGATTGAAGTCTAATGGTTCCCAAAGTAGAGTCTGAAGCTTGGTCATAATGCTTGTCACTTCCATGTTTTTTTCAGAGTAACTTTGGTTAAGTTATTTGACTAGGTAGTGCTGTGTTTTCCATGTTTACAAAATATGGAGAGCAATATTTTTCTTGCTGAAATATGCTTTATTCATTGTCTGCAAAGTACTTTAGGGATCTTTGGCTGAAATCTCAATGACTGCTGCTATTTAATATGCTGAAGTGTGATTTGTTGGTTTGCTTTACAAGGCACAGATGCTCCCCAAGAAACAATGGTAATTTCTTTACCTCAAGGAGCTGATGCCATGCATACAGCAGATACATCACAACAGTGAGCTCTGCTGTATGACCTACAGTGAGTGGGTGTGTGAAAGAGAAAGAGATAGCATTTCCTTCATAGACATACACACCCTCTGACCCAGACTAGGGAAGAATCTGCTTTGCAGAAGGTTTGCTTCAAGGGATTTTCCACATGTATTTTATTATGTTAAAGCTGATAGTGGTGACAAGTTGCACATTAAGTAACTATTTCTTCAAAAATGTGCTTATAACAAAAATGTGTTTATATTCTCTTTAGGAAAAGTGATGTAATACTGAGTTTCTCAGATAAACAAAGTCATTCAGTTATAGAATATGTTACTATTGCATATGAACCTTGCTCTCATCTGCCCCATGCCTATTTATTTTAGGCCTCTGGCTTTATAAGATGATTACTTGCATGTTTAGGGACAAATGTATTCATATTCACTAAGTTAGTAGCCAGTGGTTTTCACTAGGGAAATAAGTTTTTTATGCTGTTAGTAATTTGGTTTCAAAAGTATCAGCAAGGACTTCAACATAAGAGTTAGTGAAACATGTGGTCCTAATCATTCCCTTAAAAAGGAGACATGGTCTATTTTCCATTAGCAATGGTGCTTACAGCAAACAAGTAAATACAGAATGAAATTTACACATGTATTATAACTTTAGTGTGTGTGTATGCATTCTAACATGCATGTACATGTGTGTGCTTAGGCATACTCCCAGTGAGTGTAACATGATGACTGCTGTAACAGAGCCAGGCTTGGAGAACAAGTTGGTTGGTAGAAGAATTGGAAAATGCAGCTGTTTACAAATTATTTTTTTCCTCCTCCTTCCCCAGACAGCAAAGTTCAAAACACACATTTGCATTATGTAATTGGCATGGAGGAGCTGCAGTAAATTTTCTTGTAGAGGTGTTGGTATTTTAATGTAGCCTTTACTCAGAGTTCAGAATGGCAGAATTGCAGCCTCCACCCATTGCAACATTCTGTACCGGTATACAGAATGAGAGCCCACCCTTAGCTGGACTGGTCATATAGAGAATGGCTTTGGGAAATGGAAGTAGAACTGCCATACTTTGTAGGAGCTGTTTAATCCCACTGAATCATGAAGGCACCAAGAGGCTTTCTATTGATGCTTTACCCTCTTCCTTCTCAGAAGAATTGCCATAAGAGGCAATTGCCATAAGAGGGTATATTGACTGGCAGAAATTCAGTCCAGTTTCTCCTTTTCCTTCTGGCAACCTTTCTGCTGCTGTGCCTGGAGCCTTCCCATGACACAGCAGCAAAGCAGAGCCCTGTTGTGCATTTCTCATTGTTAGGTTCCTGTTGGACATTGGAGCTGGGGCCTGGGTATTATTGCCACTTTCTCTGCTTTTAGCTAACTTTGTCAGATTTGGTGGTTTATCATGCATGAGATAAAAACAAAGGGAGAAAGCAGTGCTTGGTTCTGGCTTGAGCGTATCTTGAGTAGGCCAGGTGTGAATGTAAACTACAACCTCTCTAGTGAAGCATCTTCCTCAATTTCTTCCTCTGAATTTGCTTCTGAAGTAGCCTGTTCAAAGCTGACTCAAAATATTCCTGCTCTTCTGATGATTCAATCTGTAGAATCTAACCTACAGATGGACATATAGATTGGGATGACAAAATGCCTATGAAAGGACACAGGGCTCCTAGACTTCGTAATGTCTCTGTTGTTGCATCACTCTTGGGCATTTCTTTTTTTTTTTTTTTTCAATCTGTATAGACCCCTATATATGATCTCACTAATTACTAACCAGGAACTGTTTTAGTAGTATATTTGCAAGATAAGAATTCATACTAATGAAAGGAATTTTCCTTTCTTTCACAAACACTGAAGCTGCTTGACATTTGACTAAAAGTAAATTTATGAGCAGTATTTACTTACAGTTTAATTTATCATTCTCATACTCTGTTTTGTTTTGTTTGGTTTTTTTTTTTTTTTGTTTGTTTGTTTGGTTTTTTTTGGTTTGTTTTTTTTTTTTTTTTCTGTTGTTGGAAATAAAGAGACAGGAAACAGACCAGTGCTTTTCATTTAATTTTTTTCAATTATTTTTTATTCTTATGAAATGTATGTTAAATTAAATTCTGGTTTTCAGGAAGAGGTCAGTTTTTCAGGTACCAGTGTGAATTTTTGTCAGCTTCTCCTTTCTTGTCAGATTTTGACTGGAAATGCTGAATCTGACATCTTTGGAAAGGGCAGGTCCAAGGCTTCAATCTAAAAAAATTTTAGAGTCCACTGCTTATGTTGTGACTCCCCATCAGATAGAGCTTTGTGGCACAAATTCCATGTCATGTGATGGACCTTATTTTGCTGTGACCTTTTCCTTTCCCTCACAAGTATTATCTTTCTCCAGAAGGGTAACTCAAATGTTTTTTCAAGTTGAATTTGTTACTTGTGAGTCTTCATTGCTGTAGTGTAGTGTAATTTAGGTGTGAATGGTGTTGCTCTGATGACAGATTCTTACATAGGTGGCATGTATAACACAGTCCCACAGCTGGAGATGCAATGTTTACCCACTCCTTACTATTTGAGTTTCAGCTTGAGGAAGCAATTCTAGTGTACATAATTTCCTATCTTTAATTAAACAAATTGTAGAACCACCATACATCATGGTCAGGTACTATCATTGCCTGACCTAGTTTGAAGATAAGATCTGTTTAGCTGCACTGCAAGCTTCACGGTGAACATGCATTCGTTGTGTCACACTTTGGAGGCTGAAGTCATTGGTACCTTAATATTCTCTAATTTCTATTGCATTTATGTAAAATCCTGCGTCTGTCACTTTTGGCACTGGTTGGAGTTATGCAGGTTTTCCTGGAGATTATCAAGATAAATCTTTCCCTTTTGCTCTGACACTTGCTGTATTATCATCACTGAGCCCCAGTCTTGTGCGTTATTCATGGTCTTGTTTTCAAATGAGGGAGGACATTAATTCACAAAAATAAATGTGTTCATATAGGTTTCACTCAAGTCAACATTTTCCATTTAAGAAAACTGGGAAAGTCCATAACTTCAACAGAACTTTCAGCATGTACTTAAAATACTTAAATGTTTAACTGCACAGGGATGGACTAAGTCTTTCCTGAATCAGAGCCATAATTTCAGATGTGTCAGCTACACAACCTATTGCAGAATATGCTTTGGCAGATGGATCTAGGTAATGTGAAAGCCACAGAAAGGCATCTTTGTTGGGAAAATGTTATTTCATTTTTTTACTGTGTTCATCCTGGGAATAGCAATTGCCACTGCTTACTTTTCTATATATTATACTTACATATATGTATATATATATTTGTGTCCATATATGTAAAGTTTATATATATATATATGTCTCTCTCTATATCTCTGCATAAATAAAAGTAGATTAATCTATTTGCCTTTTGATATTAGGACTTCATAGGTACTGTAGCAGAATTTTTTTTCTCTTTACTGTTTAATATGAGAATGCACAATGTGCTAATTAACCCGAATAATTTTTTTTAAAGACAAATTACTATAGCCGCATCTTTCCAGAAAGAATAAGGTTTGATGTGGAAGCTATACATGTTCTCCTATATGGCTGTACATTGCTGCTAGTGTCTGATTTGAGAGTATCTGTCCTAGGTTACACTATCTGTCTCTAGGCAAACTGGAGAAAAGGATCAACAAGAAGTTAAGGTGTACAGGAGGAAATGTGAACTGTTATCAGTCCTAGATGCTTGCTAGAAATACCTCTTCATATAGATTTGTCCCTGAAGTTTAGAAGATTCAGGTGTCAGGTAGTCTGTGGAAGAGCAAAAAATTGTGCAGACTTCATCTAAGTATCCAGTGAGTTAAGGTAATTCAACGGCATCCGAAAGGAGCTGAGCACTTCACTTCAAGAGATGAACTCTACAAGAAAAGGTGATAGTTTTATTAGGTGAACTAATAAAGTTAGTTTGAGGAAAATGCATTCTCAGTCCCTGCTGAAATCAATAGAAGCTGACAATGTTCTGTTTCTCAAAATTAGACCATGCTGTTGCTGATACAGTCAGAGAAAAGATGCTTTTGGGGTTTTTGGACTGCAGTTGTGTAACTCTTAAATTTAACAGCATATTTTCCTTCCTTATGGTTGTGAACTCAAAAACCAAATTTTTAAAGCTACCAAAATGAGGTCATATTGCTAAGTAACCAAAAGCTATAGTCAGCTAGTGTAGAAAATTTCAAAGACAAAGTATATGGCATACTACTTTTTTCTCAATGATCAAATGTTTGTTCACTATTTCCCACTTGACTGTTTTGACACTTATGTTTGATATAAGTGTATAGTTTAAAATGAAATAATCAACTCCATAATTTATCCATTCCAAAGCACTTTTTATATGTACATCTCAAAGCTCCTTGCTGAAGAGATGTGTCAGTATGCTTATGAAACTTGTCAGGAAGTGGAAGCACTGGGGTGCTGAACTAGCTTTATATCAGGTGGATGGTTGTCAGGTTAAGAAAAGGGAATCTCTTGTATTATAGTAGAATATTGCTTATTTTTTTCAGGAATTTAAGATTCTGCAAAAGTATAGGATATTTCAAAATTTTCTTTTTCAGTGTGGGTTTTTTGGTTTTGGTTGCTTGTGGTGTTTATGGTGGGGTTTTTTTTTGTCTGCAATCTGGTCAGTATTTAAACCAGCAACTCAACTTCTGTGAGCTAAAATTGTGCCAAGTATCACTGATTTTGATTTTTCATGTAGTAAAACATGGCAATTTCAAGTTGGGGTTTACCATTTATTTTCAAGTTTTCTTGCATCTGAAGCTTGAAGCAAAACAAGAGAGTATGAAAATACTGGCAGAAGGAGTGGTTGGGGAATAAAAATACCCAAGCCTCACTCAACTTTATAGTATACCTTTCTGTTGGATAAAGAAAATGCAAGCAGTATGCAAGTGAATTGAAACTATTCAGCAGAGAATTGTGTCTCAGTTCATGTCATGAAGGAAATGAAGAGAGAGAGTGTGTTATGACAACTCCGTCAAGCGGTGATTGATTTTGAACTGTTTTTCTACATTTTGTTTTATGCTTTTACTGTATTTGAATTGAGACTTTCAAATCTGCTTTCCTAGGAAAACCACTTTCTCAAAGAGTTGAGTTGACTGTCTAACTCTGGACTGAAACAAGAAACCTATGCTTGGCGTTTTGCTAATACATCACATAGTGCGGAGATGACGCTTCTGTCCAGCTGGAAGTATTCAGTTCATTGTTCATCCATCGTGATTAGGATGTGTCATGGGGGTTGCCCTGTTTGTTCTATTTTTATTTCCTTCCCTTTGCCTGAATGATTTAATAATTTTAAATGCATAAATGATAGCTGGGACTTCATCCTACTACATATGTCTGTGCAATGTTTTTATCAGTAACATTCTTTTATGGGGAGGAGGGGAGAATGTACCTCATTCTAAACCCTAGTCCAACTTCCACTGGGTTTGCATCCTGCTCCCTTTTATTCCCCTGGCTATCTCATTTTTTTCCTTTCTTCAGGGGTTTGTTTTCTGCTTAACCGTACAGACAGATCTTTACTGCTTGCTGTTTAGGGGACTATAGTATCTGATGGATTAAACATTAATCTGTCAGGGAATATTATGGGTTACAATTTGGTTCTGAGGGTGATGTACTGTTTGGCATTAGGAAATTCGCTTACTAGTGCATCCCAAAAGGTAAAAAGGTATTTTAGTTAACACAAGAAAGAACATATTGAAGTTAATTTATGGTGATACACTAATTGATTATGTGGCTGTTTAGAGGGTTTTATGTCTTGTGATGGGAAGAAATGTAAGATAAAAGTTATGCATGATTCTAGGGTGAGATCATATCATTAACATGGTAGCACTGGTAAAAGATTCTTAGTCGTCACTGTATTTTTTCCATGAGTTAACTAACATTCATGAAAAATTGAAACACAACAATATTGTTCTTTGCCATGAACAACTTCTGTGAAATACAGTTTTCTCTTTGGATAATAGGTACAGTTATGTTTTTAGAATTTATACTTACGTATTTACCCATATTTATAAATGATACTATAATATTATATAAAATTTGTGGCAGAGAAGAAAAAAGATGCAAATTTCTTGATGTGAAGACCTCTTACATTCACTGGAGAGGGGACTAGTTGGTGGATTTTTTTGGTGGGGGGGATAGCTATCTGTGTCTCATTATATTTTGTTCCTTTAAATGAAGTAAACACTTTTTTAAGAAGTATGAGTATGATTACTTCTCATTTTATACGAAAGCAGGATCGATCAGAGAGCAGGTAATGGTCTTACATAATTTGATTCCCAAATTTATTTTCTATGCAAAGTTTTGATGAGAAAAAAGAAAGTTTACAACCAAAGTAAATGAGCAATTTCCTCTACAATGGATATATATATGATAAATCCTGGCTTCCAAAAGGTACTCAATGAGATTTTGTTATTATCAGCTTGAATGATGTCCTCTGTTTACTAGATGGGTAACAGCAAAGAAAGGAAGCAATGCACAGTTCCATAATAAGAAAATAGAAAAAAACCAAAGCCGTGCCAATTATGTGTGGCTGGTGCCAATTTTTTTGTGAAAGAGTTTAAATGTATTATTGATCACTAGCATAGATTTAGAACTTAGTTGCTGAACATTGTATAGAATTAATAGGTTAGCAAAAGTGTAAATTTCTAGCAATCTGTAGATGAAGGACATAAAAAAACTTCAGTAGTAATCTTTTTGACCTTTTACTAATTGCTTTAAATCTTTAGGCTGAGATCTGATGGATTTTCCTTGTGTTTTTGGAAGAAGAGCTTAATATATTGCTCTGGTGCACTTAATAAGTAGCAAATCAACTTTTGTTATGCTTTGCAATATTACATAGCAATCCAACTGAAAGAGGAGGGAAATTGTGGATAAACATGGATAAATAAGGAAGTGATTAGATTATATGAAAATTGTTTAGATTCTGGTGGAAGTTTCTGTAATCTGCTAATGGCAGTAAGTACAGTTTCATTACTAATGCCAAAAAAGGAGGCTGAACATGCAAGGGAGGAAACTTTTCTACTTGTTACCACTTACGGTTTTCTAAAAGCTATCCATATGGGTCCACTTGGTCTGGACTTATAGACAAGTTGGTCTCTAGCCAGATGCTCCATCTCCTTGAGCTCACACCTCTCTATAGAGCTGTAATGTTCCCCTGAAGAATACTTTTTTTTTTTTTAACTCTCTAATTTAGATTTGGCACTTGAATCATGACAGCGATTGAATGTTTTGAGAACGAGCAATAAATAAAGCTTTAAAATTTCCATTGTTTTGTCTCTCAGTTGCTGTGCTATGCAGTTGCATAAGCATCCGTAGGCTAATGTAGTGGAAATCAGATTGTATTGCATCTGCTAAGGTCACATTTTGGTTAAGATCTCTTTCCTTTCCTTCCCCTCCCTCCCCCCCCTGCAAAGTTCCAGCTATCCTCATTTGTACTATAAACAGAGAAACATAAAGCAGGAGTGCTTTATTTTATGAGACAATATTCAACAAGCAATTAGTTGAATGAAGGACATAGAGTTTGACTAATCTGAACAACATACTTGTAATGAAACATGATTTCCTCACCCCGTTCTCTCCTCCATATGTATACCATGTAATCCTCCTTTCTTCTTGCACCATGGTAACCTATTGTTGTGCCTCTGCCTGCTCAATGTTTGATGTACGTGTCATATGGCTCTTTTAACTGTACAACCCCAGTAAACTTCAGAGATTTGTGCATCTTTATCAAACCAATCTAGCAAGACAAGAAGCCACTATATTGTCAAAAACATGGGGTATCTCTAAGGTGGCAGTGGGCTCTCCACCCTCCTGCAGTGTTTAGAAGGCAGAAAAGGAGGGCATGTGGGTTTTTTTTTAACTGTATGGAGTGAAGATGGTTGGGGCATAGGCTCACTTCCAATGTCCCATTCCTGATACTGGGATTGCAATAACCATGGGAGTTGTTTTCAGAATACAGAGTCAGGACTGAGAGAAATTACACATAGGTCACTGTACAGGATGCGGACTTTGAATGTGTACATGACAAACTGGAGGTTTTCTGCTTGTTTCTTCCACTCTCTTGTGCAGTGTAGATTTTCTGATATCCAAAAGCTAAAAAATGCTGAAATGGCATTGTCTGCAAAGAAACACACACAAAACAATGTTCAGCTGAAATAAGGTCACAAAACTGGGCATGTGCAAAATAATTCTTACTCTGCCAAGTAATCTTTAAACTGTTTGTCTATAGAGTCACCTGAAAAAAAACCAGCAGAAATGCACTGTAAAAAAAAGGTAAAAAATCATTATATCTGATTCATACTCAAGATCAAAACTGGGAATCATCAGGTTCTGTCTTCCTTAATATTCTCTGGAATACTCTGGTGTACTTATTCACCCCCAAAATGGGGTTAAGTATTGTTGCTTTATTATTATTAAAAGTTTGGATCATTTTCTAAAATATTTAGATTCTACGAAGTTTGCAAAGTCATACTGGAAATTTCATAACACACTTTCTTGTAAAGTGTCTGACCTTTTCTTCTTCTGATCACACTGTAAAACCGTGCTTATAGTATTCTTGGAATTGTCTTATTTGTTTTATTTAGAAGCAGAATGTACATATTAATTTTGAAAGGGAATGATTAAATTTTTTTTAAATTCTAGAAACAGTTTAAATTAGAGTTTGACTGAGAATTTTTCTTTCTTTTTTTTTAGTTCCTATCAGGAGTCTAGTTCATTTGAATCACAGCTTGGAGTTGGAGCAAATTATGGCAACAGGGGAATACAAACTACCCTACAATAGAGGCAGGATAGCTCCAATGTGTGCTATTGCATTCCTCCGTTCCTTGTGCAAGCTTTGTACTTCCCACCCTTTCTATCTCTCAACAGATAGAGTTGAGAGTAGTGTGTTCTCGATACTTTGGTATGTTCCTTCTTCAGCCAGCTTTGCCTATGCTTTCATGGCTGTGTTCTTCTAGAGCATGTTTGTAGTTTGATTGTGCCATCTCTTCTGCTTTTAGCCACTGTGGACTCTGGAGTGCTCTGAGCCTCTTGAGATTATTTATATGATACAGCTACAAATCATGTTAGAGACTAAAGCCATTGGCAAAAGAAGTGACAATAAAACTTCATGTTTTATTTTAGCATGCCATGTAGATGCTTTTGTTCTCAAAGGCAGCCATTTTGTGGGTTTCCTTTCAAAAGGACTAAGTGAAACAATATAAAGATATATTCTTTGAAGTAAACATGTCTGCGGAGGGAGCTACTGGTTAGTAACTGCTTTTGGTTTTTTTGCCAGCTACTGACCTTATTTCTCAAGCCCTAAATCTTTATTAGCATACCGTGCTCTATCTTCATTCAGAAGAAATTTTCATTTCCTATTTTTCTATCATGGTATAGATTTGGCCACTGGTTTTGCCACCCATGGGCTTGACTTGACTTTCATTATTGACTGGTAGTGGCCAAGGGAATTGGGTGAAAACTCCAGCTGTGTCAGTGAAGGACATTTGGTCACCTACATGTCACAGGAATGTGTTTAGTCTTAAGTACTGAAATAGTATAGGTGAGGTGCAGGGCAGGAAAACAATAGGATAGATGCCTGTGAAACATCTGATGTGCTGTCACATTGAATTAATATTTCCTTTATTTCAAGACTAAAAGAAAATTGGGGGAGAGGGGCGGATCAGAAGTATCTCCTGGAATTTTATTGTCCTTGAGCTTGATTATTTTTTTAAAGAAAGAAGAGTTATGCTATCCTGGCATAGGGACACCACTAGTGACAGATCTTCAAGCAGACTCTGTGCCGCTGATTGTAACTCTCTGAGACCTGCTATTCAGCCGGTTCTCAATTCATTGTCCATGCATCCAGCTCACACTTCCTGAGCTTGTGTCATGAGTTTACTGGGGACCAATTTTTTTCAAACTGCCCACACACACAATTGCTGCAAGTTGAGAGAGGTTTTATACAGACAAAAGAGGGGCCTGACGTGGGGGAATAATATTAAGATTTATTACTAAGATACAGACTAAGGAATAATATATATACAACAATTCTAATTAAGCTTGCTTATCTTATGAAGAAAATGTTAGGTATTTACAAAAGCATCTCTCCCCCCTTTCTCCCCCCCTTACAAAAGCATCTTCTCCCTTTCTCCCAGGGGGAGAAAGTTTCTTCTTTTTGAAGCAATTCTGCAACACTTGACAGTTTCTCTTCTATTATCTTTAAGGTGACAGCTTCAATGTGTCATAGCTGGAGATTTTCTTTCTCTCTCGGCCGGCTCTGCTGCATGATGACCTCAGGATTGGGCCTGTCCTTCCTCCATTTTGGCCAGGACCAGAGGCCAGGAGGGCACATCCGGGCTCCATGAGGTTTTCCATGAACTGCAAGGGGATACTTCCTGCACCATGGTTTGCACCACAGTTACAGGGAATGGCTTTGAGTCCTTTCCGCTGTTCCTGTGGGGTCTCTTCCCACGAGATAGTCTTAATGGACCTCTCCCTGTGGGTCACCCAGGACAACAGCTCTTCTGTTCTCTGTTGTCCTTTAGGGTCACAACTGAGCTGCAACAGCATGGATCTCTCACTGGGACTACCAGGTCCTACCCAGGACAACTTGCTCCAGCATAGGTTTCTCTCTCCATGGGCCACAGGTCTCTAGCAGGACTCTGCTCCATCTTAGGCTTCCCACAAAGGGTCGCAGCCTCCTCATGCACTCGTCTGCTTTGGCACAGGCTCCTTCATGAGCTGCTGGGGGGCCTTTGCACCCCACTAATCTTCTACAGGTGGCAGGGGTTTTCAACTTTCAGTCTTTCCTCTGCTGGAGGGAGAGAGGGGGGAGCTCCCCCCATGCTTCGACTCTCTTCTGCTACATTGACCTTGGAGCAGTCTCTTATCTCATGTTCTCCTCTGCTCTCCGCTGGGCTGGAATTTTCTTCCACATCACATTTCAGGTGGGCAGTTTCTCTCTGGAGTTTTTTCTCCACTCTGTTACACATTCCGTCCAGGGCGGCTTCAGTGCTCCACCTGCCCCCGGCCCAGGGAGCCTGGCCCCCAACTTGGGGGCCTACTGCCTCCCTCCTACATGGCTGCTTAAATTTCTTCTGCACAATCCCCCTTCTCTTCTGTTTTCTTAAATATGTCATTAGCAGAGGCGTTACTAAAACTTTTGATTGGCTTTGCTCCGGAAATCCACATGGGCCTGACTATTTCAGCCCGGTGGGGGGCTGTTAAACCCACGACAGCTTGTCTGTGAGGGTATCATGGCAATGTCAAAAGCTTGCTGAACTTCATATAGACAATATCCACTCATCTATCCAGCCAGTTGTCCCATTGTTGAAGGCAATCAGGTTGATCAAGTAAATTTTTCCTTTGGTGAATCCATGCTGACTACTCCTGATCACCTTCTTGTCTTCTGTGTGCATAGAAATGGCTTCTAGAATGAGCCATTCCATCACCTTTCCAGGGACTGAGATGAGGCTGACTGGCTGGTTATTCTCTTGGTCCTTCTTCTTGCCCTCTTTGAAGACTGAGGGTTACCTTGGCTTTCTTCCAGCCCTCAAGCACTTCTCCTGACTGCCATGACCTTTCAAAGATGATTGAGAGTGTCCAAGCGATGATGTCCACTAGTTTCTGCAGCACTTGTGAGTGCATCCCATCAGGGCCCATAGACTTGGAGATGTCAGATTTGCCTAGGTGATCCCTAACCCAGTCCTACTCTCCCAAGGAAGCCTTACTTCCTCCAAACCTTTCCTCCTTGTCCCCTGGGTCAGCAATTCCCAAGGGTTGGCCTTGGCAGTGAAGACTGAAGCAAAGGTGGTTGTCAGTAACTCTGCCTTCTCTGCAACCTCTGTTGCAAGGGTCCATGGTCCACTCGGCAGTGGACCCATGTTTTCCCTAGTATTCCTTTTGTTATTGATGTATTTAAAGAAGCCCTTCTTGTTACTGACATACTTAGCCAGATTTAATTCCAAATGGGACTTGGTCCCCCTCATTGCATTTCTGCATATTCTGACAACATCCCTATGCTCATCCCAGGCAGACTGCCACTGCCTACATCTCATGAGTGTCTTCTGCTTATATTTGAGATTTGACAGGAGTTCCTTGATCATCACAATTTGGTTTGTTTAGTCTAGAAAGGAGGAGACCAAGAGAGACCTCATCATGGTCTACAGCTTCCTCACAAGGGGAAGCAGAGGGGCCAGCACTGATCTCTTTTCTCGGGTGACCAGATATAGAACCTGACAGAATGGCATGAGGCGTGTTGGGGGAACTTTAGTCTGGATATTAGGAAAATGCTTTTCAACCAGAGAGTGGTTGGGCACTGGAACAGGCTCCCCAGAGAACAGGTCATTGCACCAAGCCTGACAGAGTTCAAGAAGTGTTTGGATGGTACTCTCAGGCTCATGGTATGATCCTTGGGGCTGTCCTGTACAGAGCCAGGAGCTGTTTTGGCGGGTCCCTTTCAACTTAGCATATTCCATGATCCATGCAGGTCTGCTGCTCCTTTTGCTAAATTTCTTGCACATGTGGATGCACCATTCTTGAGCCTGGAGGAAGTGATTCTTGAATATTTAGTTCTCTTGGACCCCTCTAGGGCACATTCCAGTGGGATTCTTCCAAGAAGGTCCCCAAAGAAGCCAAAGTTAGTTCTCCTGAAGTCTGGGTTTGCGATTGTACTCATTACCCTGCTTTCTTCCTCGCAGGATGCTGAACTCCATAACCCTAAGGTTGCTGCAGCCAAGGCTGCCCCCACCCTTCACAGCTCCAACCAGACCTTCCTTATTTGTTAGTATAAGGTTGAGCAGAGCAGCACATCACTCCTTATTGGTTCCTCCACCACCTGTATCAGAAAGTTACCGTCAGTGCTTCCCAGGAACTTCCTGGATTGTTTGTGCTTTGCTGTGTTGCTTCTCCTGCAGATGTCAGAGTGGTTGAAGTCCCCCATAAGAACCAGGACTGTGAGGGTGCTTCCAGTTGTCTGAAAAAAGGCCTCATCCACTTCCACCTGATCAGGTGGCCTGTAGCAAACACCTGCACAGTGTCGCCCTCACTGGTCTACCCTTCTGTCCTAATCCATAAACTCTTGACTTGCTCATCATCCTCCCCAAGGTGGAGCTCCATGCATTCCAGGTGTTCTCTTACATAAAGGGCTGCTCCACCACCAAATCTTTCTGTTCTGTCTTTCCTAAAAGCATGTAGCCATTCATGACAACATTACAATCATATGAGCTGTCCCACCATGTCTCCATAATCACAATCAGATCAAAGCACTGTGACTGCACACAGATGCCTAAATCTTCCTGTTTGTTTCCCATACTATGTGCCCTGGTGTACAGGCACTTCTGAGAGCTATTCAAGCATGTTCATTTCCCAGGAAGGGTGCAAGAGCTTATACCATAGATATGTTAGACTACACAGTAGTTAACTACTGTATAAGAAGTCTCTTTGCAAATAAGGAGTGAATCATGGAGATATTTGTTTCCCTGAATTTTCATTGCCCTAGTGGTGTTTCAGCTACTGCTAGAATCTTTTTACTTCAGTGCTTGTGTAGGATTCTGAATGGATCATTTTCAGTGGTAGATTTGTACAGAAACTGTGGATGATCACAATTTTTCCCCTTCCCCCATGTTCCTGTGATACAAAGGTGATACTTTCTTCAGCGCAAAATGGAAGAGGGAGAGCTAAGTAATAGTACAACTTTTCCTATAAAATGTAATATTTTGCAAATATTTGTGAATATGGAGCTTCATTTGAATTAAATAATGCCAAGGCAATCGCTGACTTTGTAACTGGCTGCAAAGTATGGGAATTGAAAACAACAGACTTCAGGTTGTCATTTTGAAAGGATAAAGTTTGATCTAATTCAGCTAGATCTAATTCAGATTAGATGCTTTTAAGTTTTGACTGAAACAATTTTTGTCAGTGAAAACTATATTTTTGATGAACTTTGTATTTTTCTAATAAAAAACATAATCAATATGAGCAACTTTAGCCAGAAGTATGTAAGCTCCCCTGCACTCTTTCCAAGTAAATTTTCCAAGCACTTGGAAATTAAAAATGCCACCCCCCCCAAATCTGACAATCTAAAAAATTTTCTAAAAGAGATTATAGATTCTAATGCTCCATTCCTTCAGGTGTGAGAAGCAAAGCGTTCCTTCAAATAGTCCTGATAGTCTATATATCACCCTCCTATGCAAGTCAACAACAGAACAGTGAAAGGTGGTGGGATATTATTATGTCCCACTTTGTTCAAGTCAGCATTAAAGATCCAGTTGATCTAGTATGCTTTTTTCTGCCTTAAACTATGTTTCCATATGTGTTGCCCTCTGAACAGTGAATAATTTATGAAATAAATTTAGGGAGAAAATAAAACCTAGTCAACAGTTTAATCAACACTATGCACTAAGGTATGCAGTGCTAACAGTCAATGGCCTCAAATAGCTTTATTTAATAACACAGTAATACCAAGTGTAGCTTTGCTGGCAGGTGTGATACCACAGCTCAGGCAGTGGTTAAAAACTAGAAAATGCATTTTAACAGGTGAGGAGATGGCCCTTCATCGTCTTCTTAAGTATCTGCATTTCAGAGGACTTCTGGTTTATATTGTACATATATTCTAGATATTTTAGAATATGTGCATAGTGTGATCCAGAAAATTATTTTTCGAAATTCCAAATATCACTCCTTCCAGTTCATCTCATAAAATATTGATCATGTTCTCTAATTTACATATACCCTTTTCAGCTCTGGCTTTGTTCTGTCTATGACAAATTACAGTAAGCAATCAGAGTTTGCATAATAGGCAGTGGGTTAAGAGCAGAGAATGAAATAGCCTTCAAAACAAAGAGATTAAAGGGGAGAGTTGGGAGAATGGGGGAAGAGGTATTGTTGGCTATTTTGTAAATATTTTGTCAGTGTAAAAAAGGTGGCTTCTGTATACTTCTAGAAGAGAGGTAGGTACTACAAAATTTTATTCTAAGTTAATTGCAGCTCATGAGTAAATATGGAGTGATCGATAAAGCTAAAAGTTTCTGTCTTACTTCTTTGACCTGATATACTGCTGCCAGTTAGCCAGATTTATACTATTGGAAACTACAGCTGTTCTGTTCCATTACTTCCCAAACTGAAATTTGTATATTGTAATCATAGTTTCAGTTAAGCTAAGATTGTTTTATGATGAGTGCATAAAGGCAAATAATTACCATATTTTTAAAATAATAATAAAAATAATCCTTAATTCTTCTTCCTGTCCCATAGGTCCTGGAGGCAGGAGCAAAAGAGTTATAGAACCTTTCGTTTAAGTAGCATAGAGACTGAACTTTGTTTACCTGGTTTTTTTTAAGTTAATTTTGCAGGCATTATGGCTATATTGGCAAACCATCCATGTTTGCCTTTTCAGAATGTGATTATTGCTCATAAAAGTAGTTTTAATTGAATACTTATGTCATGAATGGCTTGTAGCATGCTTAAAACTACATGCCTCTATTTATATGGCTATAGTTTATTTTTTAGAGCTCCCTGTATAACAATACTGGGAAATTACTAAAGGATTTTTTGCTATTCAGCTGGGTCATTTTAAAAGATATTGCTGTTATACTGGACTATTGGCATTGTTGCTTAGGAATAAAAACTTTAGAAAATTATCCCTTCCCCCTTTCAAACAAAGCCACATCTAAAAAAGGTCACAAAAGGAAACACACAATTCAAATAATCTCCTTGCTGTATCTGAGATTAACTTGGACACAGATGTTTCAATTTATAGTTTGATCTGGCATAATATATACATTTAACAAAATCCTGTTTTGTATTGCTTCTATAAACACTAACGTCTGATAGAAACATGCTGGCTTTTCTGCCATCTACTTGAAGCAGAAACCTCAGAGCCAGTGCTTAGAAAGCAGGAGTCTGATATTTGTAGACCTAAATTAACCCTTTCAGCCTTTGGCTGCAACTTTTCTTAGCCTTTTCCCTGACTTTCAAATGGCAAATCCATTTGTGGTTTTCTCAATTTAAGCTGCTGTGGATAATTATTAGTCTTTGTTCTTGCTGCATTTAAAGATGAAATGATTCAATGCTGTTCATTATGGCTCATTTCCGGCCCACACTGTAGTCATTAAATTTCTGAGATTCTATCAGAGAAATCATTGACATTGTTCATACACCATGACTAAAATGTCCCCTGCCCTCCCCCCTGCCCCGCTGTTTGCTAGGCATCAGCCCACCTGTGTGTCAACGGAAATGGCTTTGGCATTATCAGAATCTTTATGGAAGGTCATGAACAATCAGTCTTTTTTTTTGTGAAAAGCAGTTTCCCCTTTGTATGCAAATAGCATTATCTAAAAAATGAATTCCTTTCTCTGAATCACAGATATCATTCAGTAATCAGCTGACTTTTATATTCCACAGGTGAAGTTATCTCACTTCTGATTGTGTATTTCCCAGCAAATTGGGGCTGCAAGAAGTTTACTTAAGAAAATTAGTCTCTACTTTACTATTTTCTGCCAGTTATCCTAAAGAAGCAGGGCACAATAATCAGAATACCTGACAGACAGTCAGGAATGGAGAGGATCACATGCAATCTCTTGGGTTTATCTTCAGAGTTTGGTTGGCACCTGTAATAGGGAGGTAAATATTTCTGTACTATGAGGTTTTTATATGTTTAAGAAAATATATCACAGTCCACAAACTGACTTTCTGAAATTTCAAAAGTTGGAGGATTTAATTTTGCAAGCTTCTTACTCTTTGTAGGACTGTTCATCTTGGTAGCTATTACATTTGGCAGTAAGTACACAATTTTTCCCATATTCCCTTAGCTAGGATATGACCGTGGCATTTATGAAAATTTAAGCAACAGTCATACCTCTGCAGGAAAATGAAGGAAACAACAAATCAGTAACTGATGAAAGAATTATCATAGACTTGACTTAAAGAATAAAAATTTAAATCTGTAAGGGACAGATTCGTGGAGTGATATAAAACCATACTTGCTTAGATATATTATTTCTTGGGGCGTGGGAGTAAAAAAAAGAAACAACTTTCCCATGAGCCTTGCAGTACTACTTTTAGTGCTACTGTATTATATTTCTATGAAGTTTGCTTGAAAGGCAAAACTAAGGGTTAAAAGCCCCACAGCAACTTACTCCTGTAATGATAAGGCATGAGTTTACTATCTGACCTCCTTTAAATCTCCACTTAAGTGATGAACCTTTTAAATCTCCCAGATTGCAGCAGGTGCAGAGGTACTGCAGGAAGCAGCCCAGGCCCACTAAGTTCAGGGTTTTGTCTGTCCCCCTTCATCACCTGTTTGCTCTGCCAAAGGTCAGATCCAGCTGCGGACATGCACAACTGGTGCGGTTGGTCCAGGCCCTGCACTTAAAGAGCCACTGAATTCACAGCTATGCAGACATCCAGTAGCATGCCTGGCAAGCTGACCATGAGGAGAAAGGACTTTAGAGGTTGAAGCTGCAGAAGAGGGTCTAAGAAGTGACAGAAGGGATATTTTTTTTAATTAATAATAAATTTTGCTGATTTTTCTATGTAGCCTTTAAAAAATGAGGGTGGCCTTATATTTGAAGTCACCCTATATTTGGGCCGACATGGTAGTTCTGGCTAAATCCATGAGAACAGACCATGTCTACAAGGATAGATAAGGGGTTTAGGTCCTATACTGAGGGAAATGGAAGTATTTTCTTTGTTAGGCCTTGCCACCCCCAAAACTGGAACACAGATTCAAACAGCAAAAGCCGAGAGAGATATATTAATGATAACATTTTAAGAACGTTGATAGATCAAGAACAACAAGTCAATACCCTCTCAGTGTCTCAAACAGCTTATTTGGGACAAATGGCCCTCATATTCTTCCAGATTTAGTAGCTGTTGCTAGACTTACATTAGCTGATATCTCTTTCGGTACAAGTTGGATGGTTGTAATAAATGTATTGAGGTTCACTGCAATATTTTCTGAATGTAAAAAAAAAAATCTTTCATGGAGGAAGAGTGTGATTCTGGCCAGCCAAATGGGCTGAAACTGTATATAGAAGACCTTGGGGATATAGCAGATTATAGTCTTAATTTTCTTCTCATCAGTATATTGTGTGGCTTACCTTTGACACACGGTAGACTTCAGTACGTTTAAGATCTATTCTTCTTCCCAAATATAAGAATAAATCAGTGAAAACAGGAAGAATTTACATTTAAAGGAAGTTAATGGTACAAGGGGAACTTAACACAATTCTCTTTCTCAACATACAGTTCTAGAGGTAATTTACGAAAATCATATAGTCAACTCTAAGTTCATTTTTTAGTGATGTCTGTTAGAGAAACAATGTGAGTAAACAAATTAGAAAAAATGATTTTAAAGTAGTCTGTGGGTTTTTTGAGGTAGAGAATGTAATTAAATTATCAGAAAATAATTCAATAGTAATTCAATTTAAAACACATAAGTAAGACATAATTCCTCTGGCCTATCTCGTTACTGAAGCTGTGTCGAGAGGCCAAGGAGCTGTCATTTATGTCATGGGTTTTTGTGGTATAAAGGAAAGTCTTGGGGGGTAAATTTTTCAATTTCCAGATCTGTAGCAGTCAAGTGTTTTCTAGTTTTTTTCTAATGGACCATTAGCACTCCTGTGCCCCACCCATCCCTCTCCCCCTCACACGCACCAGCCCTTGCTCAGAGTTGCACTATGGGTAAAACAGTTAATGGGTAAAACTTTGAGCATGATTTTTACAAGCAGAAGATGACGAAGAAAGCAGTGCTACTGAGCAGTGTTGTAAAGCTTTTAGCATTACCTTTCACAGTGAGTCAAGTAGCTGTGTAGAATTGTATGCACATAGACAAGATAGCAATTAGCAATCCGTTGCTATCTTGCTAGAAAGCTGACCAAAGTCTTTGCCTAGGTTACCCTTGCTTAACTCACTTTTTTTTAAAAAAAATCAACTTAATGCTTGAGATATTACCAAGAACTTTCAGTAGAACTGAATGCAATAATATAAGTGTAGAATTCCTTATACAAATGAACAAACTGTTCTGGCAATACTCACTCTTGGTTGCAAATGTAAAGGTAATGAATGGCTGTTATAGTCTATTTCCCATCTGGTTTTAACAGTCTGTTTCTTTTTTATTTTCTAAAATGGGCTTCTATTTAGCAAGTTTTTACTTTGGTAATTAATGAAGGACTATAATTTTCTAGTATACATCTGCAGAGCTTTTTGAATTGTTATTGTGTCACCATGCTTAGGACAGCAGCTTGAGTTAAAGCCAAAGACAGCTTTGAATCATTTGGTATCAAGGTACTAATGAGCTCTGCAGACATCTCAAATACAATTTTTCCATCTTCAACCAGGTGTGGCTTAATCCACTCTATTTTCCCATAAGCAATAGGATGTCCAATATTTAACTTTCTCCTCATACTCCAAAGAATGTTTCCAAAAGGTTAAAGTTATGTTTTTTGCAACACAGAAGAGACTTTGCTGACTTCTATTTTCCTAATGTTAGATTACTATCCATTTCCACCCTGAAATCTGATGGCCTGAGAATAAATACTTTTTCCTTCAAATCCGAAATCATGAACTATACTAGTTTGTAATTCTGATTTATGTGTGTTTTCCTACACTTAAAAACTCTTTATGAATCAAAGTTAAAAAGCTATTTCTACAGGGTTAATACTCAAGAATGGTTTTTCTACATTCTAGCTGCAACTGTGAACAAATTACATTCAGATTCCAAGGAAAGAAATTAAGTATTTAATATAATAGGAAAAGCATTGAAGTAATTGCAAGTGAATTTATCAGGAATTCATTCCTCTTGATTGATGTGCGAAGTGGAAGCATGTAGGACACTAAAAGGGTCTTGTATAAATCTTGATAGTATTTGCTGCTGCTTCTCAGAGAATGTGTGTATGTTCTGCTATTGATTTGTTTGCAGCCAGATATTTTCAAACTGTAAAATTTCTGTCTACTAACATCTTGGGAGCTCTGTTCTTTTCCCCAACACCAGAAGAAAAGGTGTCAGCTGTTGCCTCAATATTTTTGACTTGTTCCACAAAAGATTTTGTTGTCAGTGCCCAATTGCCAGAAAGTGTTGGCTCTGCTATTTAAAGCACTTAATAAGTTTTTTCAAAATTTTTATATAGTCAGTGTTTTATATTAGTTCAGTATGCCCTTTGTAGCCCATTTGTCTTCTTTAGAAAACATTCTAGTTACAGGTTGGCTACTCTAAGAATGTCATCCAAACTCATTCTATGGCTTTATTTCCCATGTGGCAATTCTATGGTATTCATCACGCTAATCAGTCCAAGGGTGATGAAATTTGACCTTCAGTTTTTCCTTTGGGGAAGTTCAGAGGTTTTGCTTCAGATCAAAGTTGTGAAACTCCACTTATCCTCTTGGTATAAACAGATAATTCCGCAAAGCATCTGCATCTGCTAAAAGTATCCCACTGAAGCAATCAAGATTGCATGTACAGGTATCTTATGGGTACTTGAGAAGGTACTTGAGAATCTTCTTAAGTATACTTCTTAAGTATACATCAAGAAATAGTATTTTTTTTAACTACCTGTCTTGAATGAAAGAAATCCCCACCATCATTCCTCACATGATGATTATTTTGTGTTAGTGCAATAATGTGTATTTTTTTCCGTAGATAAAAGGTTAATGTATTTGAATTCAACGTGAGATTTTTTCTATCATTATTGTTCCTATTATCAGTGATAGTGCCACTGATAACAGAATAACATAACCTTTATTTGGTTTTGATTTTGTTTGGTTAACAGAAGCAAAAGAAACTAAACCACAAAATCTAAAAAAGGAAGTTTAAATGTATTTTTTATATGAGCGGATCTATAATAAAAACAACAAAATCCAGTGTTTAAGCTTTATAGAAATAATTTAATGACCAGCTGCAGCAATAAACACCTTCTCGTTTTGATTGGGTCTTGACTTCTCCATCCAGTGATTAATTGCTCCATGAAAGACAAACACATTACATTATACTCTAAGTATAACATCCTGTTTTAAAGATTCCACTAGTGCAGTTTAAATGTTTTTGATTCTGTTCAGACTTTAAAAGGATGGATCCTCCATTTATTATTACTCCTTGCATATATTTATGACCAAGGCAAATAACTGGCCAGTATTTTCTTTCTCATACACAGTTTTGGCCTTGCTTGCATTTGTATCCCTCTCAGATAGAGAGTAGTGTAATACTGTGATGTCACAACTTCCTTTCATTGGAAGCATCATAGATAGTACAGGATGGAGATTGCATTTTATTTAAATTGTGGGAAAAACAAGAACTTCTTAATAAAGTTATGTAACTGGTTCCTATGTAGGATGGAACACGCAGGAATGTACTAGAGCCATAAAAGAGCCATTAAAGCCATACTCATTGCAGATAATGGAACAGCCACTAAAAGTGATTTTAAATATTTTGGATATAAGAAAGATTTTAGCTGATGATCTAGGAGGGAAATAATGATAGTCAAATTTCTAATTCATGCGCTCCTTTTCTTTTGCAATTAGGCTTCCTTTCCCAAGGAAGCATGAAAAGGAGACTCTGTATGACACTAGCAGCAAGAAATCTGGGGTACATATGCTTCAGCAAAGATTGTATCTGTATCAGAAGTAAGAACTTTAATTGTGATTGATTTTTTAATTTTGAATGATTTTTTGAATTGCATTTTATTTCACTTTGTGCTGGGACTTCCATCCAAGAGTGTTATCTTGAATTTCTTTAGAAAATCACAGAAGGGTTGAGGTTAGAAGGGACCTTTTGAGGTCCTCTGGTCCAATCCCTATGCTCAAGGAGGGTCATCTGGAGCCAGTTTCCCAGCATAATATCTATTTTGATTTGAATATCTCCATACAAGGCGGAAGATTCTAATGCGCAGGCACCGTCACTGTTTCCTGGTGGTCAGACAATACCTCCTATTTGTACCTGCTGCCTCTTTCCTTGTCACTGAGCACCACTGAAAAGAGCCTGTTTTCCTCTTTACACGTCTCCCTTCAGGTATTTATATACATTGATAAAATTCCCACTGAGGATGACTTCTCTCCAGACTAAACAGTTGCAGCACTCTCGGCCTGGGATGTTCTGGGATTATGACTTTTATGAAAAATCAGCACAGTCTAGCAAATCTTCCTTTAAGGTTTCTCTGATGAGCCTATCCAGAAAAACAATCGATTCATGGATGGGAACAGGAGTAGAGGAAAGATTGGTTCTTCTTTTTCATATCATAGTATCATATCATAGAATGGTTTGGGTTGGAAGGGACCTTAAAGATTATCTAGTTCCAATGCCTCTAGTTCCAATGACCAGATTGGGTCACCTTTCACTAGACCTGATTGCTCAGAGCTCCATCCAGCCTGGCCTTGCACACCATCCACAACTTCTCTGGACAACCTGTTCCAGTGCTTCATCACCCTCACAGTAAAGAATTTTTTTCTAAAATCTAGTCTAAACCTATTCTTTTCACAGTTTGAATCCATTCCACCTTATTCTGTCACTACATGCTCTTGTAAAATGTCCCTCTCTGTCTTTCTTGTAGACTCTCTTCAGGTACTGGACGGCTGCAATTAGGTTACCCAGAAGCCTTTTCTTTTCCATGCTGAGCAAATACAATTCTGTGAGCCTTTCCTCATAGGAAAGATGCTTCATCCCTCTAATCATCTTGCTGGCCCTCCTCTGGACTTTCTCCAGCAGGTCAATGTCCTTCCTGTGCTGGGGACCCCAGAGCTGGACTGAGTACTCCAGGCTGGGCCTCACCAGAGCAGAGTAGAGGGGCAGAATCACCTCCCTTGATCTGCTGGCCACTCTGCTTCTCTGGGCTGCAATCACACATTGCTGGCTCATTTCCAGCCTCTCATCCACCAGCACTCTCAAGTCTTTTTTGCCAGGGCTGCTCTTGGTCTGTTCATCCCTCAGCCTGTACTGATACCAGGGGTTGCCCCAGCCCAGGTCCAATATCTTGCACTTAGCCTTGTAAAACCTTCTGAGATTCCCATGGGACCACTTCTCAAATTTGACCACTGGGTCAAGTGGGTCATTTGGATGGCATCCTATCCTTCAGGGTGTGGCAACTACACCTCTCAGCTTGGTGTTATCTGCAGATTTGATGAGGGTGTCCTCAATTCCTTTGTCTATATCATTAATGAAGGTATTAAATAACACTGGTCCCAATATGGACCCCAGAGGAACACCGCTTGTCACTGATGTGCATTGGAACTCTGAGCGACTGACCACTACCCTCTGGATGTGACTGTTTGAAATAGCCAACATGTGAATGGTTAATGCACATTCCTTTGCTGGTAGTCTTTGCTTGCTTGCTTGCTGTGTTTTCTGATAGCCATCTGAGAGCCCAGAGTGAGTGGAACTTGAAATAAGTCAGAAAAATGAGGCACTAATATTAAGATCCAGAGCAGCGGGGTGACAGCATCTGCTGGAAAGGTGCTAATAGTAAGATCGCTATAGAAATCTAGAGCTTAAGCGTAGTGTTTAACATCCAGTTAACATCCAGTAAACATCCAGTCCCAGAAAGATGGATATAGTCACCTTGGCCACTTGGGAGAAATAGGTTAGGCTGAGATAAATCTTTCTACTCATTTCATGATCTAAAAGGAAAAAAAGACTTGATGGACCTAATTTAAATTGCAACTAAGTGAAATCAACCATGTTAAGGCTTGCATAGTAAGGGCAATGTAAAGTGAAAATCAGATTCTTTATGCCTTGAGGAACAAGATTTTTAGAGCCAAAGACCTAACATTAGGTTGAAAAATCTTTATCATTGGACTTCAGAAATTGTAAATTTATGGTTGTTGGCACCCATTAACATAGGTGTTGTGATGTGTCTGCTTTATCCAGAAGATCCAATTAGGCATTAAAAACAGAAATTGAGATATTTCATTAGTGTTCATTTAGGTATTCAAATAAGAAAACCTCCATCAAACTTTTAATTGTTATTAAAAACAATGAGTCAAACTATTTCTTGTGATTCTCTTGTACTTTGTGTCAAATCTGACTGCGTTTGAGTCAAGTAGTACAATAGCGAGCTAGTCGGTTTTAGTACTTCTCAAGGGAATAGCTGTCAGATATGTAGCTACTTCTTAAAAGTAAAAACTTCTTGTTATTAACAGCTGATTATTGGTTCCAATCACAAATGCAACATTATTTGGGATTTCTGAAAAGGGAGCAACCTGAAATATTCAGTTCAAGCAGTGGAAAAGTATAGTTTAAATATGCATGCAAGAATATAGGAAAACAATTCAAAATACAATAAATGTGATAAAAAATTAGCAGTAGAAAATTATTTGAAGTAAAAAAAAATCTGAAGTCAAAATATCAGGTAAAAAAAATCATCCTTTCAAACTTTCCTTTTTTTGATAGAGGTTTGTTTAGATATTATTTAGATAAAATTTTCCCCTTGATTTGGTTGATGAAATAGAAAAATGTGGTGACTTTTTCTGGTGGTGAGGACAGATTTTTATGTCCAGCTTGTGTTTTCCATTACTATGAAATGGTCTGTAGTTATCTTTATTTGTGCTTCTCTATTTTCTGTAGTGACCAAAGCACTAAAGCCAATCTAATCCTGTGTATGTGCAATCTCAACATGTTATCAATATACATTGAATATAATCAATATACATTGAATATAATCTGAATCCCTGTAGTTAGAGATTAGCAAGACATGCATGGGGCAGCATGTGTAGCAAGCGACACTTTAAATTCATTCTCTTGGTGTCTAGGTATGAAAGTGTGTCTGTGCAGACAGTGTACCATTCAGAAACCAATTCACTGAGTTTTGATATACATTTGTATTACTACTTGCACAAATGATCCTGCAGCATACATTATCCTCTGTCAAAGTAGGGTTTAAATAAGTTTCTGATGCTCTGACTTTATCAGTTGTAAGGTTTATATGTTAGATCCTAGACCTTTGGAAGTATAATTTGTTTTATGGACTCTTCCTCAAAATTGTTCTGGTTTTCTGTCTGATTTTTTTATATCTTTCCTATTTTAATGGATTTATAATGATAAAAATCAGCTAGTTTAAGAAAAAATGATGCCTTTTTTAGAATTTCAGTCATTACAGAGAAGTCTTTTGACTTAAGATATGTTCATGTTTTCATACACCATTAGTTTCTTGATCCTTGTTATTATGCTTTTCTTGGGTGCTAGTCACATTTTTACTTTATACTTTTTGCGCAGGCTATCAAGAATAATATGCATTGATAAACGTTGATATGTTGATAAAATGTTTTTTCAGTTGAGTTAGTTCAGTAGTTCTCATTACTGTAGAAATTTCTGAACTTGCATCCATGAATTATTTCTTTGCAAAGTCATGGTGGAATCATCCACTTAATAGTGTGCAACGAGAGCACTGCAAAAATAGTTGTAGTTTTTGAACTGATATAGGAAAATTGCTGAAAATAAATAGTCATCACATCAAGAATTCTTTTAAGTAGTGCACAGAAAAGTTTAAAATACAACTTGTCAGAAGTCAATTCAGAAAGCTTTCAGAATAACTTCTATTTGCCCATTTTAATATCAGCAGCCACAGTATATATTGTAAACTTGACAGGGCTGAATGTGAGCCATCCTCTTGCTTGCCCCCAAAACAACTGGTGAAGGATTGATCTTGTTTCCTGAGATTTTACTGGGAATCCTCAGGAGGCTAGGAGGAAAAGAAAAAACCACATCATCTTGCAGTTCCCAACTTCTGGAGAAGTCAGGGCCGACAAATAACCCAACAAATACCTGAAGATTTCTGACTGTGTCCAGGACTGTGGGTGTCCTTTTCCTTCCAGTATTTATTTACATTCATTAAAACTCAGATGTAGCCTAGGAAGTGGGCCAGTTACTGCTGTATTGAAGAATACTATTAGTCCATCTGATGGTTTGGAGGAAGACAACCCCCTCTCCTCCTTTATTCCCTTCATAATGCACCTGGCCAGTTGTGCAATGCTAACCAATGAACAGCTGCTAACAATGAGGAAATTGTGCTCATAAGAAGTAGCTCAGGATCTTATGGTTATTATCTGGGGAGAAATTGAAGCACTAGGGACTTGTTTCTTGCCAGTTTTTTTTGTGTGTGTGGTTTTTTTCTTTTTTCTTTTTTTTTAATTGAAGATGTTGATTCTGTGTTGAATCAAACACTTCTTATCATCTCTGTTTATGACTTTTTGGAGCTGGTTTCTTTAGAAGGACTCATTTTCCCCATCATTTTCTCTTC
This sequence comes from Pachyramphus minor, assembly GCA_013397135.1. NCBI lineage: Eukaryota > Metazoa > Chordata > Aves > Passeriformes > Tyrannidae > Pachyramphus > Pachyramphus minor. Next base: position 256,231 of record VYXB01003695.1, read on the forward strand.
CCCGTCCCCTTTTACTGTTCCTACTCCCTCCTCTGTAATCCATCTGGGAGGATTAAGGATTTTACAGTTGAGAAAGAGCTAGGCATTGGTATAGCTATTTAAAGTATAATGGGTAATTCTACCTGTCAGTAGTGTTTGCCTGCATTAATGTTGCCAATATATGTGTAGGTGAGTATGTGGATACAAATTAGCATTTGAAGTACACTTTATAGAGAATGTGCATATAGCAAGTCTCTGCAAGAATACCTTCTCAAGACATTGCCATTTACTGAATGTCCCTCCTGCAAACATCACTTTAAAAAAGAAAAAGTAAACAAAACAACAACAACAAAACAAAAACCAACAACACCAAAAAATCCAACACAAAACTAAAGAGGATATGAAAGTTCAGTTCCAAAGTTTAGGCATGATTGAAGCTTAGCTAATAACATAAAGAGCTCCATCTATGAAGGGAAGTCAGTCCTTTGGGCTTGCAAAAATAAGCAGAGACATCTAAACTCTGATATTTTAATTTGAGAAAGTCTCCCATCCTTCACAGCCTGAATTAGGCATAGGCGGCTAGGAGAGCAAGGAAATCCATAAAATGAATGTAGTGAATAATTTTCTTTGGTAACAATGAAAATCTTACATTGACTTAAGTCTTCACTGTGGTAGAGTCCTTTAAGTATAAACAAATTCAATTCAGAGTGGCTAGGCAGCAGTTTTGGAAGTAACTAGCAGTACTTTTACTGCCCTATGTGAAAGGTGCTGTTTTTTTTCTATAACAGCTTCAATTGATTTAGATGCTATCAAGGGACATGTAGCAATCACCATTAATTTATAAAGTCATTATTTTAGTGCATACTTTTCTATAGGCCTTCCTGTTTCATATGAAAATGATCCAGCTGGAATACTCTGTCATTTCTTCCTACCAAATGGCTACACTTCTATACGGGCATAAGAAAGTAAAACTGTTTCTGGCTTGAAAGTATGTCTGTTATAATACGAACAAAAGAGTGTGCTGTTCTGTATGGAAATAACCTAAAAAGGATCATCTTATAAAATCTGCTATAGCTGAAAGAGTTTTCAGGAGCAATAGGAAACAAGTGATCTTGACTCATCATCTATTAAGCAATGGTCATGGTATTTAGGAGAAAATCTACCAGGATCACTTTAAATGCAACTCATTTTCTCTGTTCTTCATCTTGAAATAACCTACAGGCCTCATCCAACAGAAAGTTGAAAAAAAAAAAAATACAGTGAAATTACTTCTCTTTTCAACTCTTTCTACAATGAGGAAGAAAGAAGAGTACTTGGACTCATGTTCTGAAGCTAGCCTCTGGGGTACCATTGCATGGATGTCAACCATGTAGGTGGCCTTTACCTGAAGACCTTGACATTGTGTTTACAGGCTGAATTTCAGTGATTGTGTTTGGTCCTGTGACTTGTGAACCTACGTGTAGGCAGTCCTGAAATAACTGTGAATACTTTACTTGGAAAGTTGCACTGAATCTGACATTTTTAGTTATAATTAGGCTGCTAGATCACGATATCTGAAAGTGTTCCTTACAAAAAGCAGACTTCCTTGGAATACCTCCAGCTGCCTTAAAAATTGGAATTTCTGATCAGATAATCAGAATCCATGAGTATCTTGCTGTGACCAAGGAAGCAAGTACTAAAACCTGAAAACAAGCATCCCATGATCTTGTTAACATAGTTTGGGCCAGTCACAGAGAAAGTATTTGAAGCCTTGAGGAAGTTCTGGCTTACCACATAGCTGATGCAAAATAATGAGACCATCTGGCCTTCATAATAACTGAAATCATCTATGCCAGCTTCAGAGAAGATAGCATTCCATCATTCCTAATTTTGGAGAAATGTACATTTCATGCCAATGCCTTCATAAATTGTACCTATGCTTCTTCCTATCTCATCTCATATTCTGTCTCTTTGTTTTAGCAAGAGTGAAGACTAGTTGAAGGCATCTAATTCTCTGTAGTACTTTGATTCTCTTAGAATGTGTTTACCATGAGGTGAAAGAAATTATGTAAGCTCCAGAGGAAATAGCAAACGTTCAAGTTTTTGTTGCTAATTTCACTTCAGCCTTTGACAGATTTAAATGCATAGTACATGTACAGCCTATGCAAGATATAAATACAATGTAAACTCACTCTTCTAAGACATATAGCATTTCAAAGGCTGTACCCTTAACCTCACACATCTTTCTTTCCTCTTTGTTATCCAGGACTTCTGAGAACAACTGAATCCCACAGAAATAATACTGTACAATTCAAGCTTGCAGTGGGACTTAGATACAGTGTATTTTCTGTAAAATATTATTTATTAGTGCTAATATGTTTGGATTTTAATGATTTGAAGATACCTTAGTAATTCCAGGCTAGATTATTCCATTTGTTGTAATGGTGCACGTCTAGTCTAACTCCACTGAGATGGGTAGAAATACTTTGAAATTCTTCAATCAGAAGCCAGTCTGCAAATACTACTAGCTGCTGAAGCAAACATGCTTTGCTGATACATAAATGTATATTTGGGGTTTTTTTCCCAACAATTTTTATTTTGCTCACCAAAAACTGGAAGAGGCTGTATTTTTCTGTCACAGCAAAACAAAACACATTTTAAGGAAAAAGGAAGAAAGTTGCTGTGAAAAACTTTAGTAAAAGAGGTTGTTGTTTGTGCAAACAACTCACTGTTTAAACAATTTTTAGGCACTTCTCGAGGCCTAACATGGTCGGCATTCATTCTGCAGGATTGAAATTCTTTGACAGACATATGTTTATTTACAAAGTTTCCTGCATGGAGAATGGAAATAATTTAGTCTTATCAAATAGCAGGTAGGCCTCATTTTGCATACGTCATGATTTTCTTGTTGATGTGGTGTTTTTCAAACATGAGCCATTGTTTGTCTTCAACATTCCTACTAACAAATATTTCCACTTTATGGTTCATTCCTATTGCTGTTAAATTTCTGTGCTAGTCTTTCTTAATTTCATCAAGAGCTCTTGTTAAATATTTATCAAGCTCGGGCATATTTTATTATGTCTTAAAGAGGCACTGTTACTTATGCAAGCTCACAAGCCGTTGTTGCTCATGCCGTTAGACCCATTGAAGTCGAGAAGACCATTTATATGAATAGAGGCATGAAAAATAAATTCTCAAACATCCCAAGGTATGAAATTCAGTCTTGTTAGCACAAATCTGTTTTGGGGCTGTATGAGAGTACCCACATGCGTCCATTTAATCCCTAGAGCTTTTACATAATTTCTCTGAATTAAGTTAATATGATCCACACTTCTCCCCTCCCCCCCCTTTCTCTTGAATCATGGGAGGGTTTAGGATTTTACTTATGATACATTTAAAAGATCAATCTATAGCAAGTCTCCTGAAAGAAGTACATTGTAAAGTATACTTCAGAACATTTGAGAAATTAAACAAATCTATCTATCATTATTAGAACAACCTGATAACTTGATCTCTTAAAAAAACTGACAGTTTTCAAAAACTGACAAGAACAAGGCAGGCAGGTCAGGAACCTGGTAGGACACACCATTCCTTTTTTTAATTTGTCCTCCTGACTGTTACATATCATTAAAAATTATTTTTATACCAAGAAGTTTCAGAGTTTTAGCTGTACACTCTGTTGACTTCAGAATTACTCTGACAAAATATGTTTGATTCTGGTTTGTGAATGTATGCAGTCCCAGGTTGCAAGGCTACAAAATTCCTGTTGCAAGGAAGCAGTTGAAGTGCACTTCTCATGAGTACTGGTGGCATCTCACACCCAGCTGCCTAAGCGACCTCCCTGTCCCTTCTTCCTATTCCTTGCTTTACCCATCCAATCTGGCTGAGATGTGGAAACAAGCTGAGTTCCCACCCACTTGTGAGGGGCAATGATGGAGGAGAGGCACAAGGCTAGATGTCCATAAGCCCTCCTGCACTGCCCCCCCACCTGCCTGCCCCATTTGGAGATGCTCTGGCTTCAGGGCCATGATTTTGAAGGCTGCTCTGGATAGATAGTTGAGTAATGTGAGTTAAATTCTACCCCTAGCTTTCTTTTTGTAGCATGATCACCAAGCTAAAAGCAATAGATAATTTAAATTCTTCTTACAGTCAATCTTTGAAATCACATTTCTCACCTCACCCTGATATGTTCCTTCAAAAAAGAGAGCATAGGGAATTATGCCTAATAGAGAAAAGCTATGTTTTCTTTCATTTCTTGCTACTTAGAAGTAAAAGCACAAACAATGATATTCTGTTCAATACTTAGGAACACTTTTGACACCTTTATTTCAAACAAGGATACAGAAAAGGTAAAACATCATGCAAATCATTCAACACTGTGAATTTGTGACAAAATTCAGAATGACATATTACACTTTACAGGCTTCCTTTTTACAGCTTTTTTTGAGTTTTTTTAGGATTGAGTATTGTGATATTTAAAAGACATTTAAATACACAGGCAAGCATTTGTTTTGGCATGAGAGCACAATGAAAATGGTAATACATTGGCAAATAGGTGAATATTAGATTAAAAATTTGTCATTCAAAGGCATTCAGAATCTTTAATATTAATTACAGAATCACAGAATGGGTAAGGGTGGAAGGGACATCAGTGGGTTATCTGGTTCAAACCACCCTGCTCAAGCAGGGTCATCCTAGAACACATTGCATAGGATTGCATCCAGAAGGTTCTTGAATATCTCCAGTGAGGGAGACTCCACAACCTTTCTGGGCAATCTGTTCCAATGTCTGGTTATCTACACAGTAAAGAAGTTCTTCCTCATGTTCAGGTGGAATTTCCTGTGCATCAGTTTCTTCCTCCTGGGCTATTGCTTGGCTCCACTGAGAAGAGCCTGGTTCCAACCTCTTAACATCTTCTCTTCAGATACTTGCAGAAGTTGATGAGGTCCCCTTAGTTGTCTCTTTTTGAGACTGAACAGGCCCAGCTCCCTCAGCTGTTCCTTGTAAGAGAGACGTTGCAGCCCCTTAATCATCTTTTTTGCCTTCCACTGGACCCTCTCCAGGAGCTTTATGTCTCTCTTGTACTGAGAATCCCAGAAGTGGAAATAGCACTCCAGATGTAGCCTCCCCAGGGCAGAGTGGAGGGCCAGGATCACCTCCCACAGCCTTCTGTCAATGCTCTTTCTAATGCACCCCAAGATACCCTTGGCCTTTTTTTTGGCCACGAGGGCAAACTGCTGGCTCATGGACAGCTTGTTGTGTACCAGGACCCCCAGGTCCTTCTAAGCACAGCTGCTTTCCAGCAGGTCAGTCCTCAGCTTGTACAGGTGCATGGGGTTGTTTTTCCCCAGGTGCAGGACCCTACACTTTTATATTTCAGACAGGGAAAGCAGTTTACCAGTAGGTGTTCTACTACTGAGCATTCAAACTACAGCAGTCTATTTCTTCATGTTGTTATGTAGGTCTAAACTTAAAATTATACAGACTTCAAAATAAAATTTGGTTTGCTTCAGCCTCCTAATTATAAACTTATTTGTGATCACATACATTTTTTTCTGTGTGGTCATCTCAGAGTTGTAAATACAGAATAGTTTTAGAATTCTGTGTGCTCCTCTTTCAAGATATATATGTATTTTATTTATTGAATAATATTCTGTGATACTGGAAGTGTCTGGAATCATAGATCTATGGCAGCTTGAAGTTGGCCCTTTATGTTGTCTGTAACAGATTAAACACTGAAAATCCACCGTTATACAAGTATGACAATATAAAAAGCATCAAACATTTATTTCCTGGCTGTTTTTTTAGGGGCCAAGTATATACATGTAGCTACACCCCTTTTTCTGGGTATCAGTTATTGAACAGTCGTTAGTGACTCCAAGAAATGGCTGATGTTTTTTAAGATAGGTTTTACTATCACTACTTATTGCTATGAAAGTCTTATTAATGCACTCATCAGTATTCTTTGGGAAACTATGCATACAGGGTTATTTGATCAGGGTCAATTTTTTATGGGTATTCCATGTGTTAATTTTGAATGGAAGGTGCTCTTAGGTACACTTCTAAAGCATGGAACATGTTAAAACTAATTTCAGTTTTTTGCTGAGTCCCCAGAATCAGTGTTAAGATGCGAGGTTTTGTTACTCTCTTGTACACTGTATGCTGTTGCAGTCCTTGACTAGGTAAAAGTATCAGTTAAGTAGCAAGATGTATGAACTTCAGGGTATCATCAATGCACAACCAAACAACTGTTCAAACAAGAAGAGTTGTACTATGGGCAAAACTCAAAAGCTACATCTCTGTAACCCTCTTGAGGCCAATAAATGTCACTTAAAAATCAATATTTGACACTTTGAGAGTTGTCCTGTCTCTCAGTATGTTCCAGTGCAGTGTGACCATTTAGGGCTGTTCTCATGTACTAATACATGACATTTAAAAAAAATAGCTTTTATATTTGTTTGATTATTTACTATATGTTCTTTTTTCACACTACTTTGAGATTCATATCTGATCTTAAATTGGGAAGCCATCTTAGGAGTTTCAAAGCATCTGCATATGTTGCTTTTTCACATTCTCGCCCAGGGCACAGATTATCCCTGTCACCATTTTTTTTGACAGAAAAGGGATAGCAACTTGCTCATGTTGAGAAAAAATAACACTTGTGGCATTTTCCTTGTTGCTGAAAGAAATAAATCTTCTCTTGTTTCATGAAATTTGACTGCTTTTGCAACTTTAAAATTTACAAAATAAAATGCCTTGGAGTTTTTCTGAGCAAAACAGTGATTTTGGTGGTATTTTGAAAGGATGCAGTAATTTGTTTGACTTTCACAAGAACAAGTTCATGTGCATTTGTCCCATAAGTCAGAAAAACTTCTCACCAAATACTGCAATAGCTTTGCCAGATGAAATATCTATTGACCAACACTGCTGAAAAGGCAACACTTGAGAATGAGGATCATCTGCATAAAAAGTCAGAAGCTCTGTTCAATTTATTTCAGAAAGGCCTTTTCTCTTTGACCATCTCTTTTGGTTCCATTCTTGAATGTCTTTCTTTTCAGCAGCATTTCTTGCCTGTGGTTTCTCTGCTGAGTTTCTTTTGCACTAGATTTCAAGCTCATAGTCTTCAGACTATGATATGAAATGTCTCTGTAGTTGTGAACCATCTAATACCCTAGCATTTCTTACATTAAAAAAAGAAAAAAAAATGAAAAAGAGAAAGTAATATTCAAGCTACAACTTCATTGTATATTTTCCAAAACAATACAGGCAAGCAGTGCAGTAGATGCAAGTTGAAAAAGTTTAAAAGTGAGTGGAATTCTGCAAAATAATGCACAAGATCAACGTCACCTATTACCTGGTCTGCTGCTCTCTGTATATTAGTGCATGTGCCGGTGTTCTGGCTGGTCTGATTCTACGCCATTTTTCTGATTGTGGTCTCATCTCCCAAGACTGTGGGCCCTGCTCCTTCCCCTCTCTCTTCTCCATACACTGCCTAAACAATAATTGCTTTTCTTATATACAGCTTTTTCTTGTTTAAGGCAAAGGTGGCAATTCTTGCTCTGAAATGACATCTCAGCACTCTCCTTCTCTGCTCTTTTCAGGCTGCTTGAAATGTTTTGTGTGTCTTGCATGAAGTCAGAAATATTTCTTTTGATACTCGACCCCACAGATTACTGACAGCCCAGTTCTGCTTTACTTTTTGGTGCTGTGTAACACTATACTGCTCACAAAAATTGTATTTAAAATAACATGATCCAGGAATTTAGCATGGATTCTGCAACTCATAGCCATACTAAGTAGTGTTCTGTTTCACAAGTGGTCCCTTTGAAGTCAGTTGAGTTACACATGCTTACATCATGTCTGAACTTGGTCCACTGTGTTTACAACATGCGTATTTGATATTGCACAGTGGGTGTACATAACTTAAAAAATAATAAAATTTTTATTACTTTGAGTAGTGTGCACATTAAAGAACAGATTTTCATTTGCATCAAGGCTCCTTGTGCTCCTTTGGCTATGCTAAAACTAGCATAAATTCCACTAAAAATCAGTTGAAAAATCCCTTTTCACAGCCAACTCTGTGTAAAATGGGGCTGCATATAAACCAAAATGAAGCCCTTCCCAAAAGGGATTTTTAAATTTCAAGGGAATATTGTCACTTTTTTTTATTTTTCTGTTTTCCTGTAGTAAAAATACAGTAGAATTAATTACTGTAACTTTTTTTTGCTTATTTTTTAATGTACCATCTTGCACTGAATCATCTATGATGAGCAGTTGACCTTTCTTATCCCTCTGAGTTTCATATGAAATATTAACACTTTTTCTAGTCACCTGTATAACAATGTTCATATAAACAGTAAAAAGGCTGCTAATTTCTGGAATTATTCTGAAGAAGAGGCAAAAGCAAAAGGGATTAATCCAAGAACATAATGTCACTTGGAATTGGTTGTTTTCTTTTGTTTCATTGTGTGGAGGTGTTGTTGGGGTTTTTTTGGTTATTTGTTTGTTTGTTTGTTTGTTTTTTGTTCCCAGGTTGGGAAAGGAAGGAAATGCATAAAAACATGTTTTTGGACTTTCATGTTTACACCTTCTCAAATATATTAATTCTTTCTTTTTAAGCTCCAGTTCTGATCCATCTGCATAAAATAAGAATTCAAGTGGCTACAAAAATAATCTACTGAAGCTTCAGGAATCTAGACGATCTGGGCTCATGGGCCAAGGCTCAACAAGAGTGCTGGTTCCTGCACTTGGGTCACAACAACCTTATGCAACACCGCAACATTACAGGCTTGGCAAAGAGTGTCTAGAAAGTGCCTGGCAGAAAAGGACCTGGGGGCGCTGGTTGACAGCTGGCTGAACATGAGCCAGCAGTGTGCCCAGGTGGCCAAGGCAGCCAACAGCATCTGGTCTGTATCAGAATTAGTGTGAACAGCAGGACTAGGGCAGGGATCACCTGCCTGTACTCAGCACTGGTGAGGCTGCACCTCAAATCCTGTATTCAGTTTTGGGCCCCTCACTGCAAGAAAGATGTTGAGGTGGTAGAGTGAGTCGACAATGGAAGCTGGTGAAGGGGGCTGGAGGGGCTGGAGCACAAGTTTTATGAGGAGCAGCTGAGGGAGCTGGAGTCGTTTAGTTTGAAGAAAAGGAGTCTGAGAAGGGACCTTATCGCTATCTGCAACTACCTGAAAGGAGGCTGTAGCCAGGTGGAGCTCAGCCTCTTCTCCCAGGTAACAAGTGAGGAAGTGACAGGTGAGAGATAATGGCCTTAAACTGAACCAGGGAAGGTTTAGATTGAATATTAGGAACAATGTGTTCAAAAAAAGGCAGGTCAGGCAAGTGGTGGAAACATTTGGAAGTGTTTGAAAAACATGTGGGTGTGGCACTTAGGGACATGGTTTAGTGGTGAACACAGTGGTGCTGAGTTCGTGATTGGACTCCACAATCTAAAAGGTCTTTCCCAACCTTAATGATTCTATGATTCACCTTCTCCAGAAAAATGATGAACAGCTAGAAGTAGTGTAAATATATTTATTGTTACCTGGAAAAGAAGTGTCGCCTTTTGAAGATGACATTGTATTTGAAACACTAGGTAAGAACTTGTGGGGTCTGGATCCATTTCTTAACTGCAGCACATTCGTTGTTTGACTCTTGGTAATTCATTTAGTTTCTGTTCACCTCCCCATTGGTCTGTCAGTCTGCCTGTCTACTTATCTGTTTATTCCTTTGCCTTGCAGAGTGTTGTGAGTATAATGCCATTTACACTTTGCTTGCAAGGTTCTGCCTAATATCTGCAGGGAGCTTCCAGAGTGGGAAAAAATACTCTCTGCTATTTTCAGTAGTCTTCCCTGACTTTTCATGTTATTCTACCCACCAGAGAAAAGAGAAATGGCTGTTGCAAATCTTAGGGGACAACCCCTGTATACAAAATCAGTGTTTATGTGTACAACCATGTTGAAGACATTTTATAAGGGAGATTTTATGTCTTGGCATAGAATATTTTGTTTCTGCTGTGCAGAATGGCATGATGTTTAGCCATACGCAGCTAGTTTGCAGCTTTCCTATGTGGTTCCTGAATGCATCCTTCTCATCTTCTTTCCTGTCCTTTTTTAACAGGGAAAATAAGCAATGTATTGGAAATTTTTCTTTATGTGCTGTAGGCTACACTTAAACATTGAGGTCTCAGTAATTTATGTTTTTAATGGACAGGGGTTTTTCCTTTTGGGTCATTTTCACAGAGCAACTTAGGTTGTCCAAACATATTCTGAAATACGTTGGGGATTATGGTTTCAACACATGCATGCCTAGGGCCAAAGTATGAGTAACATGAAATTTTTGTTCCATTCCATGAACAAACCACTGTTTTGTGGTGTAATACAAAACATATCTAAGCAGTTTAGATCACTATCAGCTATTACAACGTTAGCTTTCCTATTTATGTGAGTACCCAAAGCTCATTAGAAACTCATTTTGTAGCTCTAGGGAAGTAAGAATTAAAAGCAGTGAAAAATAGTACATTGTATTCTGTTCTAATTATACTCTATTTACTGTACTTACTAATATATATCAAGTGTATAATTTTATAGTTGCAGAGCCCAGCTTCCAAAACTTGGGAAGTCTAGAATTGTTTGTAAAACTGTTGTGTGTGCAGTTTAACTGTGCAACTTTGATTGCATGAACAAACTAGCTGCTTGTGCATGCAGGCAGGCAGCTGATCACTGGTCCCTTCGTGTAATCTGAATATCCTTGGAGTGTTTTTCAGTTCCTCCTCTTCACCTGCTTCTAGGCCTGCAACAAAGCTGGTGGTTGCCAGGCCCGTAGGGATCATAAGGAGGGGACAGACAGATCTGAAATATCAGCAAACATCTGCAAATGGAAGAGATCAGATTCTGGGTTTGGATTTTCACTGTTCCACTCTACATTCTGACTGGGTTGGGTGAGTCTTTATAGAAATCACATCAGTGCTCACCTTAGTCATACAAGCAGTCCATCAGACTAAGCTTATGCATGAAGAAGGAATCCTGATGAGTTGACATAAGGTATAACATATGAGAATGTGGTAGATACTAGAGCAAGGAATGGAGGCAGGTCATGTCCTTTGTAAGGGACAGTATTTTAAATAGCTTCTTCTTGTATTGTCAAACCTTTCTTTCAAATTGCAACTGTGTGACCCCTCTGCCATATCCCTCTCAGCTTTTAATAAAAAGATGAACGCAGAGCGTAGCCATAGAGAAGTAGTAAAGCTTTCTCAGGTAAGGGCAGAGAGAGGGAAAATAACTCTGTTAGCTAATAGGAAAAACAAGGGTTTGGACAACCTAGATAAAACTCAGTTATAATCTTCACGTTTCTGTGCTCTTACCCCTCACTGGAAATGACTTTCTGTATCAAAAGATAAGCTGCATAAACCAAATAAAAAATGAGTGTTTACATTTTTTGTAATGTAAAATAATAAACCATTCCCCCAATAGTAAAAAGTTTATCCATGTGTGCATTAGTGGATTAGAAGCACACTTCACAGGTGGTGTAATACGTAGGTCTGAAACACACTCAAGGCATGAGCTGAATCCTAGTGAGGCACACTCAATCATGGCTTATACTATAAGAGCGTATTTAACAGCATTCCAGTTTATACAGCTCTTAGTGTAAAATAAGACCTGTGAGCTTGTTGTTCTAACAGAATGTGTGTTTTGAAAGAAAAGCTGTGTGTGAGAAAATTCCCTAAAATTAAGATAGCACAGTCCTTTCTTCATGCTCTCAGTGTATTACAGCAATAAAATGAAAGCACCATGCTTAGACTGAAAACAATATGCCTGCTCCACAAAACAAATCTCTGTTTATAAGTCTGTCTTCTTACGTATTTCACTGCCTGTACACCCACATATAGTGAGAAGATGTCACTAAATTAAAGCACAGGTATTTGTCCCCAAATTAAGGTCACTTTTGCTTCTGTGCTCTCATTTATTTTAATTAATGAGTGCAAGCTCTGTTTTTCTTCATCTTCAGCCTTCCTTCAGGTTTGCTGTTATGCACCTTGTTATAAATTCCTTGGCTTCCAATCAGAGTTTTATGAGCATGGAGGATTGTATTTAAAAATAAAGATTCTGAACACCCATATGTTTTGAGGTACATTTCCTTTCCTCAGAGGGTATATAACACATAAAACAAAAAAGCCTATTTTATTATGGAAATCTGAAAACAATCAGTGAGCCTCTTGTTCAAAGTAACACCAGGTTTGCTTTAATTTTCAACAAATTCAATTTTCTTTAAAGTGCCGTTTATATGCCCATGTTGAATTATAATAGTTAGTAGTAATTTATTGGGGATATTATTCCAGGAATTTTTCTGTCTTCTGCCTTTGACCCTAGGGATGTGATAGAGGGGTATAAAGAACGTATGGTATAGTATGACACAGTATATAGTGCAGGAAAAGGAGTGTTACAGCAGAAGGCTTATTTAGAAAAGACACACTGGTTGCATTAAGTTAAAACAAACAAACAAACAAAAAAATCACTTCCATAGTGTTTATACACCATGAGGATACTACCTATTACTGAGGTTTTTCCTTTTTTTCCCTATTAAATTGTCTTGACAGCCACTGTATTTTCTTGGATGATTCTACAAGAGTCATTGCAGCACAGTGTCTGCTGTGGGCTTTGGATGAAGGCAATAATATTGTTTTTCTGCTACTTCCTCTGTATAAACTAAAGGTTCTGTGATAGGATTTGGGATTTTCTTCATGTTTTTTGAATCTACTCAAGCAGAGCCTTGCCATTATTTTCTCACAAACTTTCTGTGTAAGTCAAATATTGCAATATGCTGCTCATGTTTTCACAGAAACGGAATCCACCATTAGCAATTTCTGAGACTAATAGTATGAAAAGGTTTTATTGGGCTGGGGTTTTTTCTTGCTTGGTGTGGGGTTTTTTGCTTTTTTTTTTGGTTGGTTGGTTGGTTGGTTTTTGTTTGTGTGTGTGTGTGTGTGTGTGTGTGTGTGTATTTGCCCTTGTAGTATGAGGTCTGATGTAGAACAGCAGGGAAACTGATACTTGCAAACCCATCTGCATGTTTTATGTCTGGTATCAGGACATTGCCCAATGTCTTTGTAGTAAAGTCTCAAGAGACACAGATATGAATGAAGAAGTAATGCCTCTTCCTTCCCCAGGCTTCATTATGTGACTGGGATTGAGGCTATTCAAGTCTGAAAAGTTGAAATCTCACCCCTCGAGTTAATCTTCATCCTTATATAAGTGAGACTGACCAGGCAGAGCTATTTTTGCTCTTGTTTGGGGGATTTCTTTGCTCCTGAAGGTAGATCGAAGTGATATTTGATGAACATGTTACCAAACACAAAAGAGTTATTCATTTGAAATCTGAGAAATAGTTTAAAAACACTGAAAGTAACAAATTGTAAGATTTATACTAAAATGTTTCTTAGATTCACACAGTGATTCAAGGGAAAATACATAGTGTTGCTGGATGTTAGTCCCTCTCCACAAAGAACTGTTGTAGAAAAGGCCACAAGCCCTGGGAGATAAGATTCTATTTTCTGTGGCATCACAAAAATTTGATTATTCAATTTGTCTTTTGTCTCTCTTCTACTGGGAAACCCTTTGCCTAACCTTTATCTTTGTGCGTGTAAGACTTGCTCTTTTCAGTTGCCAGAAACGGTAGTGCCAGTGCAGCTGATGTAGCGGTGTCATTCCTGATAGGCCACCCAAAAGAACAGTGAGTTGGCTGTCAGCCTGCAGTCAGGTGTGCTTTGCTTGTAGATGTGCTCCTGCTATACTGCTGCCATCTTTACAGTAACACATCATCACTTCTGCGCTGTTTTGATGATATAGCATGTTTACAGATTGATGGAGCAGCAGCACCCTTTGACAATATGTTATTGCAATACATCATGAGATGTGTTTTACTCCAAGGGTGCTTTCATCTTAAGCAGTACAGCTGATTTCAGGGCTGCCTAAGAAAAATATTGAGACAAATAAAATGCTATCTTCAGAATGACCCCATAAATGATAGAAGTGTGAAGGTGCAATGTCTGAGTCACAGAGGATAGTGCAGTGACTCCATTTTTTATGGGATTTTTTCGTGCAGCGCTCTCATATCCTCCAGGATCCCGGAGCAACAGTAATTTGTGTTCTTTCTCATTTTACACTATAACTACAAAATCACTGTTTAGTGAGAAGTATTCTTGTTTTGTTTTAATCATTAGGTGGCTTTTAAGATGTGGGCAGAAGCAGGCATGAAAACAAAGGGCGTCTGAGCTCTGAAGGCAGGGAGCATGGTAGCGAAGAATAGTGCTTTGGCACAGCACATGGTGGTACAGGATAACACTTTATGTAACAGGATACAGACCACATGGCAGGCAATTGGCACCACAGGAGAGCACTTTATGTAATACGAGAGATAATCAGCATGTGGCTGGCATCACGGCTTAGTAACACATACAATGAGATGAGGAACAATTACATTCTCTCTCCCTCTCTCCCTCTCTGAGAGCTTACTGAGGGGAAATCCCTTCTTCCCACTCTGAATAGGCATGTGATATTAGATATATTTACTGGGGAAGACAGGGATCCAATTCCATTGTGCTAAGCTTTTTATTTCTCTTAATTTATTTTTTAAAAACATGCCCTTTGCTCACTTGCTACTGTTGGGGGTACAGACTAAACAATTCAAAGCTTTCCTAAGAAAAAGAGTCGCTTTTTAATCACCGCAGTGAGCAGTACTTTTTGGCAACACTATAATGCTACCAAGAAGAAATTTTAATGAAACAGTCCAGTGCTTCAGAAGCTCCTGAAGTACTAGCAATTTTAAGGAAATACGAGGCTATATTTCTTTTGCCACTTCTCTTTTTAAATCTTAAAAAGAAAACCGCAGTGCCCCTTTGGTGCCTCTTAAGTGGACACAACTGTTGATTTAAAAGAAAGACGAGCTAGTCTTTATGGTTAATCATTTCAGTCCAACACTCTCTTTTAAAAAGCTAAGTACTTTAAGGTTTTGTTTAAGGTTGCTCACTCAAATCCAGAGGGACTGGAAAAGGTTGGCTGTGGAAAGCCAATTTCCCCACACCAAAGTTTCTTTGGTAGGATTCCAGGAAGGCTTTGGGGCATCCTGATTTCTCTCGTCTCTTTGGCTTATAGTATATCCTCCTTGTCTAGTGAGTGGATGAACTATTTTCGCTTGCTTACGAAGAAAAGTCCTGATGTATGTTTCACAATAATTTTTGTGCTGGTGTAGATTCATGTATGCCAGCGCCAAGGAAAGCAGAGGAAGTTACATTGCAATTTCCATAATTTCTTATCACACCAATCATCTGTCTTCTTGGGTATCATGTTCTTATGGAGTCTCATAATTCATTGTGACAGAAACTTTCAGATTAGTTTGCTCTCTGTGTAGTATTGTAGATTGCAGGGGTAGAGTGAGGTAGTTAAGCCTAGGTATCAATGTCCTTGGTGGAGCCTGTGCCAAAAATTTGTGCTAAATAGACTTATCTGTGAGGAACTAACAGTGAAAAATGTTAAGAGCTGTCTTTTTTCCAAACTGATTCAGTGTCAATTATATGGTATGATCAGCATGAACCAAGAGAGTCGGTCTTTTGCATTGGAATTGTCAGCTCCTTGACTAATTAAGAGCCACATTTCTCACCTTGCAGAGTGTGGGAATTTCTAGTTATTTCTTTTTCATTTTCAAATGAATGAGAAAGTGTTACGGCCAGCAGGCTGAAAAGGTGTATTAGTGTTAAGTCAGCTTAAAAGCATAATTGGCAACAGTTGCATCTTAGGTTTTGGAGTCCTTTTTTTTTTTTTATCTAAGAACCATCATGAAATTTAAGAGGTTTCAAAACTTTTTTGAGTCCTTTAACATTGTGTAGTAATTGACTCTTTTTAAGGCGCTTTCTGTTTTCAATCTAGTACATTTTTTCCTCTGTTTTTTCTTTTTTTTTTTTTTTCTCTTTAATCTGAGTATAATTTTGTAGGAAACTCCTAAAACGCCATTGGCAGATAAACTTTCTGTGAATAAAAGTATTATTTGTTTTTCTTCTAACTTATGATAATGATTAAGGTTTTAAGTGTGTAGAAACATGTTCAACCAACAGCTTAGGACAGAAAGAGCAAAATGCATTTTCTTTGCTGAACCTCTTTGACTTATGGCTTGATTGGTGGCAAGTATTACGTCTGACCAAAGGCTGTTAAAAGACTTTTCTTTTAACCTGAATTCATCACTAATGCAAACACTTGATCAACCTGATTAATATTTATAAGTACTTCAAAACTTGATATTTTTTTAAATTGTTTTTATTTTCCTGTCAAATATATTTATATATTAGTCAGACTGATTGACTCCAAAGAGGTGTTTACAGTGTAAAAGACATCCTGGGGATTCTTTCCTTTATTGTAGGAACTCCAAAACACAGCACAAATCTTGACGGTATCCATACTTACATGATTTCCTGTGTTTAACTACTTTACTGTAGCACCAAAAAATATTTCCTTTTGTTTTTCTTAATATAAACTGTTACTTTAGAATCATGAAAATACTTTTATGTTCAGGGACTCTAAGAAATATAAAATATGTGGCAAAGCATCTTAAATACAACAAGGAAAGCACTCATCCTTCTTAAGTGGTGTTCAGGCAAAACTGTTCCTGTCCTTCGACACCCAGCATAACTTCTGTATTACAGCAGGGGGCTAGTTTGAAAAAAAAATGCTTGTGCCTAGGCCTGATCTTGTTTCTGGTGGTTTTGGGGTTCTTTTGATAATCTACTGCTAATGAACATAGAGCTATGACTTTCATTCTCTCTGTGTAAAATGGGATAATCTTACTTCCTTTTTCACTATTTGTCCTTTTTTTTCTAGTGAGATTGAGAGCTCTTTGGAGAAGATATTTTTAAAATATTTTTAAGTATTTTAACTATACCAATCTCAAATATACTCTTGGTAGAAACCACCAGATACAGAGAAAATTATTTAAAAAACAAGCAGCAATATAGAGTCCACATGGCAGTGGACCAGATTATGTAATGCTTACCCTCATATGGTTTTCCTAAAAAATACTGAGTTACATCTGTATAGTCCCTCAGAACTCCGTTACATGAGGAAGAGGTTTCTGCCTGAGCTGACACTTGTAATGTTTAGATATTTCTTGGAGAAAAAACATAACATACATAGAAAAAGTAAATTGTGCTTTATCCATACAAATACATCCTGAAGACTGCTTTGTGGGTTGACTTCACTGGTACTTACACTGCTGTGTTAATAATGCATTTTTCTTGAATTATGATTGCCCCTCTTTTCCCCTGACACATCATGCAAGGTCAGGAACCAGGTTGCACAAATCACTTTTAAAATATCTTTGATGACAGTATTATCAAGCTTTTGAAATTTGGATTCTGGTCGGGTGGAAGTACGCAGATATGAAATCTCTACAAACACTTGCAGCGATTTCTGCAGCAGGCTTAGCTAGGCAGGATCAGGAATCCCACACCTGCAGAATTCCAAGCGTTCTGGCTATTCAGTGCCCTTTGAACCTTACATTTTGTTTTTTCTTTTAACTGTTTTAGTTCAATTGAATGTACAGCCACAGTCTGTGGGAATGGACAGATGCTGCATGTATGACAATATGCTGCCAGAAATGGAAAAAAAACACAAGAAAGGGCAGCCTTGGATGTTGTATCTAGCTGCCTGCTGTGATTTTTCCACTGAAGCATTAGAGGGATTAACCAAATGGATTGCCAGCTTTACATGATCTGGAACAGGATTTAAAATAGATATTTTTGCATTCTTCTGTCTATTCTCCCTGCTCTCTTCCTTCCCCCCTTTTTTGGCATCCAGTTCTACCACTGACAGTGAAATATCTCAGCTAACTTGAGGTTTGTTGTTACTGTCTCTCAGGTGAAGCTAGAAGGAAAAAAAATCTCTTCAACGAAAAGCATTGGTTTTGTTTGGCCTTCTAATACTTGTGTTCATGGACAACTCTACAAAATTTTTATACTAATAGTGAATATTAAAAGAATAAACTTGTAAACCCAAATCAAGATGTTAGTGCCACTATGGGTACAAGTGGAGGAGTGCTGTACATGTACTTCCAAATTAATTTCCCTGGTGCTAATGCATCTGTGTGCTAATGCAGGGGGTAGATAGGATCTGGGCCTACTTTCTCCTTCTGATTTCTAAGACGAGGAAGGAATAAGTAGGCCTCACATTTCTGGGAACAAATTATTATGAGCAGCATTTACAGAGCTCTGTGGAAAGGGGGAAGCCTTTTGCTCACCTTCCAGCAATTATGCAGTGACAGTTAAGAAACATGGCTGTGAGGGAGTGTCTCTGGATAATGAAGCCTGAAGAAGTAATGTCTTTTTTGTGTGTGCAGCAGTGAGAATTATGCCCTTCAAATGAGGGAGCTGACATATCATGAAATATTTGTGTCTGATATAAAGTCATTAGTCCATCTCAAATGCTAAGATTATATTTGCTGTTTGTCCTTCAATTCACGATTCTATAGATGATTTTGTAATTGCTGGAATGCTTCCAGAAATTATTCAGTAAGTGACTGAAGAACTTCAAACAACCTGGATATTGTTACCAGACACTGAACAGACAAACCAAGGTAAAACTAAAGACTCATTTAAGCTAATATTCTATTTTCATGAATGATCAGAGGGAGATTGTTTAGGCAGGAAGGAAAAGTGGCAGGTATATAGAGAACAATTCTTCCCCTGTTACATCACAGCATCTCCTGGTAATAAAACCTCCTGGAGGCATGGTTATGCTTTGAGACTTTTTATGTGGGGAATTTGGGAGGGCAACAATGCAAGTTAAAATGTGTTCCCTGTAGGCTTACAATAAAATCTTTTACTGGTGATTGTCACCACAGAAGTAGTGACAGAGTCCTGGAACCCTTGTCAAGGCTTTCTTGGTTCTAACTTTGGGAAATCAGGCCATTTGATGAAAACCACATAAATTTGGAAGTATTGACCTGGTGACCATTGATGGTAATCTTCCATTAATCATCTGCATAATAGACACATTTTTTTTGTGGTTTAAAGGATAAGAGATGGGTATTTGGATAATTTTGAAGGCTGAATACTCTGCTTTTGGCTGACATCAATTCCTCCATATCATATCTGAAGCTTATGGGCAAGAGAAAGTAGTAAGTTAAGGTCTCATTGTGGATATTCTGGGATGAACAGAAGTTTTCAGATTTTAGGACTGTCAGGCTAATAGTGTATTGAGAACCAGCTTGAAACAAAGGGGTTTATGTATAAAATCATATTTTTCATTTTGCCAGCCTAACAATATTTGGGGTTTGTATTTTTTTACTTTTATTTCCTGTATTTACAACTTAATTCCTGTGGACATGTGAGGCAAGGACAGATTGTTACAGCTGTTGAGCTTATTCTTTTGTTCTCCTTAATATATTTCCAAGTGAAAGAAGAAGGAAATTTATAGTTTGTGTACAGACAAAAAATGACTCACATGTCAGATGGGATGAGAAAATAGGGGAGCCTTTGTTCTTCACCTTCCTTTGGTTGACAAGCTGTCAACCATTGCTGAAACCAACACAGCAGATATGAAAGAAGTCTAGTGTATTGTGGTAACATCTGTGTAGTTCGTACTTTGAAGATAGAAGAGATACAAATGTTGGTGTTATATCTAGCCTATGTTTCTTCTGAGGTGCCATGCTGGAGCAGCAGGCACTTACTTTGCTTTTAGTTTCACACTACTTGGAGACATTGGAGAATTCTACGTGCATATGTCAGGCTAGCTGTTAGAGTGCATGCAGCACTGTTGATCCTTCAGATGGTGTGGTTAGAAATACTCTGAGTTCTGCAGAGTTATTTAGAAAAGAAAGAGCAAAAGAGTGAAGTGCAGGAGGTGTAAAAATCAAAGGTATGTCAAATTTTGTAGTGTATACCTGTCCTTTAAACAAGTAAACAACAGAACAGCTATTATCTGAAATAACTATGTAATAGGCCTCTTAGCAGCTTCTATTATTTCTAAGTGATCATGGTTACGGGGCGTCTGCAAGATAAATATTGACTTTTTCTGCTTAAAGCAAGTAATTCTGACTTCTTTTTTCCTGCAGTTTTGTATCCATTCTGTCCTTTTGCTTAGTTAAAACAGATACAAGTAAGAACTAAGTCAAGGTTTTTGCCATGATATATTTGCTGGTATGTATCTGAGCTGTTTTATGGTATTACTGGAAGGCAATATGTGTGACTAGTTCTGTCAATACTGAAAAATATATCCAGTTTGCGTGGCTGTTTGTTTGCAAGTAAGATGAGAGGAAACTGTTGCTTTTGGATATGAATTTTATGAATTCTGGTCTTAGTGCTACATGTTATGTTGTCGATCAGGGAACACAGGAGTGTTTTGTGGCCAGAAGGAAAGGGAAATTGTTGGGGGGTTCTGCATGCAACCATCTATAATAACTTCTGAAGCAATGATTATGGTACTTAGGAGATACTTAACGTGAAAGAAGTTGGTTTCATTTAATCACTAGTATTTTCCAAATATATTCCAAAAAATATATATTCCAAAAAAGGAATTTCTGAGCTGGAAAAGTACATCTGAACCAAGAAAGTTCTTCTTTACATTTATTATATCCCCTACTGTATCCTTCGATACCCTTTTTTTTTTCTCACCATAAAAATGTCCAAGTATTTTTAAGTTCATCTATATCATTTACTTTGATGATTTAACTTGTCAGCTCTCTCCATGTGCACTGTACTCTTTTGAGTGATATATTGTATTGGAGTTGTAAGTAAATTCCCTTTCTGTTCCTGCAGTGCTTTACTTATTTATTTGCATTCCAAGCTGTCCTAGATGGCTTATTTCCTTTTACCTTATCAGGCTTTTAAGGAATTTTAAATAAGATTGCCACTGTGTTACCTTGAGACATGTCCTTATTATTTACTTTTGGTTTCCATGTGTCAATGCCCTCAACTGGAAATTTTGCTTTATTTTATCTCACTTCTGAAGAACAAATTCTGATGATCCGTAGTTGGAGTGTAATGAATTCACCCCTTTTCACCCTTGTCCTGTTGCTGGCAAAGGTCAGAATCTGGCCAAAATCCCATTTGGGCAGATATAGGAAGGAGTTGAAATAGAGTCACCTTCTACATTCAGATCACATACGCCTGACCGTTGTTTTTCTTTCCTTTCTCCTCCTCTGTGAATACATTTGGACTCATTTATCTTGTGTAATTTCCTTTAACAGGACCTGCTACATTTCACACATACTTGCTAGTAAATTCTTATTGTAGATTTTGATGTTCTTTCCAAATATGGGTCTTGTTGCTTTTCTTAAAATCCTCCCAAGCTATAGCCTCTCCTTTTGCTCCTGACAGGCTATCTACACATGGCTAATATGGAAGTCCTCACTCAGTTCCATCCCACTGTTTCCATTATTTTTCTTACTTTTCTGTTTCTCTCCTCCTTTGTTTCCTAGGGTGTTGCCTTCTGGTCCCATTATGCAGCTGTAAACGGGATCCTCAATGACACATGCCCAATAGCATGTCTGAATGTGATGTACTACTAATGAAGCAACTGCTCAGTCCTTCACTTTGGTGAGGTCTCTCTGCAGGGCCTCCCTGCTTTTGAGGCAGTAAACAGCTCCTTCCAGTTTTGTGTCATCTGCAGATTTGATCAGTATCCCTTCCAGTTCTGTGTCCAAGTCATTTGTGAAGATGTTGAAGAACACAGGGATGGAGCCCTGTGGAACCTCATAGGTCACCAATCTGAGCCAATTGATCACCCACCACATCATGTGTTTATCCAGCTGTGGGCTGGACATTTTGTCCAGAAGGATGCTGTGAGAGACACTATCAAAAGCTTTACTGAAATCCAAAATGGTTACATCAACCGCCTTCCCTTGATCAATTAGATGGGTTACCTTGTCAGAAAAGGAAATCAGGTTTGGTAAACAGGACTTTCCTCTCATGAAGCCATGCTGGCTGTGATAAATGACTCTGTTGTCTTTCAGTTTTTTATTCAATACCTCCCAGAAGAATCTTCTCCATAACTTTACCAGGCACGGAAGTGAGACTGACAGGTCTGTAGTTTCCAGGGTCTTCCTTCTTGCCCTTTTGAAAATTGGATCAGCTGCAACCTCTCTGGACTCCCAGGATCACTCAAAAATCGGGAGAGGTTTTGTGATGACATCAGCCAGCATTTTTGGGAATTCTTGGATGAATCCCATCAGGCCCTCTAGATTTGTAGGGATCCAGCTGGAGCAGCAGATCTCACTCCGTTTCAGGGTTGAGTGTAAGTTGATCATTCTCGCAGTCAAGGTTCTCCAGCTCAGGACACTGAGACTCCCTTGGTCCATCACCCGCGTTGAAGGCAAAGAAAGCATTAAACACTTCTGTTTGTCTCTGTCCCTGTTTGTGAGGTGACCATGCTCATGCTGTAACAGGACAATGATATTTCTATGCTGCCTATTGCCAGTAAATATATTTGAAAAAAACTCTTTTCGTTGTCCCCCACATTTCTGGCCAGCTTCAACTCCAGTTGAGCTTTTTTTTCTGCAGTGGCAAACAGCATCCCTGAATTCTTCTCATGTCATTTGACCTTGCTTTCGCTGGGCACACAGCTTCCTTTTTTGCCTTATTTCCAAGAGAAGATCCCTGCTATGCTGAGCCAGCCTTCTGCCTTTGCCTGCATGACTTCTAACATTTGGGAATTGCCTGCTCCTTTGCCCTTTAGGAGGTGATGTTTGAAAAGTGACCAGCACTGATGGACCCCAGCACATGGAAAAATGTTTTCCCACGGGACCTTACTTACAAATTCCCTGAGCAGCCTGAAGTCTGTTCTCCTCATATCCAGAACTGAGGTTTTGCTGGCATTTTTCGTCCTGTTATCAGAGATTTTAAACTGAATCACATTGTGGTCGTTGTGGCCAAGATGACCACCAATCTCCACTTTGCTCACGAGATCACTCTGTTGACAAGCAGCAGATCAAGGAGTACATCTTTCTGACTCGGGTCCCTTAGGACCTATTCTATAAAGTTGTCATTCTGGTTTTTCAGGAATCTTCTGGCCTGGATTGTACCAGCTGTGTGATGCTCCCAATCAATTTCTGGCCAGTTGAAGTTCCCCATAAGGAAAGAGGAAGTGTCATTGCCAGCTGTGAGCTCCATGCATTCTACCCTTTCTGTTACTTACACTGCTGCCTGTTTTGCCATGCCTATCCCTCCTGAAGAGCCTGTAACCATCCAACAGGGCACTCCAGTCACAGGACGCATCCCACGAGGTTTCAGTTATGCCAGTGATGTAAAACCTCTGGGACTGGGCCAGAGCTTCAAGCTCCCCCTGTCCATGTTTAAAGAAAATAGAAACTTGTTTCCTGGAGAGTTAGTAAGTTCAGGTCGAAGTGACCTGTCCAGAGCAGCCAGTGATAGATCACAGCATGTCATGATATGATATCACAACATGATACATTCATGTTTTTCAGCTTCTAGGCTTCAACCAGTCTACTTTTTATATATAGATATTTATATATATATATAAAATGGTATAACATACCATTTTCTAGCTGCTAGAACTTTGTGTGTTCTTGCTTGAATTTCCTGCAGCACTGGGACCCATTCCAATGACCACTGAGACTGTTGGTCAGGAATAACATGGTTATCACTTAGTAGTCCAAGTTCCAAGTTCACCACAGCAGTCCAAAGGAAGGACAAGCAATGGAGTTAAGTGTATCATTATGCCTCTTAATTGGAATATTATGAAAAAAGAAGTGCAAATAAATCACTGAAGAATGGCCATTTTAATAGAGACACATTATGCCAAAACCATTATGCTTTTAGCAAAAAAGTCACTGTAGTCTTATGATCTGCTGCATTTTTGAGTTAGTTTTCAAACTCTAAATTAATTTATTTACACATTGCATTCAATTGGCACTGCTTTTGTACACACTGTTTTTAGGAGGAATTTTCTAGCTGGCTTCACCAACTTTTTGAATTAGGAGCTCTGTTAAAAGATGTTTTAATGTATGTTGCACTCGTTTTTACGGGATAGTAACATATAGGAAGAGGGAATGAATGTGCCCAAAAATGCCAGATAAAAATGAACTCTTAGTATTCTGCTGAGTGTTATTTAGCATTTTGGAGATCAATTCCAAACATTTTTATTGGAATGGAAAGATAAAATTAAAGTCTTTATTGATTAGTGTTAGTTCCATTGACATGAGTTTCAACAATTCAAATCTGACCGTTTCTTATCCTGCAGACATTGAAAGAGTCCATAATCCTCCTAAACTTCCAGAACCTTTTCATATCCCATTTTGGTAGTTTTTACAGAATTCAAAGAATCTGATTTAACTGTTTTTCATTTGTTTCTTCTGGCCAGCCTGAGGTCATCATTCAGTTGCACTAATTCTGTAAAGAAGTACTGAATAAAGGATTACATTTTCTGTGCTATAGGTACAATAGGTGCCTCACTAACTTTCTGGTTTTACAAAAAAACATTTATATGCAACTGTGGAAGATTATCACCAACTTTTTATTTTGCTTGGCTTTATGACAAATGTAAAGCATCCTTTTATATGTAATTGTTAGCAGTTAGATTCTGGTGAGGTTTATGTTGTGATGATTGCCTTTCCAAACAGAAAAACATGGCATAATTTCTGTGTCGATGTATTTACACACCTGAAAAATTATTTCTATTTACACAGCTAGTGCCCATGTAGTCTGTGTTAACTTCCTATAATATGAAAGAGGAAACAAACCATTTTAAAATTATATTTTTCTTGGCCACTGAAAGAAACAGAACATGTAGAGTCCTTTTCCCTTCAGCTTGAAATAGTTATCTGTGTTGGTAAATGTTATGGTTATCTGGAATGATTGGGAGGACCAATTCTACATGCTGGATACTCACCTACAGTTCTTGTTTCCAGTGTATTATGGATATCAGTACAGCACTTTATAATTTTAAAAAATCCAGAACCTGTTGGTAACTGGAAGAGATAGAGGAATTAGTCATGTCTTTATGATTCACACTTTTTTCTTAAAATTCCCATAATATTTTCAGGAAATGCCTCTTTTCTGGTTTCAATAAAATTCCGAAAGAATTGGAAAGTAGGTCATAAATAGATATTTTATGTGAGACGTATTTATCTTTTAATTACATGGACATTTAGTGATTTTCATTCAGATTTTACCTTCCATTTCTTCAATTTCTCATATCATCTTCTACATTTAGACTTACTGTCCTCAACAGCAATAGCCTGACCCAATGTTTATCTACGTTGCTGCTGTCATGCAATGTAGAGATAGTTAAATTTGCTTAGATATCAGAAAAAAAAGTAGGATGACTTCAGTAACATGCTAACCAGGATAGCCAATTTCTATATGCTAAGCTGACAATGTCAGCACATTGCTAAGGTCATTAAAGTTGGAGGGAATCTTTCACCTGCCTTCAGTAGTCTTAAATCAGATCTTATTCTCTGTTTACCCTAATCCTAACCCTTTCCCAAACCATGTTTTTTCTGTAATCTTCCGATTGTTGCAGAAGCAGAGCAACATAGCAACTGAAACAAAATTTTCACAAACAAAATAACATCATCATGGCTTGGCTTCGCGAACGAAGATTTCGAAGCAAAATAACAACCGCTATCTAAACCACTCGTGTTGCCCATTGCAAGCACCCTGTGGCAATAGATTATTATCTCCCTATAATACTGATGATAACAAATCCATTTAACAGCACTCAGAAATAACAAGCATTTTTGTGGCTGAGCAAGGCAATAAGCAATGCTGAACTGCAGAGGTGAATCAAAACATTTATATGTGGCTCTGTATTCTGTATAAACTGTATTATGTTTTGAAAGAGAATGGAAATGGCAACACTACAATGATTTTGGATTATGTACAGTTTCCATTTGTTCAATGAACTTCCAGCATTGCTGAGTGGAGATCTGTATCTAGTTCAAGAAAGGTATCTGGTTCTTGGTGAACAAAATTGCAATTACCAGATTTTTCGCATGCATCTTATTTGTTTCATGGTACACCACCTGCATATCTTGGTTTTAAAATCTGTTTGTCTTAAGACAGTTAACTTAGGACAAATTGGAGGCTCTTGCTTGTAGTTCTGTTCAGATAGAAATTAATTACTCCTTCAGTCTGTGATGCGGGGGCTCAGTACTGAAGACTGATGTGCAGAGTGACATCAGAATTTTCACTCTTTAGGTTTGCATAGGTAGAAGGTACATTATTAGTTTAGATCCTGTTTTCCAGTTGAAAAGATTTGGTTTGGCTGACAATTTGACTTTTTCCCAAGAAAGGGAGAAAGCGTGTTCAGGTTGTGGGCATGTGTAGAGGCTTTTGATACACCATTCCAGTAAAAAAATTTCAAAATCTTAAGTTGATATATATCTTCTTTCTTAATAATAGCCAGAGTATACCTGGAGGTATGCATCTCCTGCCTTACAGGCAGAGCCATGCTGCTATTCATTAATTTATCAAACCTTTCCACTCTGAGCAGCAGCAGTCCTCACTGACATGAGAGCCCTGAGATTCCTCTTAGTTACCCTTAGACCCCAAATCACTTCCAGCCTTTGCTAGCATAGAGAAATGCAGTTTTACCTCCTTGGTGGTTAGGTTTGCTGCATTCTATTTCTGCATACCTGTGATGTTTACTAGGTTTACTACGTAAGGTGCTACGAGATACCATTTTGAGTTTTAAGTTGTGAAATACCCATGTAGCTAAAAGTATTTCTCTTATATATGCTTTTCAATGTTTTTGTTTACTATGTTTTTAAACTAGAACTCTTGATGCTTAGGCCTTCTTTCAGCACCATATGAAAATGTCTGCCTAAATACAGGTGTAGAAGTACCTGCACTCGAATTTAAGAAAGTACCAATTGTTGTCATGTAGCATGAGAAGTACAATGTGGAGACCTTGCAGTCTCTTCCAGCACAAGCCATTTGGGCAACAAATACACAAAACCCACTCAGGTCTGATGGTTAACGCAAAATGATTACTTATGTGGTGCAGCACAGCACTGGATTTGTTGGGCTTGGGCCAGTTCCTGAAAAAAATCCCAAGGGCAGCTCTGCAATACATTTACCTTCAATACAGAAAATAGTCTTATTAGGATGTACATATCAGGTCTGTAATAGTCATATCTGGACTCTGCATCCAGTCTAACAGGAAATGCAGAGCAAGGGGAAATGAGTGCAGGGACAGGTCGATATGCTAGAGTTCATAGGCTGAGGTGAACCTGTCCTGCTGCAGTGGAGAAGTACAGAAGAGTACTTATACTGAATTTCCTTGTGCTCTGGTTCTGGGGAAACACTGCAGAAACATTTGGACTATGTATGCCTGGAGCCAGATTGAGGTTGGCAGGTTATTAGTTTTTGAGCTGGAGGATTTTTGAGAATTGTACTTCTCCGTTAGCCAGCTTTGGATGAAGTAAGATTTGTCTGGCGCCCCATATCAAACAGACCATTTCAGTTCTAGGTTTCTTGCATCCAGGCAAATACCTATCCTAATGTGAAAGGTGAGCAAACAGAAATGTTAGTAGAACATGTGCATTGCCAGGCAATAAAATGCAGTAAATGCATGGACTAGTCAACATGTAATTTTTTTTTTATTCAGAATGTTATCTCCACTCAACTGCTACTGCTACAATAATGGAATTTAACAACATCCTACTGATTTATATGAATTTTAGTTTTTTTCCCTAGCACCTTCCTTCATTTCACATATGTTATGAGGTCATAGAAAGAAAGACTCAGTTGAAATGAATATACACAGTGGGATAAAGTTAAGGTTGCTGTGGGAATGTCAAATCTGAATTTCCTGCTTTTGTTGTAATCAAACTATGGAATGAGTTCTTTCATTAATGTTAGGTTTTAAAAATTCTGTAGTATAATTACAAACAATTTGTTAAATTTAACCCTTTAAATACAGGTGCCTCTGTTAGAATCAACTTTTGGATGGGCACCGTCTAAAGGGTTTTCTTCGTAATTCTGTTCATAATAACATCATACTGAGCTTTTACTGAATCTGGACCAAAGAAATAGGTTGTTGCTTTTAAAGAAGAAAAATGGTCTGTCATAATAGAATTTATGAAAACGTATGAACTATAATTATTTACAATTTAAAATAATGGAGTAAAAAGGGTTATGAGCTGTTATGGGAAACTGTTGCGGTTTTGGTTTTGTGGGGTTTTCGGGGGGAGGGTTCTTTTTCTTTTTTTTTCCCCCTGTATAGTAGTAGTAAAGATTTCCTTGCCTGAAATAAAGAAGTGGAAAAAATGTCCAGCAAGAGCCATATATTGATTTCTTTGGGTGTTGTAATTTTTCAGTTTCTATAGTGCCCAGTGATGTGACTGATAAAATAGGTAATATAAGTATTTATGGGCACCACAAAAAGCATTCCTCTTTCGTACTGATATAGTTTCTGTTAAGTTCTGTGGATCTTTATTGGTCCTAATGAAATGTATATATTGATGGAGTTTAGGACAAGAGATGTGCATCACATTCCATCAAAATGAAGAGAGAGCAATAGTTTTCGTGTAGTAAATAGACCTCCCTGGAAACAGTTAGAAAAGACAAAGCCAAAACCACTCCAAAGAAAAAACAGTATGTTTATTTAATGCAGACTGCATTACTTGTCCTGCGTTCTGCTTGTGCTTATATCTCCAGATATTCATGTAGAATTTGGGCAGTTTGGGCTTCCCTAAATACCAAGGATGAAATCTAACCTCAGAAAACTAGTCAGTAGTGACTGACTTTGGTAGGACTAAGGGTTTCGTCCAATACAGTTATTCTGAAATTGACATTGTGTGATTTTACATCAGTTAATATTATGGATGCATATGCAGGATTTGGCCAACAAGTGAAATAATAAGAGGTACCAGTGGTAACAGCATTCATTTTAGCCTTTGAGTTTGGGAGATGGTGCATTCTTCTTGAGATAAGAGCTGAGCTGGTCTTGTTTACACAGACGTATGTTGGAAAGAATTCTGGGTTTTAAATCAGGAATGAATGCTAACTCTGGCTTTGTAAACACCTATTGAAATCATTGAGTCTTTCATAGTTTGCCCTATCTATCTATCTATCTATCTATCTATCTATCTATCTATCTATCTATCTATCTATTCTATCCATCTATCCATCTATCTATTTCCATCTCAAACTCTTTTATGTGTGCACATGTGTGCCTTCCAGACCTTTCTCTTTGCAGGAGATTCTACTTGGTGGATTTCTAGAGGCCAAATGTCAAATTGTCTGAAGTTTGTGCTGCATGCATTTTGTGTGACATGGAGCTGTGTTGGCAGCTGGCAAAACTGTGTGTGCTCAGAAACATGTTTTCAAAGATAATTTGCCTTCTTTGCTTGGTGAAAAGGGCATAAAAACATTCTGCATTGTACATATCTGTGCTCATGACCTCTGCTTTTGGAGGAGCTGAGAAACAGAGCCCCAGGTTAAGCAGCATCTGTTGTTTCAGCTCATCTCCAAACAGGAAGACAAAATTTCAGAGAAAAGAAGTGTTTTCTTTATCTGAATGTCTCTTTATTGTAACATTTCTGAAAGTATTGGTCATTTGCAAGTTGGTTACTCAAGATGCCACCTGGGGAATCTTTCTCTTGTCCCTTCTGCAACCGGACTTGTCTGCTCAATGGCCTTTTCAGCCATCAGCGAGCCTGCAGCAAGCGTGGGTAGAGCCCTTCGAAATCTTCGTTCGCGAAGCCAAGCCATGATGATACTCAAGATGAATGTACCGTGTTATGTACAAAATACTTGTCATGCAATGTTTAAAACAGCCTGAGATCTAAGGTAGAACCTGCAACAGTCGAAGAGGATGGCAGCAGAGTAGTGGGAAATATCTTTTCACTCTTGCAGTGAGAAGAGATTCCTGCTTCTTGCCACTTCTCCATATTTAAACTCTGGTTATGCCGTGTCATAGTCACCTCATTCATGTAAGATCAGTATGAGCAGTTTGGTAGTTCATAAGTGTGCCTGGACTTCTAATATTAGGGACTGAATATTTTATTGGTAAACTTCCCCTAAAGAAACATAACCTAGATAGTAACAGACTGGGTGTAACTAAATAACAAGAATAAAACTGTTCTAATGAACTTGCATACCGAGTAAGAAAAAGAATACCTTTTTCATACCTGAAATGATGGTCCCACTTTCAACTGTGGAAGCCAGCAGAGATAGTGGGTTGGACGTATTGTTTATGCATATTATGGGGAAAATTTTTCCTTTGTATTGATCTTCTTTTATGAATTATTCAATCAATTGCCTTATATTTGGGAAGGCAATTGATGCACACATATTTGTGTGAGAGTTTGCTACGATGCAAATTTCCAGCAATCTGAACTTCTTCCAAAAGCATTTTGGGATCAGGAAACTGTACTTTCAGGACTAGTTTAAGATATCCTTAACTAGCTTTGTCTTTTGCATACTGGGCAGTATATCATGATCAGTCTGTCTGTTTGTCTGTCTACCTACCTATCTAAATCAAATATTGGTATATGTACATGTACATGTAGCCCTAGTTAGCAAAATGTGTTGTTTTCTGGGACAAAGCCTTCAGGTTTTGATTGGCTGCTGTATCAGTAGACTGGAATACTTACAGATGTCCTCGGAGGCCTTCTATAAAACTGCAGGTGTTCAGCTTTAGCAAATAGTTCTTATTATATGGATAGACTTTTGGCAGCTAGTAATGATGTTTCCTGAAATTGAAAAATTATTTTCTACCTTACACACTGGTTTTACATTACTGGAATGTTGGAGGGGAAAACAAATACCTTTTATTGAGTAGTACCAAGACTGTTTTTGTTAGTTGTATATATTTTCTGATTTGTATATTTTATACTGGAGTGTGAGTTTTTTTCCTTAAGTGCTGTGGTCAGATTTGAAATCTCTTCCAGCAAAACTCAAATTATGAGAAATTAGGGAAATATCTGGCAGCACAGGGTTTATCCCTTATATAGAACTAGCAACTGGCTTGCAGTCAGTGTATCACCAAACCTGGAGGTAAGGGGGCGTTGTAAAGCTTTTAAAAATACTTGAACATTATAATAGAATAATTTTAGCCTTTTTTTTTTGTTTTTTTTTTTTTTTGAGTAAGGCACATACAATGATTTTGTGAATATATGTTTAACCCATACAGTACCACCGTTAGACAGTGCTGGAAGAAAATGGTGGATCATTTTGTTGCAATCACTTTCTCTGGACAATGAGATTGATGGCATGTTCTGTGTCACTCCTAGGGAACTGTAGTTTAATTGCAGAGGGTTAAACAACTATTAGAATTGTATTTGGATCCAAATTATCCAAATGCTTGACTGGATAATCTGGTGCTCAGGTTTTCTTTAAGAAGCTCATTTGACCTTTACAGTGCTTGAATTAGTACCTGAAACCTGGTGGTTCAAGATTCTCCTCTCATAATCTCTATTTATTTCCAAAATAATACCTGGTGGAAGTAGGATTATATGAGTATTTTAAGTTTACTATGATACAGGACATTATTGTGTCTCTGCTAGACTCCCTAAACATGTCTCAGGTCTATCAAATCAGAATGCTTCCTCAGGCAAAGCATCCATCCCATAAAGTGCTGGGAAGTTGATAGAGTCCTCTCAAGAGGTTAGAGGACCCTAACCAT
Source organism: Pachyramphus minor (assembly GCA_013397135.1). Taxonomy (NCBI): domain Eukaryota; kingdom Metazoa; phylum Chordata; class Aves; order Passeriformes; family Tyrannidae; genus Pachyramphus; species Pachyramphus minor. Next base: position 287,814 of record VYXB01003695.1, read on the forward strand.
CACTGTCGGTTTTGTATGGAGGTCTTTGGATGTCATGTGAATTATTATAATACAGTTCTGAAAGTATAGAACAGTTGGGCCACAGTTCCTATATTTTTTGTGGTGGAACAAAAGTACTGAATACAAAGTAAATGGGAATTCTGACTTTAATAAATAGGAGCTGTGCAAGCCAACTCTGCATGCCCAGGAAACCATCCAAGTTCTGGAAGGGAATAGCAGGACTGAAGGTCCTGCTATTTTTTTATTATTATTGATTTGGTTAATATTTTAATACATAGCTATTTTGTTTGTCAAATGCAGTCCAGAAAAGTAACTCTATGCTTTGTCTGCTATATGTTTGAAAACTTTACAGAAACAAAGAGACATCAAATGCTGGTATTAAGCATAAACCTCAAACTCTAATATCATTTTATCCTATGTTAATCCGCACTGCTATGGACATGAGTTATTGCTGATGGCATAAGTATATGGCCCTGTTTATCGTAAGGGTTGCTCTTTACCTCTTGCCTGTATTCCCTCACACATTACTCACACCCATTTGCTCACAGTTCTCCAGGTTTTTTTCATCTTATGAAAGTATTATTTTCAAAGGCTTTTGCTTTTCACATCCATGTCAGTGTTGAAGATTAGAATTTGACAGGGAATACCTGGTTGCATACTTCCTTTAAACCTGAACCAGTAGCCCTGCAAAATTTTAGGAAGAGCACCCTTTCATCTCGCACCATTCACCACTTTAAAGTGAAAGGTTTGTTGATGTAATCCTATTTTCAATCTATAGAGGTCACCTGTAATGCACTGCTCTGAAGATAAATGCCTAGTACTCTTTTGATGTTAGAGGTTTCTTATTTGTTTTTTTTGATGTGGGTTTTTTTAAGGCATGCTTAATGATCATTTGTTTTGCTAGGATACTGTCTTGTAAATTTTAAAGGCTTCATTTGATCATTAACAATCCTTACAGATATTTTCATTATTTAAATATGTTTCAAGTTGGTTTTTTTTTTGTTTGTTTGCTTTCTGCAAGAACTAATAACTTCTATGTAAACTGGGATGTAAAATGCAATGATTAGCTTCTAGATGAAAGTACACTAAAACAAGTATATCTTCCTTTGGCAATTAGTGACAAAGATAATATTGATTTCACAGTGAGAAGGATTGCATCCTGCCAGTATATCACAGGGGGATGAAATGGAAACCTTAGTTCATAATGTAATACTTAAGCAGTTGTGAAACTCACATTCAGGATCTTCTTCTCATCATTTTAAATACACTATTGGTATGTATAGGTCATACTATTTTTCCCCAGTAAAAAGGTAGAATTTTGTTTCATAGATTAACTTCACCTGCTTTTTGTAGGCAGGCTAAGTCAGTTAGAGATGGGCCTTTTTTTCCATTATCCTGTCTGATATCAATAGATACAGGTTGTTAAATACTTACTGAAGCCCAGATGGGTAAATCTAAGCCTTTTGGGTATACCTGAGGTTCTGGCACATTATAACAGGAATTTCTTATCTATTACCCTGTCTGTTTTGGTATCAGAATAAACCACTCCACCTGTAAATTGTTCAGCAGACAATTTTCAGTGCATTAGAGCTTCATATCAATGTTAAGCACTTTGGTGCACTTTTCAGAACTGAGTTCCCTTTTCCAACCCTGTGAAGCATTGCTGCAGAGTGGAAAAGTGCTTACCTAGCGTGCAGCAGTGGCGCTTTGCTTGTAATCTCTCTGTTTCCTGACCCAAGTAGTCATGTGGGAAGTTCAAGTTAGGTTAACAAGAGCAGGCTGACATAGAAAAGGCTGAATTTCACTTGATTCTATGCTGAATCCTGTTCTTTTATTGTTAATGTCCTTTGTTAATTTTTGTTCCTTTATTTCATCTGCCAGAGAGTTCAGCTTGGCAGCAGGGAAAGTTCCCTGAGCTGACTTGGCCTGCTAAGTGGTTTTTAGAGGCTGTTGCTGCTTCAGGAGGAGTCCACTTTATAGGGCTCTGTCACTTTCCTTCTTTTGCTTTTGGTATTCAGTCCCTTGCTTACCATTCCCCACATATGGTATGCACAGTTGCGATGACTTGCATCTGCCCAGAAGTGTGACTTTCTTAGAGATGATTCTCCCATCCTTTTTTGCATGAGCCAAAAGAGGACTGTGTTTTACCCAAGGCTGCCAGCACCCTTCTCCCAAGAGAACATGTGTGGTCCCTTCACATGCATCTGAATTTTCACTAACCCCAAAGATCAAGAATGTTTAGACTTCTTCCTGTCTCTGGTGGCCACCATTATCAAAATGACTTTGTCTGCCTAGAAAGTTAAAACTCGCTGCTATTACACTTTCAGTTCTATCAGTGATAAACTATGGAAAACATCAGTGTCATATATTGTATTTAACATAAGGAGCTGTTTGACACAGTGTATCCTTGAAATGTTTATAGTGAGTAAGCAAAACTTTAGTAAAACCTCCCTTTAACCTCAGAAATGGAGACTGTACAATAAAGTTTTATCTCTCTTGGTGATGTTCACCCTTCTCATTTGTAGGGCCAAACATTACATAATAAATGTAGGCAAGGAGCTTCTCTCCATTTTATTATGTCCTTTCATTGAATTCCCATAACATGGAGGCCAGTTGCCATTCCTGCCCTCTTTGTTTCACTCGCCATGGCCCCTGTCTCAAAGGAGAGTACTGATGACAGGGAGAAGAAGGTAGAATGTGTTGCAAACTGATTATCCTTAGAAGGTGGTTTATTACCTGCTTAATCTCCCTCCTCTCTAGCTATTCAATTTGTCTCTTTGAGAAATAATTCTTACTTCATAGATCTTAACAATCTTCATATCTGTGAGCATCTTGAAGATTGTTTAAGACACAAAGCAGTATAGGAGACAATGTGATGTGATGTCTTTGTGACTTGGAGACTGTGAGAAGAGCTGCTTAGCAGCTCTGGAGGAGACTACTGATTTGTTATGAGGGGAGCCCAAATGGATATAAGAGAATGTGGCAAAGCAGAATTTTCTTAGTCCTAATTTCACTTTACTGACATATGTAATTATCCTTCCCTGAGCTTTTGCTAGAAGGGTAGATGGGCCACTGGATGGCCAAAATTGCCGTAACAAACATCCTTAGATGCAGCCGAACTGCTGCTGATGGTAATTGCCTCAGCGCTTCTTTCAGTCTGCATTCCCACCACGGGAACAATAGCTTTAATTTAAATAGTACTCAGAAACTCGTAATTTTGATGTTTACCATCCAATTTTTGTATACATTTTTTCTATAATACATCTTTTCTATATTAGTAAAAATATTACAACATTTTTTCTGTAATATTAGGTAAAGATTAACAAAGCATGCCAAAGAACATTATAAGACCTTGAAAGAGGTCCCTAAGTTTTTCTAATAGGGAACATTAATGGACTGCTTCCTCTCACTTTATCCCAAGCCATCAGGAGAGGCAGCAAAGGACTCTAGCATGCTTTCGATGGGGATGTTACATGAAGTAGGATTGATTCTCTTGCACTGAAGAAGCTCCAGATGAAAGTCCCAGGCTGAAAATTGCCATTAGAGTGTGCAGGAAAAGTATCTCCACGTATTTGTCCTCTGTAAAATCAGACATTCTTCTGTTGGCCACTGAACTGCCTGGACTTTTGATTTGACTTGGTCCAGCCATTCCTGGTTCTTAAACATACCCTACATGAAAATGGGCCAAAGAATAAAAGACACAGCCTTATCTTAAGTGAAAATTAGCTCTTCAGTTTAAACAAATTAACTTAGATAGTATATTGTGGCTTCCCCATTTCACTTCTTCAGCTAGATAGGAGATTTTTTTTTTACTGGAATCTTCTATGTACACATGTATGATTTCATTTGGTCATTACAGGCCTCCTCTCAGGCCATAATTCTTGATTTCTCCTAATTAGTTGCTGTGGAAATGATTATGTCATAAACACAAACAATGGGAATATAAGGAGCAGATGAATTCTTAAGAAGCAAAGATTTGTTTTCCTGTAAATGACAAAAAACCCAAAGGAGAAGCATTATAATATTTTCTGCATTGTCTTTCGTCTCAGGGTTTTATAGTACTTCTCAAGTATTAAATATTTTTGAAAAGCTGCTGCAGAAATGGTGTTGAAACCTTCCATATTAGTTGTCCTCAGTAACTCATGATCAAATAATTGTTGCTTGCAACTGAAAATAAGCTTTTCCTTGCAAACTGAGCCTTCTCTCTGAGAGCTGACCAGGTTCTTCCCAGTGTACACATCATTAGTAGTTTTGGAGATTCTGTTGACAAAGTTATTTACACCTGTGCAGTCCAATTTTCTTCAAGGCTCATTTTATCCCTCTGCCTTCAGATTCTTTCCCTTTTTAGGCAGTTCCAACACTTTCAATAGCATTGCCTGGCTCACTGTTGCTGTGAAAGAAAAGTAAATAATGTTATTGAAGGAGTATAGGGTTGAATGAAATCTGCAGCTGTATCAATCTCAGCTAAGTTTTGCATGACTAGCGGGAGAAAAATAAATAAAAATGTATTTTTTTGCCACTGAACTCAGCACATGTGGCTAAGTATCCACTGAGGGATGAAATCCATCACTCTACACAAGCCCACTGTATAGCGATGTTCCCATTAAGTACTCAAAATGGGGCTTGTGTGGCATATAGGCCATGTGAATTCGTGTGTGAATTTCACCAAGGGAGAGGCTCATTGAGCCAGAAGATGCCCTTTTGCATAGTCACTTCTCAGAGTTGTGCTGTATTTTTGGCATTCACAACACCTCTGTCATCTGAGTATTTATAACTAGTGCCTTTTACAGATGGGAAAACCAAGGCACAGAGAAATGGTAAGACTTGTCCAAAGGAACACAATTGGTTAATGGCAGAGTGAACACAGAGCTCAGGATTTCTGACTCTGTCTCCTAGCCTCCACAGATCATTTCTAGAGCAATATTGAAGTGATGTAATGTGTAAACAGAATTGTTTCCAAATAAAAATATCTGTCAGGTTGCATAAAATATCTTCAACAGCTCTTTAAACATGCAGGAACAGATTGATTTTAAATGAATGTGGTCTTTTTTTTTTTTTTTTCTTTTAGTGATGAGAAGGAAGGGATTGTTAAGTCTTAAAATATTTACATTTCCCGTTGATAAAAAGTTGTAGAAGTTATCCTGCTCTTAGCTGTGGAACAGAAAATCTGCATGTCTCTTAGGCTTCCAGCTAAAAAGTATTTTGAAACTGAAGCTGCAAGTGCAAGTTAGGAAGTAGGACATTCTTGTCAGCTTCCCGCATCTGTTATTGTAACTATACACTAGTACATTTCCAGCATTGCCTTTCAATATGCTCATGGCATCCTTGTTGTATGCACGAGAAAGATACGTGAAGAAGGGCAAAGTGCTTTTTGCATAGTTTTTATATTATCCACACAACTGGAATGTTTACAACACAGTACGGAGTGTAACAAGAGCAAATGCTGAACCACATCAAGCTGTTCCCTTGTTGTGCATGTCATTTAACTATCAAATCTATAAGGGCGTTTGCTATGTTCTTCACACACAGAAAGACCACAACTAAGTGACTTAAAAGTATCCCATGAGTTTTTAAAAATGCAGACAAACAACTCTCTTCTTTTGATAATTGCAAATACATTGTTCCACTCAGTTGGTTCTGCAACATCTGGTGTTTTACAAAGCATTTTAAAATGTCATCTCCCTTCCCCATTTGCCCACACCCTTCCCACTGCACCTTAACCCCAGCATAACAAGAAAATTTAATTTCTGAGGAAATCCGTGGAAAATTGTGCAAAACAGAGTTAAGGAATAGTGCCTTTGTAGATTTGAGCAATTCCTTAAATTATGAGAAGGCCAAGTCAGCAATATTACTGTATGCAAGGATTTCCATGAGGAAGAGGAACAACATTCTGGGCTGATTCAGTGATAAGGTGTTATTAAATTACTCTTGCAGAAGAAATTGCTTAGAACATTTTGCTTGCTAGTGCTAACTTGATAGTCTTGGCATTAAGTTTTCTTAAAAAGATCAAAAGGCAATTTCTCAAGAATGAAAGACTGTAACCCCCCTCAGAAGTCTTGGTATATGCCCAACATTTGAATTGTAAATTGAGTGTAGTTGCTTCACAGTCAGTAAATTAGTGAACTTTGTAGTTCGTGCCTGAGGATGAGCTTACAGGTTACAGATTCAAAGTGAATGAATGATAAGGCCATTACTGGGTAGCATTTTTCCATAATCAGAGTGTTTCAACATTTTTCATAGACAGTTTTTGTCAGTCCGTTGCAGCATACAGTGAATAGGGCACTTTGGGAAGTAGGAGATGAGTAAAGGTACCAATTTAATAATATGGAAATGAGCAAAGAAACAATACTAGTAATATAGAAATAACTGCAGAAAAATCCCAACACAAGACATCTCTTCAAATATCATGAGTTATAGGAGGTCATCTTGCCTAATTTTAGTTATCAGTTAGGCATGTGGTCTTAGCAGGTTGAACTCACTCCCATTTTCAGTGAAGAGAAATGGAGCTGGGGCACCTCGAGATGGAAGTTCATCCCATCTGTCTGGATGAGATTAGATACTCACTTTTCATCTGACTAAATTTAGATGGGATGGATCTCACCTTTATTACTCAACACAGAGGAAGATCCATCAAAATCCCATGAATTTAAAGTAAGACTGATTTCCTTAGCTCTTGAAGTCCATGGGGTAGAAGATTTCTTCTGTATATAGATCATGAGGATTGAAGAAAGTACAGTAAAATGTTTACTCAGTGAAGTTGCCATTTTCATAAATGCATTATAAATATGTGTTAAATCCTAAGTTGCAGTCAAAAAGTTATGTTAAATGATTTGTATAGTTTCCTTTTACATAGCTGGTGAAAACTGGCAAAATTTTATTCATCATGACAAAATGTCATGTTAAAGTATGTTTTTAAAAGGAGACTGCCACACATTATACTGGTGATTTCTGATCATGGGCTTGGTGATTAGGATATTTGGTGTTCTTGTCCTCATGATCGCACCAGCACAGCACTTCTCCATGGGCTACTGCAGACTTAGATTACCAAGTACTACTACTGCCCTAGACAAAAATTTCTTAGAGGCCAAATAAAGGCGCAGTGGTTAAGAAATCTTATTGCAAGTTCTGTGTTGCCTTAGCCAGAACGCTGTTAGTATCCGAGAAGATACACTGGGATCCTATACCATTAAACTTTTTCATATCTGTTTTGCCAGAGCTTGTGACTGTCAGCTAAGTAGGGATAGCCTTACGTGCTTTACTCTCATGAAAGCAAGTAACAAGCAATGAAAGTACAGTAGCACTGTTTTCAGCATGGATTAGAAACCAGAACATCTGTTTTAAGCTCACAAATAAGTTTGTACCTGTGTGCTGTCATCTGCTCTCCTTTCTGTTATAGTTAATTCCATAAGATTTTCCAGTTTGTGCTGCATTCAGACTTTCGCTTTCCTAGCAACGTATACTTTATAAAGAGCGTGTCTTGTTTAAATTAACCAAACAGAAGTTATAGGGATTATTTTTGCTACCTATAAATAAATGAAAAGGGCAAGGTTCAGAGTGGAAGATGCATTTTTGCAAGTAAAGGCATAGAAAAACTGTTCATGAGTATATTTAGGCTGAGAGTTAATGTAGCTTAGAACATTTCTGTAGAAGTAGTGGATACAAGTATTCTAGCTGGATAGCTTTAAGAATGGGTTTATGGGGAAGGTTATGGTCTTGAAATACAAAGGCCTGGATATAGACACTGGGGTAGAAAAGAACATAGTGAGTGTTTGTTCTGAGAAGTCTTGGTCAAATCATGCTCTTCTGATAGTTTGTGGATATAAACTTTGCTAGCTGCAATTTTTAAGAGTGTGTCAATTTCTACTCTTTAACTTTAGTTCTTGACCTTTGTATCCCCTTTTTTACTGTGATGAGTCACTAGGATGATTGTGATACCAGCAGTGTAACTTCAACATTGTGGACTCAAATCCTGTTACTATACAAACACTATTCCTGAAGCCCTAGAAATGTAAGAAATAAAGGGAAATGGTGTTTCCCTTTGGACCATTAGCCACGTGACCTTTTGTTTCTCACATGGGTTAGTCCCTCTTCTGTACATGACTGCCGCTTGGGACCTTTTTGGCTTTTGTCCATTTTATTTCAGTTAGCATTTATTTCACACATCATTGTGAGAAGCACTGGTTATGAAGATACAGAGCTCTTGTCATAACAGAAGTATTTCGTATGCACCTGCAATTTGGCATTTGTGTTTGGGGAATACTGCAGAGTGAATAAAAAACCTGAAATAATGTAGGGTTTTTTTGGCTCCACCTGCTATGGAACTGTTGTATTTTTGGAGGAAGGGCGTTAAGGTGTGGTTTTTTGGTTTTTTTCCCTTGTTTTTTTTTTTTCCGAAAACAATCTGAATGTGTGTTTATGGCGTTAGGGAAAAGGTACATCGTGGGTTACAATGCTATAAGCAGAGAATAAAGGAAAATCTGTAAGACAGATGGCTATTATCATGGTGTAAATACCCTATTTTTAATTGCAATGGGAAAAAGGTTTTCTATATATAGCCCTCAAGCTGGAAGGTTCACGTTTGTAATAGTACCATGGCAATGTGCAAGTATTAATCACTTCCTGTGTACTGTTTGTAACAGCAACAGCGAAAAAAACCTGTTCTAAAGTTGCTTTATATTCTTATTGCTTTTGATCCTCTTTCCTCAGATGCACCTATTCAGATACCCTGAATTCAATAAGACCACCCTAGCCACCCTTGCTGTGCACATGCAGATGAAAAGACCTGTAATCTGCTTGTACTACCTCCAAACGCCCCGGTGCAGGAAGCAGTTTGCCACCGTGCCCAATTGTCTCATCACCCCTCTCTCACATACTGGAGGCAAGAAGTTGGAGGGTGTCAGGGTGTGCTGCAGCTGTGCTCCGCTGAGTCTCAACCAGGTGGTCACAGAATTAGGGACCTATAAATGGCTTCCTGATAGCATTTCCCAGCTTGCCTTTGCTGAGTAAAACTCTGCACAGGAGAGTGTCTGGTCTGATAGCACTCACGAAAACAACAGATTTGGCCTTGAAACACTTGCTGCTCATTGCAGGAACTCAAATGGCTTTAGAATGAGAACTAGGTAATACTTCAGCAACTGCACTGAAATTAGGAGTTCACTCTCATGTATCCATGTTAAGTGAAAAGACAGTTTGAGTTATGCTAACAATGCCTCCGTAATGGAAAATGTTGATACTTATGGTGATGGGAATTTTCTCTAATTGATCTTCGGCATTCAAGGAGCTTTTGTTGGAAACTGATAATTCACACTTTCATACCACAGTGATTATTATTTATTAAGTGCTTTTATATCCTGATGTCTGGGAGTAAAGGGTCCCCAAATACATGTTAATGTTAATCCATCTTGTCTAGTAAGTTTTTTCAGGTTGTTGTGTGACTAGAAAATGATCAGTTGTGAGCTTTGCTTTATCATTTAATTCAAGGAAAATTTAAAAAGTACTTTGAATATTTCTTTCTAGAGATTCTGGATTTTTTAGTGGAAAGGAAGGAGGCAGTCTTTTAGGGGACTTGCTCGACAGGTAGTCATGGTCTATTTTTGTTGAAAACTGAGTGTCAAGACTGGAGTCAAGTTGCAGTAAAATAGCTTATGGTACAAGGTAAACTGTATATTTCCATGGAATATATCCTGTGATGAAAGCTTCTTTCTTAAGTAGTCACTCTCTCTAAATAATGCATTCTTTCCAGACACTGTTGCTATTTTGTTCTTTGTCAGGTAATTACGAACTTGCTCCTCAGAAGGGGAGGGGGAAAAAAAAAAAGTAAGAAAAGAAAAAAGAAAGACATACACCTACAGGAAAGCTTTTAACTGTAGGTCCTGCTTCATCTGATTTAATCTCTGTTTATATGAATTCATGTGTGTTTTGAGAGCTCGTTTTTCAAATTTGAAGCACCCTTCTGCATTCATTTCTCTTAAACTTTTTGCAGCTCTAGTACTATGAGAAAAAACAATGCTGGCAGTGAGTTTGTGTATATAAGCTAAAGACTTTTTGAAATGCATGCTTTTCTTGCCAACTGCAGTTCCTGGTTTTAACTAGAAAGCTATTACCACCCCTTGCTTTAAAAAAAACACAACAGGATTGCAAATGATGTTTATGAATTCATTCCTGAGTTTGAATATAATGCTTTATCTCAAAATGTGCAGTTACAGAACAATGTAATTTTCATGTACCATCCTCATTGCACGAAAGAGTCATGAAACAGATAAAGGAAAAAAGGAAGCAAAGATTTAGGGAGAGGATGTGACTCAGGGATTCAGGATCCTACCAGATCGATAGAGCAGCCCCAGAAAGAGAATGACATCCAGCTGCTGCAAACAGACAGATGGAGAAGAGACCTATGATGAAGAAAAAGAGTGAACAGAGGAATAAATATGGTAAGAAGTGTAGGCCAGACTTGGTCCTTTATGCATTCGAAAAACGAGAGAAGCAGTTGGATTTGGGGATGAACAAAATCCTACTGAAGGTGAAAGAGGATTGCTTCCCAGAGTGGGAGGACTGATTTCTGGGCCTTTTTTTTTTTTTCCTTCACTGAAAACAAAGGTACGATCCTTTCCTGGTGATATGGAATAGTTTCCTGCAGTCAGATAGGTTTAATACTGTCACCCCAAATCAAAAGATTTTGTTCCGTTTTCAAATACATTGTTTTTTCCTTCTTTCTCTTTAGAGGTAAATTTCAAAATGGAAACATCTGGAATTTGTCTAAGTAATGTGTCTTAGGTTTTGGAGGGTTGTTTCAGCTGAATATTTCTGATTTCAACCTGAAACCATTTTCAGGTGGACTGAAAACTAGTCCATTGTTCACTGAAAGCACTATCCAGCTGTAAAAATCACAAAATGTGTTGGGGTCTTTTTCAGAAGAAAAAGGTATGTGCAATGCATAATTGTTTTCAAATCCTGTAGATTGCATGCCAAATACCTGTGCAATTCCAGAGTTCAGATTATTTGTTCATATTCAAGAAAGGAATGCCAGCTCGCACTGTGTCAGAGACCAAGAGTGAAAAGTTTTTGCTACTTCCTTCTTCCATTAATTTTATTTGTTGTAGGTGCTGACCATATATCCTTTGTAAAATGTGGCTCTTTAAAATGGAACATTCAAAGTATCTGGTTATTTATGAAAAATGTTGTCTTAGTTTATTTAGCTTGACCACAGTGAGAAAATAGAAATAAACTTTTTTTGGGGTCTTAAAATCACAGAAGAAAATGAGTCTTTTAAACAAAACATATAGGCTTATTTCAGTGATAAACTGCATGCATGCTGCTTACTGAGTGCCAGTAGCATCCTTCTCTTTTCAAATAATTGTGCCTTGGCACATTCATCACTGTGTGTTGCTTAGAGGCCTGTCTGGTAATCTTTAGCCGGTTTTAAATCACAGATTTCTCCATATGCAGGCCACATGTTACAGAAGATACTGAAAGTTCATGTGTGCTCACATGCACTGTCAGAGGCTTTAAAACATCCACAGGTATCTTTAAAGGGCACAAGCCAAGAGAAAAAGTTAATAGGCTGTGGTGCAGGAAGGAGTTTCAGAGCAAAACTAAGTTGTCAAATATTCGTAAAATGCTTTTAAGAATGCAAAATTTTGATCTATGTACTGGTTTCACATACTCAGAAACTAAAGGGTTTGGCTCAAGTTGTGTGTCTTAATCTAGTAACTATTAAGACACCATGGGACATTTTAATTCTCACTTGAATGCCCTTCCTAATTACAAGATGCTGTTTTGGGCTTTTAGTGTTTTATGCTGCAGTAGTACTTTCTAATATAATATCATCTTTTTGCTTCACTTACTACCTTTAGTGTACATTGCAGATTTCATAAATAAAAGAAAGACAATTTTTTTATTCAAGAAGCTGAAGCATGAATTGTCTAGAGGAACTTTGGTATGGTCATGGAAAGATTGTACAAAGTTATCAGAGAATTCTGATTACTCTATGCTGTGTTTTACAAGACCATGTGCATTCACAGGCAGAATGGAGCCAACTGGAAAATAGTGTTTGTTGCTAAGACCATCCTGTAGCAAGTATGGGAGAATATTTATGATAGGTGTTGGAATAAGAGGAATTGTTGGTGACATAGCGTTGTCTTGCATTGAAATTTTATGGTTACCTTGGACCTAATTCCTTAATCTGAGGAAGAAGAATCTTGTATGAATGAATATCTGTCAGTGCTACTGAACACATGTAGTTCTTATATTTCCTGGGTTCCCCACTGAACACCTTTGCTGTGCCACTTCATTCCTGTGGATTACCATGTTATGAAAGAGAGAAAAATTGGGTGGCAGTTGTGTCGTTGATGTACACACATACACGGTGTACTCACATGCATACTCATGTATACACTTATACCAAATTTTAAGATTTGCTTCCAGTTCAGATTTGAGGATGAATATTACAGAGCCTGTTCTGCCTCTTCTGTGCTGGTGAAATAATTTATTAAAAATATAGGTCTTTACCTGAACATAAACTTTGTATTTCTTTTGAATCAGCCCTCAGGTAAAAATAACAAGTTTTTGTAGACAATAATAAACTTTGGTTCACACACTCACTCATTCACTAGTTAGCAGCATAAAAAAATTAAATTAAATTTACCTCAAGTATGTAAACAAACATGTCTTCAGTGTCTAGGACAAAAACTGAGTTGTGGAGAAGTTTCTCCTAAACTTAATCTTATCTTTGACTTCAAACAAATTTTGTCTAGAAAACCTGACTGTGAAGGAGGGCTATGTTAGTATTTTGCAATTTTGTAGTCCAGCACTACTCATGTAAGGAAAAAAAAAATCCTCGCTGTGTTTATAGTAGATTTTCCACCAACTGAAATAAAAGAGAATACTTTTGTCAGTTTGTGTGATAGTTGTTCAGCTGTTTGGTACATCTTGCTCTTATGTTGTCTCTGTAACACTCATTCAATGTGCAGATAGTGGGGAATAAGTTGTTTCTTTGTTATGACTGACCTAAAGATTTAAACCACCTATTAGTCATGCAGGTTTGGGTTTGTTGTTTTTTTTTTTTTTAAATATTAATCAGAAATAGATCTGAATTTAGAGGGGGGTTTAGTGTATATACTCAAAGAAGGAAAGAAGTCCACTGTTGCTGAAATGAACACAGCCATTATAAAATGATATACTACAAAATTTCTAATGGCTTCTTAAATTTGAGCAAGATGACTTCTGCCTTTTAACTTTTATTGGTCCTCATCTGTGTACAAAGAATGGGTTTGGTTCTTGTCACAGTACGCTATCGTGACCGTGACCCAAGACTTCTCTGGTCATCAGCTGCATTAAATGTGGTAGGGAAAGGAAGAGACGTGTATTTCAAGGCAAAGTTTTAGTTTTGTGGGATAACTGTGACTAATCAGCTATCTCTTACAGCACCCTTATGATTTCATTATAGGTCTTAAACAGTCAGGGACTGTTACAGACTATGTACATGGTCTCGGTATAGACTGTAGTAACTGCTAAGGGATAACTGGGGGCAAACTGCCCTATTTTGGGAAAAGACTTGGCAAGGGAAGATTTATCAGCACCATCTTCACACTCAGAGAAAGTCATGTGTTATATACTCAGTGATGTATTACTCACATCGTGCACTGTAGATGGCAAAAAGGAGTTATATTTCAATCTGATTTCATATATATTTTCAGTGGAGAGACACAACGTGTTGGTGGATGTTCATGGGATATTCAATAATGTACTTAGTCATCAGGAGTTATGTCATGATGATCTTTTATAAAATACATAAACCAACATGTTTAGGAAAATAAGATCTTGGATGTCTGAAAGATTATAACTAGCAGGAAGAGTAATGACAGATCACCATAGGAAGTTTTTGCGGATAGAAGTGGGCACAATGAACAGCATTGGCATTGAATAGTTTGTCATAAGCCATATTGAGAAGACTAGTTTTCCATGCCATTGGCTATTCCTGACTGCTAGCAAGGATTTTGGTCACATTCCAATGTTTTTTTTATGGTTAAAGGTCTCACAGTAGCAATAATTTCAAGTCTTCTGTGTATTAAACTACAAAAAAAACCCACATAAAAATATCTATCTTTCAATTCCAATAAAGTAGAAAAAACCAGAAATCTAGTTCTTGCCTTCACAGGCGCTGTTGGCAATTTTCAGTAATTAGGAAAAATGACCAGTGTGAACAGACCAATTTGTATTTAAAATGCAGATTTACAGTGTCAGATGGTATCTCATTCTGAGCAATCTTGTCAACACACCAGGGAACAGCCTATTCTGCTTAATGTAATATGTGGATTGTAAATCATACAATACCTCAAAAAGACCCCACCCCTTTTCCTATAGTTAACTTACACAAATCTAATTTTTTAAGTCATTACATTAGCAAGTACTTTCTAGAATATCAAAGGTATAAAACCATAGGAATTCTAGAGAGAAGAGTTTTGGTAAGAGGCCAGATATTCTGAGCATCTTACATATGTTTGTGTGTGTGCCTATGTATGTATCTGTATACATATATAAATATGAGAGAGAAAAGAGTCTACATTTGAATTAGACAGTTGCATCGGAACACAAAATACTTGTCAGTGCTATGCAACAATAGAGCAGGGCATAAGAGCTTAGCCTAACAGGAAAAACAAAATTTTTCTCTGAATCTGAAGATTTTTTTAATCTGTTTTTTTCAGAGAAATATATGACAGGTCTGCTTGCTTCCTTGCCCAGTGGAAAACTCTTTTCATTTACTCAGAAATAAAAAGGAAAAGCCCTTAAAAAGAGAGCCTGTCCTTAAAGTAGCCCAATACACATATGGACAGGCTTTGGATTTTTGACATCAGCTTTATACTTTCTTCTCTTGACAGATAAATCAAGTAAATAATGTTTATTGTCTTGGTTTAGAATTTATCAAAATAATTAAGAATATTCATTTGTTGCCTATGATTCTTCAATTTTCACTTTATTGTATAAAAAGTGCTCATTTTAAGATTGGCATGTAAACAGAATATTTTCTGTCTTTACTTGGCAACACAAACATGATTTTTAATATTGAAGCACATGGGCTCTTTAAAATAGGTGCATCCAGTCCTCCAGTGGAATTTTTTAGCATTGTGAGTTGCTCATTTCACCAAATGAGTGTAGTATGTTTTTCATATGATAGAAGTATTGACTTCATTAACTGAATTAAACCCTAAACTTATGGGATCTGGGTAGGAACAGATATCTAAAAGATATTTAGCATGGATAAACAAGGAAAAGATCCTCAAATAGCAAGGTCAAAATTTTAGAGCAATGTTCTTGAGCAGTCTGAGTATTTATGACATGATAGATGTGAAAAAAATTCTTTGAAAAAAGCTTCCATGAAAGAATCAGCATGAACCACAGTAATGTTGAAATGTGATTTTTATATAGGATTTGTTTTATTCACATTTGGTAACCAGAAGGGGAAAAAAATAAGATATTTTTATTCCGTGGTGCTGAGACCAAAATTCAAGTTTTCTTTAAAATTCATTGTAAAGGGGTTATTTGGTGGAGGCCATGGACTACTTTAATCCATATTCCATCATTCTGTGCTATATTTTTTTCTTGTTTTTATTCACTCTAGCATGCTGAATGATTGAATATCCAGCTACAGCTAGCATAGGCTTCATTGTTGGAACTGAAGCCTTAGATGTGCACTGAATGGCAAGTGGTGAACCCAAAAAACTTAATGCTGTCTAAAGGAAGAGAAGGGCCAGGGTAGTTGGATGAATACCTAATTCCTTATATCTGTTTTATGTCTCTAGTCAGCCTGGAAACACAAATTTCCTAGTGAAAGAGTTATATGGTCTTTCCAAGAACTCTGCTCTCTGCAAAGGAAAGATTGGCTTCGATGAAAAGTGTCGACAATGAAGAAAAAGTAGGAAATAAGAAAAAGGATATTGTATAGGAATCTCAGCAGAAAAACTAGTTTTAAAAAATAGCATTCTTGCTGGCACAGCCTCTTGGCCTATAATAAAGATTAAATCCTCACATGACAGAACACTCCATTCCCTCCTGTCAGAAAAAGGACACTGTCTAGCAAAGACTTTTAGTTATCCAAAGCAGTAATTACCAGCACTCTGGAATAAGACAAGAAATTGTTACTTTCTCTTCTATAAATTCGGTGACAAGGATTTAGTCTCCTTCACTAAAATCTCATATGGCATGCCTGTGGAACTGGGAGAAAAAAAAAAAATCTAACCCTTCCCCCAAAAAACAAACCTTTACAATTTTTGGGTTAAATCTGAAGATTCTGTCATTTTTTTTCCATCTGACATTTATTTCATCCATAGCTTTCCATATTTTAAAAAAATTAGTCACTATAATTTAGCACTTCACAGTAATAGTTGCTTGTGTCGGCAATCAAAATTTTTCCAAAAAGAGAAGGAAATTAATATTTTGCTTTGTGTTTTCAAGAATGCATGTATGTGGTCGCCATACTAAATAGCAGTTCCAGTGTTTAATTTTTTGTTCAAATTGTTTCATGAATAACTTCTTACTTCTGCTCATTTGGGATAGCTCTGGGAAAAAAAAGAAACATTATATTTGATCCCTTTCTGTTGAGGGATGGAAAGGCAAAAGCACCATAGCTTGGCATGGAAACTCATCAGGTTAATTCAGTGGAATAACTTCCTTTTGGCCATCCTTCTGATTATTGTATTAAAAGATATGCTGTTTCTTTTTCCAGTCTGACTCTTTCACATACAAAAAGATGCAACTGAGAAATTGAAAGATTCCACTTATGAAGAACTTGACCTATTTCTACCAGTAGCTTTAGTCCTACAGTTTAATATGGATTTTTCAAACAGATATATAAAAGTTTACTTGATAATGTGTCTCCCCTTATTCTTCATTGTCTGTCTTCCTTGATCACATTTTTCATTAGTATTTCCCTTATGTAACCAAACTACTTTTATTAATGCAGCACACTTTTTATATGTGTTATAAATCATTTTAATGGAGCAGGCTATGAGCATCTGCCCTTTTTGTTGAGAGGAGATCCCCCATTCCTTTGCCAAAAATGTCTCTTGCATATAGGATTTTATGTTCAAATTTAAGCGTTATTTTTCTTTTCATTTATTCAGGAGTTGATAATTACCATGTCAGAATTGTATTCTAAAAGCCTCCTTAGCGGAAGACATAGATCCAACCAGATAAAGTTAGAAACAAGGCAATTTTGTGAATCTCAAGCTAGCTATCATGACATTTTTTTTCTTATTACAGTTTCCCCAGCGATGTCATTATAGATGTAAATAAACATGTAAATTATGTAAATGTAAATTATTGTCAGAATAATAATTTAAAATCTTTTAGAAGTGTTCCAGCCATAAACAGACACAATCTTTTATGTCTGCTTTACATTATATGTCCTATTTTAATTGGAACACTGAAGCTGGGCACTTTGATTCTCATTTTTTTCAGTCAGTCAAACCTTTTTACCTTAATTAATGTTTGGGGATTAAAAATTATGTTTTAAATAAGGCAGAAGGGGAGTTTGAATATAGATCTTTTGGCATTAAAACTTCATTATCTACATGAAAAAATATGCTTTCCAAAAGCCCCCTCTCCGAGGTGACATGGAGAGAAGTATGTTTTCTTTTTTTGGGTTTTTTTTTTATATAATAAAGCTCAAGTTTCAATCAGACTGGGAACACAATATAGTTTTGACAAAAATACACAAAAGATTTTGCATTCATTCTAGTACAGAATGAAAGAATTTAATGAAACCTCAAAATTTGCCATGAAATGGAGTTGTCATCTTCACTGTTGTTCCTTCTTATCCTTCTAATCTGTTTTTCCCACTGACTTCAAGATAATATGGTAAAGCTCTAAGATCAGTAGTTTCGTTTCATCCTCTTGACTTACATACCATACTACAATGTGAACAACATTTTGACTATTCTTGGCGTTTTTCTATGGTGGTGGTACACTTGCTCTGCCTTCAAAATTATGTGTATTAAAATGATGATTCCTTTAAATCCTGCGAACTTTGACTGTATCCAGTATAAATAACCTGGATTTTGAATGAAAACTTTCCATTTTTATGTAAGATCAGCCATGCTATTTTATTGAGGCACACTTTGCAAGACAGTTATGATCTGAGAAAAGCTGGTACCTTTTCCTAATTAACAGATATAAGGTCAGAGCTGAGGCCTAGGCAGACTGATGGCTTAATGTATTCAGGTTGTAAGAAATAAGATATTTTCACTTTGCCCGGACTTTCATATATAAAATACTCCTTACTTATATGAAGGGTTAATGAAGGTCAGGTTTCAGCAAGAAGAAGGAATCCTTTCCATATAACACGAACAAGATTTTCTTTTGACCCAAATATGTTTAACCACCCAACACACAACAAGTATAATCATTCAAATTAATGGTGTTCAGCCAAATGTAACATCACAAACACTGAAAGGCTTGAGTTACACACATTCTTTGAGAAAGGATAAATTTTTTTTTTTTTTTTTTTTTTTTGCTAACTTGTACAACTGAAAATTGTTAGTGTCTGTGTTTATATGCCAACAAGTGCATTTGGGCGCCTCTTGTCTGATCAAGACTGTCGCCTTCTGTGTCCTCCAGGAAAAGAGAACCGCCGAACACCACAAAAGGTGACATTTGAGCAGACAAGGTGCTGAGCTAAGTCCATTAATCTCTTATTAATCACTCTGACATTTTAAAGGATGATTTTCTTGGGCTGCAGAAAAAAAAGTCTCCCAATAGCTTACTAGATACTGTGAGGACTGGAAACAGAATGGATAGTCAGAGGCCAATGATTGATTGAATTTTCTGTTACCAAGAAACAAAATAAACAAATGTGTTTCGTCCTGAGAATGTCTACCTGGGGAAGAGTTCTCAAGGGACAGTGATTCACTAGGCCTTTTGGCTCCTTGGATTGGGATCAAGCTCCCAAGATAATTCCAAATTTTGGACAGCTATCTGAACCATATTTCCCTATTCCTTTTTCGTACGTGTATTTTTTCACATTACTAAGATTTTTTGGTTTTACACAGATTGATTACCTGTTTGCTCTTGCATTTCACATGAGTCTTAGGTTTATTGACCAAAACTGTTTAAGGAATCTGCTGTGACGACCAACCATTTTTTCTGCTTGTCAATATTTTCCTATTAGATTTACATTCACTTACATCTGCACAGAATACATTCAAGTACACTTTTAGAAGTGATTAGGATAGGACATCCCTGTAGGAGGAATGCAGTACAGTTTTAACCATCATCACATTTATTCCATGGGTACAAGTGTTTGTTGGCTTTTTGTGTTTGGCACAGGAACAGGACTGTGCCCTCATTGAACAGGAATCACATAAATCTTCATTCATCTAGACTTTAGAAGTGGACACATTAATTCTCTGTCATATTTTTTTTCTTTAGCTTTTGTTTCTCCTAGTCACAGTTGCATTAAGAGCTCCTATTCTCTTTTTTCTTCTTCTCTGTCACTACAAAGCACCCTAATAAAGGAAATTACTTTTTTTCACTTACCACTCTGCTGCTTACAGGCTGTACAGAGCCTAAGACGGAAGTTAGACATAGACATTACAGACATCCCTGTAAATGTTTTCAGAGACTTTAATGACTGTAAAACAATCTTTTAGAGACAACTCATGGTTCTTAGATTAATTTTTTAAAAATTATCATTATTTTATTTTCTGAAAGTCTTGAACATTTGTATTTACTCTCGCAACTATAGGAGATATCCATAAATTGCTGATTGAGACAGTATGACTATTTAAAACCCTTGCTTCCCTTCCTTTGCAATTCCAGAGAAGTACAAACAAATAATATCACATATTAGATTACCTTTCTACCTGTCCAAAACCCTCAGGATTCATGCAGCTCTGCTATATTCATGATTTCAGTATCCTTATATATATAATCTATAAGACAAGGTCTCCAGTAATTCCCAAATTCCCATACCAGTTCATCCAGGCTTGACAGCATTGCAGCTCCTCCTGTCAGGTATTGTTCTCAGGAGGTGTTTCCAGATGTTATAAAATTCCTATATAAATGCTTTACGTGTAGAAGGTACCTTTATAAAAAAAAAAAAAAAAAACCAACATTCTCTGGCAGAGCCAAAAAAGCTAAGTTTAAATCTTCACTAAGTTCACCTGAATTGCTTTGGAGTGTTCTCATAATAGACACATGCATGTAATGGTAAAAAAAAAAAAATCAACCACAACAAGTCCTAATGTTAATGTTTATGATATTTGTTCATTTTTCTTTAGAGTATCTTTTGAAAATAAAACACATTGTAATCAAAATCCAAGTTATTTTCTTAACATTTCAGATTCAGGCAATATAAGGTCTGTATAGACTCTGTAATGGAAGGGGGTTTACCTCCACTAGTTTTGAATATTGTTATTGCTGTATTTCTAAATATCCTATATCATATTAACACTCATCAAGAAGTGTTCCAAATTGATCAGTTGAAGTTTATGTTGTGTAGCCCAGATATTACATATAAGTTGCCCATATTCCTTAGTTTTGTGATTTGTATTTGAAAAGGACAAACTATTCCTCACTCTGATGGTGGTATCATCATTGCCATACAGTCCCAAAGAAATAGTTTAGAAATTAGCCTTTAAATGGATACATTTCCTATAAATAACTGATGAAGGAGTCTTACAAATCTAGACATAACTAAGAGCTTTACAAATTCAAAGTAATCAATTGTAATCAATTCAATTACAATTCAATTGTAATCAAAAGTCACCTGAAAAATACATGGTATTACATTCCTTGGAAACAGCTAAATAATTTTGCTAAATAAACTATTAAATGCAGATTAAAGAAATGCATGTAAATTGGTGAATTAAAACTGAAATGAAATTTTACAATACACTAGTAAAAGCTGTCCTGCTATATTATGCTGTCGTGCTATATTTGTAAATTCTTGTATGTGTTTTCTTTTTGTGCTTTTTTTCTTCCTTTTCATGACTTGCTTGCACCAACAGATTATTACCTATGTTATCTAAACAGAATAATAGAGTAATACGTATTCAGAACAAAATATGTATAACTGTGTTTTTATCCATATCTACATATATATATGTGTATAATAGATGTAAATTCTTGTAAAGAAAGTGATGAAACGACCCAAGCCATGACATATCTTGAATAAAACCAATGAGATCACAGCATGGTGGTAATCTACTGGAATATCTGAGATATTAAGGAGATACACGATGTTCTACATCAGTCAGGGTTTCTGAGTCTCTGAAATATCCGTGTTGTGTGAAAGAGGCTGTCTTGAGGCTGGTTGAGCTGAGGAGTCAAAGGACCTTGACATTGTTAGTTATTATGGAGAAGACTTCTACCTTGTCCAGACACACAGAAGGTTTATGGTGATTCTGGTTGAAAAAAAGATCAGCTTAACAATGCGTACTGTTACTCACTGACTAACCATTGACATGCATAGATATGACAGGCTCCTGAATGTTTTTTCTCTGTCTTTCTTGCGGTGTTGTTGGCTATTGCTCATGCTGGTCTGTTATGGCACTGGTTATATGACTGATGTGGGGAATTGGTTACTGATAAAGTTCTGTACTGTGTCTACTATCTACATATTGCTGGACTTGATTTAGTACTTTTTCAGCTTGTTGTTCTGTGTAGATATTGAAAATAAACTGAGGGGAAATTAATACTTTTGAAACCCCACAAATACCATTGCTATTAAGAATATTTGTTAGATTTACACAAAGGACTGCAGACAATCTTTGATTGTACTAGATGCTGGATAAACAAAGAGGTGTCGATCATCAGTAGCCAAGGAGCTCACAGTCCAAATAAAGCAGAGTTAGGGTGGGGTAATGGTATGAGACAAAAGCTGTGTGAACATTGTGATATTTGGGATAAATGTCATTTCCACAGTTCTTGGCTTCTGTGACTGCCCACACAGTTTGAGGAGTCCATTGGTGGAGATACAGTATCCTGTCCCTACTTACTGGGCGTACCTCTCCAGGAAGGACTCATATAATTTTAGAGCTGTACTCTCACTGCAGAGGTCCAAGATGATGGGAACGGATATCACCCCTTTGCCCACTGATGGGTGGAGAATATTCATCGGGCTACTAGGTGGTGTCAGTTGTGTGTCCTGGCTTGACTCCAGACTCTGCTGTGTCTAAAAGGTTAATTTCCATCAGATGAGAATGTCCTTGGCCTTTGACTAGCTTCTCTGTGGACTTGCTTGTGGGAGATTTGACACTGGGCGGTAGTTGGCTAGAATCAATTTATCCAGGGTGGGTTTCCGTTCTGTGGATAAACAGAGCACGTGTATCTCCAGGAACAGGAGTTTGGCATCTTCCAGCAGTCAATTAACTTACGGTCATCAAAGGTGATTCTTTTCATTACAGAGGTCCAGTACTCTACACAAGCAATATTTTTGTATTTTCCAGCCTATCAGTTACTAATGCACATCTTCAGCTGCAGTATTTCAGCTGACTTATGAAGTTGACTATGTAGGTTTGTACTGTTCCCTTTACTATCAGGAAACACGTGCTAAAGTACTATGCAACCCTTTTCTGCTTTGGTCCTGCAATATCTGTGTATGATGAATTTAAGTTCATGAGTGCTGGTACTTCTACTTCAGTTTAACCTCTTCCAGTGTCAGTGAAATCTTTTTTGTCTTCACTCATTCTCTTCTTTTAGCAGAATCTTTTATCTTGTTTAGCAAGTACATTTGATAGTATTTGCATCTGAAATGGAGGTTCTGATTGTTTTTTGTAACCGTTAGGGATGAGAACGTCTGATCACTGCTTCAGCCTGTATTCCTGACAACCATACTTGTAAATTTACCTTAGTATTTAGGATGCTGTTTAGTTTAGTTTTATGTTTGATTCATATACATACTAATACCAAGAATTATGCAATTTTGGGTCTAAAAAAAAGTTTCTTCTTCTTTCACTTAACCGTGATGAACAGTGAGTCTTTAACTTAATCTAAGTTTTTAGTAGTAGCTTTTTCTAATCAATGGAACAGTTGACAACTGAGATTTTTGTTATAATCAAAGGAAGCTGTACTGAAGGGGCCACTACTGTACTGGTATAGTAACCTTCCTCTCACATCTTATATGTGTCAAAGCAAATTGAGCTGATAAAAGTTGGTTTCTTATAGCTTCTTGTACTAGTGGTGCTTACATCTGGCAATCCCCATCATGACAGCTGATGATTGTCTAGTATAAAGTTAACACTTCACTAGTGCTACTGTGCTATACCAATCCTGAGTAAGGGAGAAGAGAACTGGCAAGATGAAGAGTTTACAACTCAAGGTAGAGAATTACATCTAGCATTATCTGTAATTTTGTAGCCACAGATGTTTTAACTGATAGCACCATTAGTCATGATGACAAAATTATGATATTTATGTGCTACTATTATTGTGCTATTGAATAACCCACTTAAGGACAAATATAAAAGCCATATGAATTTTTCCCACCGTTATAAAAGATTATCATATCACTCTGTGAAAAAGATTCATAACATATTAAAGTTTTACTATTAATAATAGTAAATTATAATGCTTTATTATTATTGTTATATCATATTTTTAAAAGGATTAAGAAAGGAGAAAGAATAAGCTGGGATTCCATTCATGTAGTGTTTTGTCATTACACTGAGTCTGGGATACTGAATCATTTTTCCAAAAGGTTGTGTCTGAGGTCAGTACCTGAGTTATGTTCCCACATGTGCTTTGTAATTGCTTTCAGTGGATGTTTGCTTAAACAAGAAATAAAAACTGGGAACAGAGCTTAGTAAACATTTTCCACCACAACACAATAGAAAATTTCACATGGCTTTCTGAGGTTTGAATTTCCTAAAATGTGTGTTCTAGCACATGCAGGTAGAGCCTTTCTGGTTTGCTTCCTCATATCCATGCTTTAAGGAATGGTTTACTATTGCAGTGTAAATTTCTGATTTACCAAAATAGCTTTTCATATGTCCTCCATACTTCAAAAAGAATCCTAGTTTTGAGGATTTGTATTTTTATTTCCTTCAACTTTAATGTTCATTATTTTAACAGTCCCTGTTTGACATACACTTTGCATTATTTTAATCTTCACAGTTGCAGTAGTTCCATTGTAAAAAAGACGCTATTAATGTCTCCCAAACGTTTTCAAACATTACCACCCTAATGAAAAACAAAACAAAACAACCTTTAAATGTTCTTTTGGTGCAAACACAGCTGTTCTGCCTGTTACTTTTATTTCAGCCTGTAGGCAAACATTGACTTTAAAATCTGTCATAGTCTGATTGATCACTTTCCAGGAAAACAGGATTCAAGTAATTTTTGAAGTAGATTCATAATGGATTAACCAGAGTTGCCACATAAAGAAGACATGTTTTATTCCTTTCTAATGTCAGAGGAGCTGATACGCTCTGTTTAGCAGCAAAACCTCCTATACCTCAAACAGTCCCTAACTACACAGTCACAAATAGTAGATGTTAAACATAAGGAAGAATTTCAGTCCAGGGTGTAGTAATATTTTTTTCTTAAAATTGCTGGATTAATTCAAGCAAGATATGTTCAAAAACTAGGTCTCAGTAGATGTGTCAGAAGTACAACCCCATGGAAACACAAAGGGTAACACTATTAAGTAAACATGAAGGTGAAAACCTGACTTCATTAAGTCAGTGGAGATTTTGATGTTGATTTTAAGGATCCAGAATTTTGCACAGTTTTAGAAGTGTAATTTTATGAAGTTATACTTTTAAACTGAAGCAGGATTGACTCAAAAGTTGGTAGGAAGATACAATGAGTTTCTGTTGAGGATTTTCGAATAATATCTAGATTAAAAAAAATCTTGTCTGTTCTAATAATAGTGTTAGAGATTGTAATTTTAGATGATCTTGGTGTATTTTTAAAATTTTCCCTTTCTAAAATGGCTGAACTTGGTTACTTCAGAACTATATGCTGTGTGTGGCATGTATGTATATACGTTTTTCTCTATAATTTCATCCTGATAAGTTGTGTGACAAATGTAAAGGAATTAACACTCTCAGTAAACCAAAAAGAATGTTTTTATAAAAAGAAAGAGATGAAAGCTTGGTAAGGTAGGCTATCTTAGTTAAAAGGACCAAGGAAATGCTAAGGAACTGCTTTCTGGAAATTAATCCCTTTTATGGCACCACATTTTGGATAGCTCAGCTCTGTAAGTCAGATTTGAAAACGTTCTCCAATTACTTTTAGTAAAAAAAATCAACCAAATCAATTTGCAAAGAATCACTCAGATATTGTATTTAACTTATACAAAATAAAATTTTCTACTAATGTCTAGCAGTATTCCCATTGTACACTAAAGGGCAAGAAAGTTAATCTTTTCTTGTAAGCCCCATGTATTTAGCCATTCTTCAAAGTAAATAATTTAGAGTCTAAGATACAGTGCTTGGTACATACAACATACATACAACATACAGTGCTTGTTTACATACAACATGATGTAGCAGCCAAATAAATGAGACAAACTTTTTCAGTGAGAGTTGGCTTCAGTGAATGAAGTCTATCTCAAGGACAGCATTCTTCTCAGGAACCTAACATCTCTGCTGTGACAACTTGCTGTATCAGTTTCTTAGTATGGCCTGTTTTCCTGAAGTTCATTGACGCCCATTCATAATTAATTGGAGACCACTGCTTTTGCCAGGTATGTGGTAGACACTTTCTGCTCATTCACCTCAGCCTTGCATTACAACTATACTTAAAATTAGCAGCTCCTGTTTGTTGCTCAGTTTAGTGGGAGAACTCCTCTTTATTAGTCTGTGTAAATTCACAATGTAAGAGTAAATTATTCTGCAGTAGGTCAACAGGATATGTGGTGATACGTGCTCTCATCAGCTGAGGTAGTGGTTCAATCACTTCTTCAGTGATAACCTAATGTCAGATAACTGTGCTATAGGTTGAATTCCTGAAACAAAATCATTGAAGATATTATTACATTCTTTTGCTAGGTTACTGTGCTCTGCAATTTAGCTGTTCTATTTAGCCTATAAAGGAAATGTAGTTTAAATAAATGGTGTAGAGATAGGTAATGACAACAGTTCATTGAGGCTGTAAATGCTTTTGCAGTATTACAGTGCAGTAATGTTCATATTTTGCAATGCTGCATTGCTGTTTGCTCATCACTAACAATAATGTAAACTGTTGTAATTCCTTTTCTTTAAAACAGGATATGAAAACAGAGCAGATGAACGACACCATATTTGTTCTTGCCATTGTTGGATAGCCAGTGCTGTAATTCTTGAAGCCTTGATGTGGTTCAAAAAGTAAACCAAAAAAGATGGAATTATGACAATAATTACAGCTGATAGGCTGAGCACGTGTGTGCCTGGCACAAGTTTGTATTCCTATACCTTCAAAGTTTGATTTCATTTTTTGTTTCAGGAGGGAAATTATTCCAGTTATGGATTTGGTCTTCCAATTTTTGCTCAGGGAGTTAACAATATAAAAGAGAATTGTTCTGAATGTTTAAAGTTTGCCATAAGAATGAAAACACTGTGGCATTCTGGAGATTCGCAGTTGTGCACAAATTAAAATACATTTCTCAACTTTTTCTTGTACTAAATGAATCCATGATTGTTTTAAATGCTTTAAGGATTGTTTCTGAAAACTTGTTTTACAAGGACCCATAGTATTATCTGCCTGTTTAAAAGGTAAAATCAAAAAAGCTTATTCACAGTGTTTTCCATGATCTGTTTCCCAGCCTTAGGTTTACAAAGAGAATTTCTGTTAAAAAATACTTTTCTGTCTTTCAGTTCAATTTCCTGTCGTACTGGTTATGTTGAGAATCACAAGTGAAACATTCTCTGAAAGTTTGTGGATCGTGATATGCAATCTAAACTGGGAGTGGTAGAGGAAAAGGAGGGAGGGTGAAGGTTCCTTCCGTTCTTAAAAGTAATTGTCCTGATGTGATGGAAATTGCAGTCACCTGCCTACTAGTGGAAAATCTTTAGCTATAAGGAAATCTACAGCAGCATCACTTCATTAGAGTTGCTAGCAACCTCATGCTGGACAGCAGCTTTGATGGGACTGATAAAGGCAGGGTTATTGAAACAACAGACATGCTTGGGGGACCACAGTTGTAAACTATAAAGAGCTTCTTGGTAAAGCTACTGCAAAAAAAG
The DNA here is from genome assembly GCA_013397135.1 of Pachyramphus minor. NCBI lineage: Eukaryota > Metazoa > Chordata > Aves > Passeriformes > Tyrannidae > Pachyramphus > Pachyramphus minor. Next base: position 314,975 of record VYXB01003695.1, read on the forward strand.
TTTATGCTCTTGCAAATTGTGCTTGGAGGAGAGTTTTGGGACTTAGGAACCTGGAGCTGTACATTTTTGCTAGTCTAGGCTAAGTTTGGAGAAGTCAAATGAGTTATTCTCATGCTGCATGAGTAGAAATGAGATCAGATTTCAATCTGGGTTTTATTACATTTTTATTTCCAATTTACCAAGAAAACTTGCATTAATCACTACTGTTCTTATGGTTACTATGGCTGAATATCTAAAGCAACTGGTCTTCATTACTCAGCACATTTGAAAACAAGCCATTAACTTTCCTCCATCTTAATTGCCCATTTGTAAAATTACTTGCCTTATAGTGCTGCACTTCTACAGTTACTTTTATATGTTTTATGTAGGTCTCCTGTGTTCTCTTCTCTAAAATTTTATACAATATGCTGCAAATGCAGTGTCTTTCTAGTTTTTTAAGTGTAAAGAGGAATTCTTCTAACATGTTAACTTTCATAATACCAGACAAGCAAAGGTGATAGGTGTTTCTTTTTACCTATATCAGTGCATCTCTCTGTTTTCTTCTCCTAATTATTTCTTAGAAACATCTGGTAACTTTCTGCCTGTCAAATTTCTATTTCTGTTTTATTAGCTGAACACCTGCATGCCAGTTGAGTATGTACAGACATTCATGAATATCAGGAGTGTTACTGCCCGCCTGACTTGTAAGAAACTTGCACTGTGATAGCGTAGTAAGATTATCCTTGCTCCCATTTTATTAATTTACAGATTAAAAGAAAATCTCATAAATCCTAGTACTTATGGTACTAGCTTATAAAATCACTAGTTTATTAAATCCCTGATGCTTAAGTGCCCTGCAAGTAAAATACAGTATTAAATAAAGTGATAATATAGCATGTTGCTGCTTATCTTCTTTATTATCTTAATTTCACTTTGTGAAAAGGTATTCTAGCTGCTTTTCTGGATGATTAGTTAGCCCAGGATAAGCTTAACTCAAGAGCTGTTTTTTGAAAATCTAAAGTGAGCTGAAAAATCCATATACAAATAGAAAACGTAGTTTAAAAAATACATCTGGCCAGTGGATTAAGATTTAATCTCATTGAAATCTTTGGCACTCTCTGGTCACCTTTTGTGATGCAAACTAAAATCTACAAAGAGGATAAGTCAAAGAACACTTTTATCAGGTTAGGAGACCTTTTTAAAATGATAGCTGGAACACTGGATAGAATGTTGTACTAAAATACTCATCAACCAATTAAAAAAGAGCTAGTAATTAAAAAAAATAATAAAGGCCTTGTGTGCTTGAAAACTTTTCTGGTTTTTTTCCTAGCTATATCAGTTGAGCTAATAAAAGATATTGCCTCTCTTTCCAAGTGCTGCTGCTTGTAATAATTACCATTCCATGATCTGCACTGTTATTCTACGAGCATGTTATAATCTAAGGCAGTGTTTCTGTTGATAGTATTTCCAACTGAGCTTCACCTGGCTGATTGTTTCACATGTGCTCAGTGAAAATTTTCTATCATGCCACAATCATGCTATTTGACAAGGATCATCCAAGCTATTGCCTCTTCACTTCTCTGCTAGCTCTACCTTACATACCCTCTTTCTGCAACTCTTGTCTCCAGTTGCCTTTCTTTAAGACCCATTCTCACAGTCCTCTGACTATTTTCCTTTCTAATCACCTATGAATTTGGCAGCTGAGTCATTTATGTCAGTTCTGGCAGTCCTCTCTGGTCTGTGTTTTCTAATTCTGGTCTAAAATTTGCATTTTGACTGTGGGGTTTTTTTTTTCCCTCCTTTGATATCATCTGAAGTCCCTGAGCTAGAGGCTCTCTAGTGCCTTATTTGTCCTTTCCTTTTCATAACTTGACTTTTGTGTCTTTTTTGTCCTACTTTCTCCTGCGTTGTTTGTCATCTTGGGTTGTGTGAATGGGTGACGACAGCAGATTTTTAGAGGGAAAATGTAGATTGAACAGCAGGAGAAGAGATGTTGAATATTACTCATTACCCTGTGAATGAAACCATAGGAGATTGAGCTGAGACTGGAAAACTTCAGCATGAACAGCTCTGTAAGAAATAGGCAGGCCTAAGTAAGTGAATGGCCTTGATGGCTGACCAGGTTTTTAATGCTTCACATTCTTCTGATTGCAAGAGGGAGTGATGAAGAGGAAGGTGATAAGCCAGAAAAGCTGTTTTGTGCAGGGAATGAATGATGGAAAATGCAGCACACTCAGCTGTTCAAAGTAATCAGAAATTCATAGTGGAAAAATCTTATACAGCAGAGGGTTAAATCTGAGACTACAATTCTTAGAAAATATGTTAGAATTCATATGAAAAAGCTTTAAGGACTTCATTTTAATTGACCTTGGATACAGGTCATGGCCTTTTGGAGAATTAGAACCAGAGTGTTCATCAGGGAACAATACAAGTTTAGAAGATCAAGAACTGATTCCTAACCATAAGTGCAAATGTTCTCATGTGTGTTTAATATGAACCGGGAAATACTTTGCAACATGTTGGTCTGGAAGAAATTGGAGCAGAAGCCTTATATTGTACTTTTCATATCAAATATGATATTTTGAATATGTTGTTTAGTACCTTTTAAAGTCATGAGAAAAAGTATGAAGGGCCAGACATAGCTATGACCACATGCTTTTTGTAATAATGAGATCAATAAAGAGCTGAGGCAATGCCTGTCCTAATGTGTTGTTGAAAATTTAATTGTGAAGACATCGGTTCTAACTCACTTGTTTTACCAAAACAGGAAGGGGCAGTGGGTGCAAAGAGTTTCCCACGTTAAATTTAGGAACAGTCAAAATAAAACAAATGCTAAAATTATCCAATTTACTCCAGGCTTTGTGAGGAAGAATGAGCAAGTAATTGTCAATTATGGAGTGGGATTGGAATGCAGGTTGTAGAGGGATAATTAATTGAGAGATATTTAATTTTGATTAGAGTGGCTTGAAAAATTGCCATCTGAAGTGGTTTCAGGCCTGCAGGGCGGTCTGCTGTTGATGGGCAAGGGACTGGCATGCAGCGCTTTAATGGGGTTATGAGGTAGATTATAATCTATCACAGTACTGAAAATAAAATAGAGGATTAAGGAGGAAGAAAGTATAGTCTTATGATCAAGAGTCAGGTCTCTCTACCAGAAAACCTGGGATTGTTCCTAGCTTGTGCCATATAGTTCCTCTGTGTCCTCTCTCGTGGACTTGAGGGCTGGGTTGCACTATACTCCAGGGGCATTCTCAAAGGCTATAAAACAGCTCCCCTACCAGGATGATTATATTCCCTTCATCACTGTTTCAGGTTGAGCATCACGGGAAAGGGGAAGAGAAGAGGAGTAGTGGGTTTGTGATTGGAACTTCTCTTTCAGTTTCAGTAGGTGGAGTTGAGCTGGGAAGCAGTCAGGCTTGCTAAGTTTTTCCATCCTCCATGCTGACCCACCACCCCAGGTAAAGGACATGAGACAGCTGTGGTTCAACTGGTGCCATAGCTTTTTTCCAGGGTTTCTGTAAAGCAGCACACATGGCAGCTCATTCTTCTGTTTCATATCTCTTCCTTTCAATACCTGTTTGTAACAATAGAATATTTGGAAAAAGTAATATCTGAAGCTTGTTTATCTAATGCGAAGAATATTGAGATCTATGGAAAAGAAAGATGAAAAATATTTATTAGTTTGCTTAAAATAAACAGTTACTAATTTAGCTGAAAGAGTGATTTTCATCTTGTTTTCATTTTGGTAAATTAATGAATTTGGGAACTGAGACTTTGAGGAGAGGATATACCCTCTTCCCTCTATGTTCCCTCAGTGGAGACTTCAGGATGACTTAGAGCAAGGCTCCAAAATGGAAAATGTGGTTGCTGTGAAGAGGCATCATTAGTGCAGTATGTGGAAGCAGGCTGCCTACCTTCCTGCACGAACCATTTTACCACAAACAGATTCCTGTTCTGACACACAGCTTTCAGCAAAATCAGCCAACAACTGTTAGCCAGACATGAATGTCTTTGGCATTCAACAAATTACTTGCACATCAGACAGTGCTGATTACTACCGGAAAATAGTATAAATATCACATTTTATATTACACTTGTAAAATTCTTTTCCCCTTTGACTTAGTATGCCAGAAAATTTGTTAATTGTGTAAGGAGTTCAAGGAGATAAATCTGGCTGCAAAATTGCAAATAAACAAATTAATATATGTGTCATTATAATCTTCTTTGGCTGAGGCCATTTTCATTTATCACCTGTTTGCATTGTGCAACTCCTTTGACCAAATAGAGCTTTAATTTCTGCTTCATTTTGACTTATTTATTGATTAAATATGATTAAAATTTAGCATTATACCTTTGTGTATGTATTTAGCCTTTTTATAGCCTTTTGTAAAGACATTCATAGATTTCTTAATCAAATGACAACAAGTCCCTAATCTTTATAAAGTATTTCATTTGAATAGTGTTTACGAGGAAAGTTCTTTGAAAAGTTCAAATGAATAGTTGTTTTGCTGGATGTATTTTTCAACCTGACCTGTTTGGCAAATCTTTAAATAGATTAATCTGGAAAAGAAGAATTAAGCACAGTATTTCTTTGCAGACATTTAGAATGGGACCGTTTAAAACTTTTTTGGTCTTTTCATCTCAAAGTAACATTTTGAGATGAAGTTCATTCATACTTTATCAGAACATGAATTTCAGTACAGTTTTCAATTGAAACAAATACTTCGTTTGACCCCAGAATTCCTTCCTTTTATCCTTTTGGCTTCAACTATGGTCTTTGAAAAAGGAACTATTTGCAGAAGGGTGATGTTGTTAAAAACACTCTTTACTTCTAGAAGACTTCAACATCTCAATACCTCATTAGAAAAAACAGAATTTAACTAACTGATTTTAAAATTTGTGTTATGAAAATACAAAATCAGTTGCATTTTCACATTTGATTAGCATAACTACTTTGATTTCCCAGGAATATTTGCATGGATAAAACTGCTACATTTTTAGAAATGTATGAACGGTTAAGGCTCTTAAGCTTTTGTGTCTAGTAAGAATGGCAACAGAGGTTTTGTAGCTGCATGATGCCTGAAGCAAAATACTCCAGTATCTCCATTACAGCTAACTGTACAAAATATCATTTAACATTATTGTTTAAAGTGATTAGGAACTGAATTAGATCAAAACAGCATGAACAAATAAAACAGGGGCAGATAAATCTCGATACTGGATGTTGTGTTCTTTTCCTCATAACTAGTACTTTTACTGGCTCAAGGCTGCTGGATATTCTTGAAGGTCAAAAAAAAAAAGGAGAGGCAGCCACCTTGGTGAGTCAAGTAGATATCAGACAGGACCATTATTGATAAAATTACCCTGAACCCAGAATAGAAATAAAGGAAACTTGAAAACTAGGAAGATTAAATATTAATGACATTAGTTTATATATTTGTCCTTCCTTGCTATTTTTTTAAGCAATTATAGAACTATTGGGAAAATTCACACTTTCTGAAGGGGCTGAGAGTTATGTACAATAGCATATGAATAATCAGGTAAAAGGTAGTTGAAGCTGACAAGATCAGCATCCTGCCATAGATTTGTCCAAGTCTGTAGCTGAAAGCATGAGGCATGGGAAAGGTACAACATGTTCCACTGCTTCAAGACTCAAGCCGTCCGTTAAAGCTCTTCTCTGCCTTTGAAAGGAAAATCTTCTGAATTCCTGAAGTAAGACACATCTTAAACCATATGAACCACTTTCCGTGCTGACAGAATTTAGTTAAAGCTCATTATGTAAAAAGGTGCTATAAGGAAACTTTATAGAGTGAATGCTCTTTATAAACTGGAAGCTAAGGTTCAGCCAGTTTCCATTTAATCCTCCAGTATTGCCTGCAGCAGTCAAGTAAATTCATAATAGTCTCCCTTCCCCCCAAATGAAAACCATGTGTTTGCTTCATTTTTCACTCCTTTCCTAGTCCCCCAGTTCAAACCTCTCCTCGGTGCTGTAAAGAACCTTGCAAATATTGATAGAATTAAAATAGCAGAGTTAATTCTGTTATTAATTAGGCCATAAGTATTGTCCTTGCTAAAGAAGCTGATTACAGTCAAATTGTCATGGTTATATGGCAATGGAAAGTGTTAAAAAGCATGTATGTACATTCTCTATTCAGGGAGCTTCTAGAATTAGAGTTTTCCTTCTCCATGGTGAAATTAACTGAAGTAGTGAAACAAATAGGCAAAGCACTGTAATTTGATATATACTTGTTTTAGTTAAATTGACATAGGGCAAGAAGAGAAGTCTTGATTTTGGGCTTTTTCTTATAGAATACTTGAATGCCAACACTTTTAGAAATAATGTATTCATTGCATATTAGCCAAGTAATTTCAGATTTTTCCCCCCCTGATTTATGTCATTTGAGACTTCTCCTCTAAGAAGAAAACATTTCCTGAACAACTATAGATTTTATTAACTTATCATGTAGGCACATAAAACTAGCTACCAACAGGCATTAGGAATTGGGACTCCTGTGGATTGTCTGCTCTTCTAGATCGTCATTCTATCCCTCGGAGAGTGCCACCTTAGAATCATAAAATCATAGAATATTTTGATTTGGAAGGGACCCACAAGGATAATCAAACTCCAGCTCCTGGCCCTGCATAGGACCATCCTAAAAAGTCACACCATGTGCCTGAGAGCATTGTCCAGATGCTTGCTGAACTCTGTCAGGCTTGGTGCTGTGACCACTTCCCTAGGGAGCTTTTTGCAGTGCCAAATCACCCTCTGGGTGAAAAACCCTTTCCTAATATCTAATCTAAACCTTCCCTGACACAGCTTCATGACATTCCCTCAGATCCTGTCACTGGTAACCACAGAGATGAGACCAGTGCCAGACCTGCTGCTTCCCCTCATGAGGAAGTTGTAGACTGCAATGAGGTGTACCCTCA